>PVIA01002406.1:103556-211224 GCA_004024845.1 Tonatia bakeri | reverse complement strand
GGTGCCTGCTCTGCTCTCTTCAGGACCTCAGTCCCCCTTGCCGCCTTCCACAAGCAAACTGGTCCATTCTGGTGTTGGCTCCCGGGCGGGTGGGCCTGTGTACTTTCTCAGACGCTGTGGGTTTCCCCAAGGAGCCTCCTGTGAGGCTGAGAGAATCTCCCGGCCTCAGCTCCCACAGGTGTTTTCAGTCGGTGCTCTTAGGCTTTGTTTCCAGGCGCTGGGTCCCTGGGTTGTGTAGTCTGTGTCGCTGCCCGTTTTCACCTAGTCTGTCTGCTCGCGAATGTGGGGCTGCGCCCAGCCAGCTGCCTTACACCCCTCACTGGGTCTGCTCGTTGCCTCCCGCGCCCAGGGTCTGCCACCAGTCCACCAACTGCTGTCTGCGCCCTGCTCGCCCGCGTCTGCCAGCCACCGCTCTTTCCTGCTAGGACCCCTCGACTCCTCTCCATAGGCCTCCGACTCTGCCCCTCCTTACCGGTCTGGATGTAGGGTAGTCAGACTTCCATTCAGTTCATTTCTCTCTGTTCTGGTTGTTTTTTGTTTCTCAATTTTTGTTGTCCTTAGTTTGGTTGCGCGAGGAGGCACAATGCGACTACCTATGCCTCCATCTTGGCCGGAAGCCAGCTTATTTATTTATTTTTAGAGAGAGGGGAAGGGAGGGAGAAAGAGAGAGAAACATCAGTGTGTGGTTGTTTCTTGCTCACCCCCCACTGGGGATCTGGACTGCAACCCAGGCATGTGCCCTGAGTGGGAATTGGACAAGTAACTCTGGTTCACAGGCCTGTGCTCAATCCACTGAGCCACACCAGCCAGGGCTGGGCTAACTCTTTCAAGAGGCAGTATAGCACAGCGGTCAAGCATATGGCCTTTGCAACAAGACTACCTGTGTTCAAAATCTCCACCAATATTCACTTGCTGTTTGATATTAGACAAGTCAATTCATCACCACCCCCTACCCCGATTCTTAGCTTTCCCATCTGTAAAATGGGGATAATAGTTGTACCAACCTCACAGGGCTTGTTGTGAGCATAAAATGAACTAGAACATTTTCTGGCAAATAGTAAACTCTATTGAGTGTTAGCTGATCCTGGCCAACAAGAATGTGTCTGACCTATTACAGTTTTCAAATAAACCCATATTCTTCAGAGCCTGATTGCTCAATAAAAAATGCTTAGGGCATTCAGAAAGCAGAAACAACAACAGAAGTGTTTGGGAAAAGAATATGGTAGTTGATATTTCCAAGGACTCCATCAAAGTAGTCATCACAGGAAAAATCTGAACTTGGTTGGACTTTCTTCTGTTTTTTACAGCTTGATATAATTTTTCCTCTGAGTCACCTAATGATAGTGGTAGTGTACAGTGTGGAGGAGGATGGGGGGTCAAGGTAAAATTCACATCTTTTCAGCACATACAGCTTCTGAGTCATAGTCTGATAATCCCATTTGAGCCTCTCATGAAGCCTGTGAAGAAAGATGTCATTATATCCTTGTTTGTAGAGGTGGAAAATAAGGGAGGTCAAGAACATAACTTAATAGGGATGGGGCTGGATGGAAACTCAGGTAATCTCTTGTTAGAGCCTCTTATGTGGGGAGGGGTTGGTGTTCGTGTTTCTGGACAGGGAGGGGGGCGGTCCTTGGCATGAGGCTATTGGTCCCATATAAGGGGAATTCAGATTTGTGCAAGGGGTAAGGGAGCAAGGAGGCCCTGGTGGCAATCCAGGCCAGAAGGCAAAGATGGCTCTTGAGGCCTTTTGGAAACCCTTCTCCTTGGGGGCCATATGTTCACAATCAGTGTGTGTATGGCTGGGGGTTGGGGGTGTTGCCCTGGCCAATGGCCAAGCCAGATGTTTGCTGTGTGACTTCACACAGCACAGAGCTCAGTAACCCCTTGCTGTACTGGGAATTTGTGCCATAGTTACAACCAGCTCCATCCTGTAACTCAGAAGGTTTCAAAGGTCCTCTGGGCCAAGGCTGGGCCAAGGCACAGCAAGGGAGGTGGGAGGTTGGCTTCCCATTACCTCACACCTCCCTGTTGAAGCCCCATTTATTGTGCATGACTTACTTTCCCTCACACTCTCTCCATGCCCAGGTGCTCCCTGTCCTTCTGTTGCCTTCCCCACTCCAGGACTCCACTGAGGCCTGCCTGGCCATTGGCTTCATTTCTTCCTTCCTATTGTGAAGTATGAGGCCCTTTGCCCCTCTTTTCCACCTTACAAAACCCCATTCATCCTTCACAGTCACCTCCAATCTCAGCCTTACCGTGAAGCTTCTCCTGCTTCCTCAGAAAGGGAAGGACAAGAGGGCAAGGGCTCAGAGAGCACCTACTCTGCCCACCTGCGGTAGGACTGGGCGTTTCACATACCTCACCTCATTAAATCCTCACAACAGCTCTGTAAGTTTCTACAGGTGACGGGACCCGGGTTCAGAGATGGAAAGCAACTTGCCCAAGGTCGCATAGATGAGAAGGGCTGGGGTGTAGCTCAATTTGATTCCTGAGTGCCTGTGAACTTGAACTCTCTCCAGTTCATACCGCACTGCCTGTCCCAAAACATGTTCCTCCTTGATCACCTTAGACTCCTCTCTTTGTCCCACCACATACCCAATCCATCAGCAAATCCCATTGGTGCTATCTTTGAGATATCCAGAATCCACCACATCTCACCATCTCTATAGGTGCAACCTTGGCCTAAGCTCCCATCATCTTTCACCTGGATTATTACAATGGTACCCTAATGGCTCCTTTGCCTCTCAAAGTGCTAAATGCTTCACCCTTGCCCCTCACACCCTTCTCCCCATCAGTCTGTTCATCACACAGAAACCAGAAAGATCCTATTAAAACACAAGTCAAATCCTGTTACATCTCCACCTCAAAGTCATGCAATGTGGACTCTGAGAAAGAAGATGCCTGCTAAGAAGGGTTCCTGGTGGCTAACTAGGCTCCAATTTCTAAACAACAAAAACCCTAGCAGCCATTTTTACATAAGGCCTTCTTATGCAAATTGCACTTCAGGAAGAAGCCTGCACTGAACCACCTGCCTGCATTGTGTTTCTGCCCTCCAAGCCATCCCTTATATAGGAGTTCCTGGAATCCTGTTTTAACCAATACGACTGAGGCTTTCCCTATCCAAGCAGAGCTGCACAGCTGTAACCAATCAGAGTGGCTGTACTCTGACCAATCAGGACAATGTCCTTTGGACCAATCAAACCGATGATTTGGAGTCCTCATTTTCATGAGGACAGACCAATCAGGGACCAGGGGTGAGGACTTCTGTCCATATAAGCCAGCTCCCTTCTGGCACAGGAGTGTACTTTAGCTTTCCAAGAGAGGGCTACCTTTCCCAGGCAGCTGATGTCTCTCACCAGAGCAGAGCAGAGCCTGGACCAGACCAGATCAAGCTGAGCTGAGCTGAGCTGCCCAGCTGAAAATGGGCCTGGCCCCAGGGCTGCCTCTCAGCTGTGCTGTTTCCACAGGCATAGTGATCACCATTGAGCTATTGGCCCTGAATAGTTTCCTTCTTCACTGCACCTCAAACTGGGGGTTCCTGTTGGTGTTGAATTGATGCCAACAACCATTGGTTGACAGTTCTCATTTAACTTGTAGCGCACGTCCGTATGTGGCCTGTATGCTCTGTTTGTGCTTGGCTCCTACCGCTTTGTTTCTTGATCACTCTGCTCTGTCTATACTGGACTCACTGCTGTTCCTCCAACACACCAGACACGTTCTTGTCTCAGGGCCTTTGTACCTATTGTTTTTTCTGCCTGGAACATTCTTGGAAATCTGCATGTATTGCTGTCTCACTTCTTTCAAATCTTCATTCAAATGATCCCTTCTTAGTGAGATGTTTACTATCACCCTGATTAAATTTGCAATCTGTATCCCACAGACACCTCTTATTCCTACTTGCCTGTTTTCTTTTTCTCCCTTGCTTGCCTTTATCACAACTGTGATGATTCATTTTACATTTTGTCAACTTGACAGAACCATAGAGTACCCAGATATTTACCTAGCATTATTTCTGGGTGTGTCTGTGAGTGTGTTTCTGGGTGAGATTAACATTTGAATCTGTAGACTGAGAAAAGCAGATTGCCCTCCCCAATGTGGATGGGCCTCACCCATTCCATTGAAGGTGTAAATACAAGAGAAGTTTGAGTAAGAAGGAAATTTTTCTCTCTGTCTGACTGTCTTGGAGCTAGGACATCAGTCTCCTCCTGCCTTCAACTCGCACTGGAATTTACATCCTCAGCTCTCCTGGGTCTCAGGCTTGGACTGGAACTACATACAGGATTCCCCCTCTATTTGAAAGTAGAGTGTTTCTATGAAACCTTTTATAAGTCAAAAGAGCATAAAGTGAAGAAACAATTACCTTAGGACACATCTTGCTAACAAATGCAGAAAATAAAATGAGGAAAGCACAGATGCTCACAGACACAGCTCAGAGCTCTGGTAGCTTGGTGCTGAGAAGATGAGTGTAGTTCCCAGGGAAGGAGCCTGGCAGGGCCACTCTCCTGCTCCGGATGCATGCTGCCTCTGCAACAGCTTGCTGCAAAACAAATGCTGAATGGTAGTTTTGCTTTTCACTTTTTTTGCAAAAGCTCAAATCCCGTCTTTGGATTTCCATGAGTTACTGTAAAAGGGTACTAATGCAGTTCTTTCCTAAAAATGAAGTGCCATAAAGTGAACTTTAGAAAAGTAGAGGAGCTCTGACTGGTGTGGCCCAGTGGATTGAGCATTGGCCTGCAAACTGAAAGATCACTTGTTCAATTCCCCGTCAGGGCACATGCCTGGATTGCAGGCCAGGTCCCCAGCTGGGGGCATGCAAGAGGCAACCGATTGATGTATCTCTTGCACACTGATGTATCTCTCCATGTCTTTTTTCCTCCCCCTCTGTCTAAAAATAACTAAATAAAATCTTTTTAAAAAAAGAAAACAAAAGCAGAGGATACTTGGATACCCCCTTGGGTCTCTTCCAGCTTGCCCACTGCATATCTTGGACTTAGCTTCCAAACTTGTGTGAGCCAATTCTTATAGTAAAACTAATTATGTATATATACATGCCATATTGGTTCTGTTCATCTGGAGAACTCAGAAAAATACACCAACTAACAGTGCACTTTTGTTGTTTTTAAAAAAATGTGTTGTCTCCCTCCACGCCAACATAAACTTTATGAGGATAGGGATTTTTGTCTGTTTTGTTCACTGTTGTGTCCTCAGCACAATGCCTGGCATATAATAAGTATTTAATAAATATATGTGGAGTGAATGATGAACCTTATATGTACTTTGCTTGGGAGTCTTAATATTTTTGTCTCTCAGGAAGAAGTCTGTAAGCAACTCCACCATAGAACTGGCCTTTCCATCTCCCATGCCAGGCAAAGTGCCCACCAGCAAAGTTGCCCACTACATATTGAATGAATTTTCTTGCCGCAATCCATCCAGAAGAGCATTCAAGTTTCCAGAACCACGCAGGGCAGAGTTCTCTTCAGTACCTAGTTCAGGAAGACCACCCCACTGCTTTCCCCCAGCCCTCCATGAAAACCAGCTTTGGCATGGCCATCAGCCTGGTGTGCCCGCCTCCCTCCCTTCCTGGTCTCTTTCCTCCCTTCCCCCACCCCAGCCCTCCTCACCCGCCTGGGTACAGGAGATTATCTGGGGGTGGTAATTATTGCGAGTAAATTGGAAGTTGTTTTGCACAGGGCTGTGTCTCACGCAGGTCGATTTGTATGCTTCCTGGGCACTTGTGACACTTCAGAAATGCCATAGCAACGGCCCCGGCGCCGCCGGGCTCCCTGACGGCGGGAGATAAGGCGGGGGAGCAAGCGTGTGTGCGGCACTGAGACAGCGGGCAGGGCAAGGGCACTGCGCAGTGGGGAGCCACTGCTTTCACTGTTGCCACCTCTCTGAGCCTCGGGTTCCCTGTTGGCAACCTGGGAATAATAACCTGCACACAGGCTGTTGTCAGGTAGAAATGAGATAATGGCTTGAACACTTTGTAAAACGGTAAACCGAGGGCTGACTATTAGGCCCATGGTCATTCTTTTCCACAGTATTGTCTTCTCTCCCACTTCTCCCCGGCTTTGTGAGGCTCCCCCCGCCCACTTCGCCCCCGCCGGGATCCAGTGCCTGCCAGATTCCCCCGCCACAGGAGCTCGGTTCCTGCTGGCACTCTTTTATTCGGTGCAAAAAGCATGGCCCCTGGAACACCTTTTAGCGATGAGGCCCACAGAGACCCCGCCAGCTCATCCCGCGGGGGCCGAACCACTGATTAAATTGTATTCACTCTGTTTTTCCGTCATTCAGATTGGCTGGGAGGAAGCCAGCTGGAATTAGTGACAAATTTGAAGCAGAGAATATTGACAAAGAAAGGCCGTTTTATTGCCTGCAATGACACGGGATGATTCGAAGGAAGCTCTCCTAGTGTTTCTAAGGATAGCTTTAGTTAGTTAATAGATAAGACTTTTTGCTAATTATTTGGATAGATGCAGATCTCAAGTCCTCAAAATCAGTTTTGTTCCCTTCAAGGAGTTGAAGAGCAAGCCTTCGTTTTTTCAACCACCTCCTCCCTTTCTACATCTGAGATTCTGACCAGGAGAAGGCTTTAAAAAGAAGAAAGCACTATTGAACTGTGCATTCATTTTCAAATATTTTGTAAGCACTTACTATGCACCAGAACTATGGCAGGTATTGCAGACACAGACATGCAGCTAATGTTCTAAAGGAGGAACAATATAGAAGTAAACAGAGAAAGGAGACACTTTTAAACAGTAGTGAGGACTCTAATGGATATAAACAGGATGAGGAAGATGGGGTAGCTACTTTCAAGAAGATGGATCAGGAAAGGTCTCACAGAAGAGATTGTTGAGATCCAAACCATGTGAAGGAGCCAGGCATGCTAAGATTTTAGGGGAAAGAGTTCCCGGCACAGGGACTAGCAAATGTAAAGACCCAGTGGTAGAAATGGACTTGGTTGTTCCAAGAAGAGAAAGAAAGCCAATGTAGTTGAGGTGAAACGAATAAACAGGGTGAGATTTGGACCTGCCAGGTCACTAGGCCAAAACAGAAATGAGATAACTGCCTCCCTTTCTGCCTCCAAAACAACAACACCCTTGCCCTCTATTTGAATGTCCTTGACCTGCTTAGAGAAGACTTAGCAAAGAAAACACAAGGTTGGACTTTTTAATAAACACAAGGGTGAAGGTCAAAAGGCTGAAAAACATTGTTACCAAAGGTGTGGCGAAATAGGCACCCTCATATGTTGTTGATGGGAATGTAAGTTCTCCTATCCCTTATGGAGGACAATTTAGCAGCTTCTGTGAAAATAAGAAAGACACATACACTGACCCAACAATTCCTCTTTTAGAAAATTATCCTTTACACACTCACACATATTCACAAAGATGCATGTAGCAGGATACTTATTGCCATAGTGTTTGTAATAATAAAAGGTTGGAAAGTATCCATAACAGGGGGATTAATCAAATAAAGTACATGCTTAACAATGGAATATATGCAGCTCTTAACATTGAGGAAGCTCTTGATTTTTTCAAATTGAGATGAGTCCTGGCCAGTGTGCCTCAGTTGGTTGGGCACCGTCGTTCAAATCGAAGGGTCGCAGGTTCAATTCTGATCAGGCTACAAGCCTGGGTTGTGGGTTCGGCTCCGGTTGGGGTGCCTGCAGAGGTAACAGATCGATGTTTCTCTTTCACACCGATGTTTTTCTCTTTCTCCTTCCCTTCCCCTCTTTCTAGAATCAATAAAAAAATTTTTTTAATTGAGATTAAATTCACATGATATTAAATTCACAATTTTAACCAAACACTCCTCCAAGATATATTGGTAAGTGCCTATCTTCACTCACCGTTTAAAAAATGTATTAAAATAATTAAAAAATGTATATATATATAATTTATTTATTTTTAGAGAGGGGACAGGATGGAGAAAGAGAGGAAGAGAAACATCAATCTGTGCTTGCCTCTCACACAGCCCTAGTGGTGGCCTGGCCCACAACCCAGGCATGTGCCCTGACTGGAAATCCAACTGGCGACCCTTTGGTTTGCAGACCAGTACTACAATCCACTGAGCCACACCAGCCAGGGCCACCTCTTTTAAAGAAGATGTTTTATTTATTTTTAGAGAGAGCAAGGTAGAGAAAAGAGAGGAAGAGAAACATCAATTGCATCTCACACACCCCCAAATGGGAATCTGGCCTGCAACTCAGGCATGTGTCCTGACCCAGGAATCAAGCCAGTGACCTTTCAGTTTGGGGGCCAGCACTCAGTCCACTGAGCCACACCGGCCAGCGTTCCTCATTTACCTTCTATTTCCATCTGTCTACTTCTGCTGCTGACAGTGGGAGGAAATTTTTCCAATGAACACTTTTGAAAAATCTTGGTAACACAGGAGGCTGACAGGAGCTGTTGCTAGGGAAAGGTGGCGGTAATAGTAATCAGTGGTTCTCAGGCCGGATGCACATTAGTGTCACCTGGGGAGATTTTAAAATATCTTTTTCCAAGCTGCACCTCCAGGGATTTTGATTTATATAATTAGTTAGGGGTGCTTGCTGTGTGGGCATGATTTTTTAAATTTAGGTATAATTTGCACACAGTAAAATCCCTAAGTCTTAAGCACACAGTTTAGTGAATTATGATAATTGTTGATACCTGTGTAGCCACTGCCCCAATAAAAACATAGACTACTTCCACCACCCCAGGCCATGCCCCAATCCCTGCCAGAGTCAACCACCATTCTGATTTCTATTATAGATTCATTTTGATTGTTCTTCAACTGTGTGTAAGTGGAATCGAGCAGTACATAACATATTGAGATTGGCTCCTTTCACATAGCAAAATGCCTGTGAGATTCGTCCAAATTACTGCATTGATCAGTCGTTCATTCCTTTTCATTGCTGGGTGATATTCCCTTCTGTGGATACACCAAAGTTTGTTTAGCCCTTTACACATCCAAGGGCATTTGGATTGTTTCCAGTCTTTCTGTGGGCACATGCACTCACTTCTCTTGGGGTGGAGTTGCTGGATTTATGTTGAACTTATTTGAAACTGCCAGTTTTCCAAAGTCCTCACACAAATTTGCACTCTCACCAGCAAAATGAGATTTACAGTTGTTCTGCATCCTCGGTAATACTTTGTACTGTCTGTCTTTTTCATTGTAGCCATTCTTATAGGTAGATAGTGGTATTTCATCATGGTTTTAAATGGCATTTCCCTAACAACTAATTATGTTAATCATCTTTTCATGTGCCCATCCTATTCCCATGCCCTGTCTCCAGAGGCATGTGTTCCAGTCTTTTGCCCATATTTTTGGGTTTTCATTTTATTATTAATGCATAGGAGTTCTTTATATATTCCAGATACTAGTCCTTTGTCAGATACATGTATTGCAAATATAATTATTGTTTAAAAGATCCCCAGTGACTCTAACATGAATCTAATGTTGAGAATCCCTGGTTCACTAAAAATCAGTCCCAGAAGCTCCCCACCTTTATGGGTCTCCAAATCTGCCCCCTAACTGTGCCTTAGGGTTGCCTCTTCAACTTCTGTGAATGTCCATGACAATGGAGATTTTCCAAGCAAGGGGTGCCTTGTCAGTCTTCCTCCTGTGGTTCTATCTGCCTTTGAACAGGCCCATTCATCTGAAATGTTCTCTTATCCTCTGATGGGAGACTGTAGGTAATTCTTTTCTTGTCTCCACCCTGAAATTTTCCATGTCTGACCCTTGACCTTATTGTCTGACCCACTCCTACCACCTATATATAATGTGTGTCAAAGGGACAAAAATATGTCTTCTCCTGAGTGGAACAGACTGTGTCTTGGGCATAGAAGGAGTGTGAATTTCTGTATCCCCTCCCAGCAATTGTCCTCAGGCTGTGTACCTACTCACTGAAAGGAAGAATCATTTCCTAGCAGTCTCAGCAACCATTCACCAAGAGGCTGAGAGTTAATGGCCTGGTGCTGGTCTTTTGGTATCTGCTTTGTACATGCTGCATGAACTTGTATAAGGCAATTAACCTCTCTGAGTCTTGGTTCCTATGACTGGTAAAGGAGAACAGTAACTTCTTGCTTGCTGTGGAGGAAGTGCCTGGCATAAAGTAGGTGTTCACAAGCCATTAGTTCTCTTGAAAGGGGAGCTACAAAGTCTCGGCTCTGGGAGTTGTGTGTGGCAGCTGGCAGAGTAGCTCTGTGCTCGGGGACTTGCCTTGCCCTCAACATGCTCTGGTGTCATGTATCTTCCCCTTTCCTCCATACCTTCAGAAGCCTAGATTGGCCAAGGTTCCTCCTGCTGTGTCATCCTCATCCTGCCTTTCTAGGCTAATTCAAACAGAGCATCCCACGAGGGCCCCTAGGCTCTTTTAAGCTCAAAGCAGATGGCTGGGAAGCCAATTCTCTGGGACATACAGTTCCTGACTCAGATCCGGGCAGGGAGCCAAGGACTTCGAAGGGCTGTAGAAAAAGGTAACCCTCACTCCCCCCACCCTCTGAAGAGCTTGTAGGTTTTACTGTATGGCTCTTATAGTACTAAAGAGGAAGGAAAAAGGACCATAAAGGTTAAAATTAGTTGTCCCCTGGGAGCTCCTTTCTGAGCTGGCTCCAGAGAAGAGCCTGGACTCTATCTTGTGGGAGAGGTGTTCATGCAGTATAGGAGGGGTTTCTCTGATACTCCAGGAGAAAGATGAGGAAGCCGAGGAGGAATTCATTGGGAATCCCCAGAAGTGTCCTTGACATGCGGAATAAGTGGGTATTGGGCATCCTGAGAGTCCACTAACACTAGGCACTGGCTGGAGCCCATCCATCTCATAGTCAAGCATGGGTGGTTTTGTCCCAGTGCAAGATTTAGGAAAGGAATAAAAAATGAATGTCCTATTCTTGGGTGTAACTCAGATTTCTCTGAGCTATTTGCAGGTCTGTCTTGAGGCAGGTTTAAAGGGGAAACAGAGGGAACACTGGCAAGAGGAGTGGCTGGAATGGGTATGACTGGACCTCTCCCCTTCCCTGGTTCCTGGTCCCTGGTCCCCATTAGTGTTTTGGATGTATCAGTCCCAGCCAGGGCCTCATTCTAGCTCTCCAACGTGGTGCCCATTGCTCCCCCTTTAGGATTAGTAAACTGTTAAATTCATCCATCCGGCCAGCCATCCATCCAACAAATATTTACTTATCAGCTCCTACACATAGGTACTATGCTAAGCTCTGTGAATCTGTAACTGTGAAAAAGATAGATCTGTCCTTCACAGAGCTCACATGATCATGGGGGAGTCAGAGAGGTTATCAGGAAGCTACATTCCATGGACTAAGTCCAAGGATAGAGGCAAGGTGTATCACATTGTGTCACATGGGACAATTGTTGGGAAGAATCATGGAAGGTCCTTGGAACCGGAAAGACTAGAGCTGAGATCTGGGGAGTCAATGGGAGAGATAATGAGACAGAAAAGAAGGAAAGAAAGTCCAGGCAGAGGAAACAGCATGTAAGAGGGCCTAGAGGCAAGATCTGAGTAAGGAAGTGGTTCGGTTTGAAACGAGTGGTGTGTGTGTGTGTATATGTGTAGAGGCTGTAAGGAAGTGAAACATGAGGCAAAAGAAGCAATCAGAGACTAGATCAGGAAGGCCTTGCAAGCCATGGTGAGGAGGCAAGGCTTGATTTTGAAGGAAAGGAGGAGGCTCTGAAGGGCTTAGACAGGGCCATGACATGACCAGATTGGCATTTTTGAAAGATCACTCTGGTTTCTGGGTGCAGAGACAGTGGGAAGCAGGCACAAATAAAAGCAGGGAGAAATTCAGGAGGCTACTGCCACAAGCCAGGTAAGAGGTGATGATGATGGAGACCGGAAAGGTAGCAATGGACAAAGAAGTGTTTGGATTTGGGATGCATTTTGGAGGCTGAGCCAACAGGACTTACTAGTGGATTGCAAAGATGCCTCCCAGTTTCTAACTTGAAAAATTGGAGGGGTGGAAGTGCTGTTCATGGAGATGGGAAATATTTAGGGAACAGGTCTAGGGGACGGTGGGAGATGAGTTCAGTACCATGTTGAGTGAGCTTCCAGGAAGACATTTCCTGTAGTCAGGTGGCCATCTAGGTCTGAAACTCAGGAGAGAGGATGAAGCTAGAGGCAAAATTGTGAGGTCTTGGAAGTGAATGAGGTAGCCCAAATGGAATGGAGGATGCCATGTTTTGTGCAGCAGCACTGTCCTGTCAAAGGATTCCCTACCGTTTGGTTCCTGCTTCAGCCCAAACCCTGGGAGGCAGGTTTAGAAGGCACTCATCAAAGACTTTGCAACTTAGTGCAAATACCCTGCAGATAATAACTCTTGGCTCCCTCTCCCCCACCCCAGTTTCTGTTATTTCCACTGCACCTTGGACTGACTTGACTAGTTTCCAGTAAGAATTTGTCCAACCCAGCAGCCCACGTGCCAGGCCAGCTGCCATTTGTAGGAAATTCGGTTTCTTGCTCCCCCTGCTGGCAGAACTGGAGATGACTCAATGCTGGGAGCAGAGCTGAAGAAAGCAACCCACCTGCTGCTTCCCCTGGGACAGACACTTCTCACCCCAAACAAGGGGATTAAGAGCTCAGTCCCAGTCCCCTCCTCCACTTCCCCCCAACACTATACCCACTTTAGAACCCTAGCTAGAAATAGGGAGATAAAAGCCTAACAAGATACTGGGATGCAAATTAAATTCTTCCTGTTTCCAAATCACTTCCTTTTCTGCCCCAAACCCACTCTTGATCTCCTTGACCATGAAGACTTAATTTGGTTATTTATACCAATTTCCAAAAACACTCTCTCCCAATCTCAGTCTCCCAGAGCAGCATTTTGCTGGTACCAGTTGGCCTTTCTTTTCATGTACCTGGAAGCCATGGTCTGTGCTGGAAAGAGCACTGGGCTGGGAGTTGAGGAACCTAGGTTTGAGTCTTATTTCTGCCACTGATTCAGAGTGTCACCTTGGAAGAGTCACTTTCTTTTTTCCAAGGAGCAGTTCTCTCACTTGTGACATTGGACTGGACTCCAAAAAACTTTGAACTCTAGTGTTCTAGGCTTTGCTTTCAGTTCTTCACATGCATCAAGCTCTATCCTGCCTCAGGATCTTTGGTCCTGTGCTTCCCTCTGCCTGAAATGCTCTTCCCTTCCCTTTTTTTGTTTTTCATTTAGTTAACTCCTCCTTATCCTTCAGCTGTCAGCTCATATGCTACTTACTCAGAGAAAACTTTCCTAGGCCTGCCCTGGCTGGTGTGGGTCAGTGGATTGAGCACTGACCTGTGAACTAAAGAGTCACCGGTTCTATTCCCAGTCAAGGCACATGCCTGGGTTGTGGGCAGGGTCCCCAGCAGTGGGTGTGTGAGAGGCAATCACACATTGATGTTTCTCTCCCTCTCTTTCTCTCTCCTTTCTCCTCTCTCGAAAAATAAATAAATAAAGTCTTTTTTAAAAAAGCTGTCCTAGGCCCTCCAGACTGGGTCAGGTACCTCATCATATGCTCTCAGCACTCCCTGGAGTTTTCCCTGTGTGCCCTCTTCATGGCTTGTGATTTTTTCATATGCTTGTGTGATTATTGTTTCAATTCACGCCCCCTCCACCATAAACTCTTTGCTAGCAAGGACCTGTCTGTTTTGCTCACTACTGTCCCACAGCACCCAGATCCTTGCCTGACCATCTTGTAAAGCTCAACACATATTTATTAAATAAAGGAATAAGTAAATAGCTGAACAAATCCCTCCCTTCATCTATCAGCTGCTTTCTATATCTAACTAGTGGAGTATTGAAGAGCAAAAAGTCAAAAACCAGACTGCCAGGGTTTGGACCCCAGTTTTACCACTCATAAGCTGTGGAAACTTGTGCAACTCACTCACTCTTTTTGTGCCTCAGTTTCCTTATCTATAAAGGGAGGATAATAATAATATGCACTACCTAACAAGGTTGTTCTGAGGATTAAAAGACTTAATATCTGCACAGTGTGTACAACAAGGCCTAGCATTCAAGTGCTATATTGGTAATAGCTATTGTTCTTATTCTACTGCATCCATCTCTCCATTTACCCATTCTGAACTCTCCCACAAGACCTCGTTATCTTATCTCCAGCCTGTGAGTGGGTGACTCAGTGTAATTTGCAGAATAGATAGCAAGGTTTTTTTTAAAGAATTTTTTATAATGGAAAATTTTAAACATGCAGGGAAGTAGAGAGAAGAGGATAATGAACCTCTGTAACAAGCTTCAACAATTATCAATATTTTGCCAATCTATGTTCATCTGCTCTTTCTCTCATTTTTCTCCTTACTGGAGTATTTTAATGTAAATCTCAGATGTCATATAATTTTGCCTGAAAATACTCCATTATGTATCTCTAGCAGATAAGGACTTGAAAAAATACAACAATGCCATTATCACACTTAAAAAATTAACAATAATTAGGGAAGGCTTTTAAAACCCCATTCCCTTGAGAGAAGCCGGGGGAATGAGAGCCCTCATTTCAGAGTAGATGTGAAATGAGGAACAGGTAAGAGAGTTAATATAACTAAAAGTGCTTTGAACAGGGCCTGACAACATAAATGGGATAAATTGGGTTGGCCAAAAAGTCCATTTGGTTTTTTTCTATAGGATGGGTCTAGTTGTCTTTTAACTTCATTCAAAACAGTTTTGTTAGATTGTATTGTGACAACTGCCGTATCAGTGTGCATTTTAAAAAGCCTATCAAAATTAGTGAATTTTTGTGTAGCCATTTTAATATTGAAGATGAAAGAAAATACACAATTTTTTTGGCATATTGTGCTTTATTATTTCAAGAAAGATGAAAATGCAACTGAAATGCAACAAGAAAAAGAGATTTGTGCAGTGTATGGAGAAGATGCTGTGACTGATCAAACATGTCAAAAGTGGTTTTCGGAGTTTGTGCTGGAGCTCGCTCTCTGGATGATGCTCCACTGTCGGGTAGACCAGTTGAAGTAGACAGCAATCAAATTGAAATATTAATTGAGAACAATCAACATTCTACCATGTAGGAGATAGCCAACATACTCAAAATATCCCAATCAATAAAGTTATTGGTGAACATTAAAATATGTTTTTTATTTTACAGAAAAAAACCATGTGGACTTTTGGGCCAACCCAATAGTAGTAACTATTATTTTGATTCTCTTTCATTTCCCCATTTATCCACTCTAAATCCTTCCCAACTTCTCTCTTATTTCTGGTCTGTGAATGTATGTGACCATTTACAAAGGAGGACTAGATGGTGAGTTTCCTGGGTCACTGGCATTGTGGGGTGGGAACCAGAACTCCAGAAGGCACTGAAAAGGGAAATGACTGAAGGACTGAGGAGGAGGGAAGGAGAGCTGGAGGATTTAAACAAGGGGAGTGCTGTGGTGTTGTGAAAATGGCACCTGAGAAAAAATCCAATAGCCTAAGAACAAGAAAGCAGAAGGGTTCCATTTCTTCCCAGTGATTGGGCCTTTGGAGATCATTGCCAGTTAGGAGGGAGGAAGGTGGCAGCCCCATTCCTGAGGGAGTTCCTTTTAGCTTTTCTCTATAGACCACAGAAGGGCAGCTGCCTAAGACAGTAACTGGGGTTCTACTTTGCTTCATCTTGACTTCTTAACAGTTCCAAGTATATAAGTCATGATAGCAGACACTGAGCTAAAGTACAACTAGAGAATGCCTCCCTTACACTCAAGATGAAGATTATTGTCCTCCCATCTCTCTTTTCCTTTCTGTGGAATTCTCCCCACCAGCCCTTATCACCGCACTCATTCTTTGGGTACCAAGAGCACCTGCACACTCGGCCCACACCAAAACAAAATTGCATCCAGGAAAAGAAGTGATTCAAAACACTTAGCAGGATGAACAAACTCCTTTCAAGCTGGGTTCCAACTACCTCATCAACCTCATTTCCCATCACTTCCTTTTTCTTTCCAGTGGGATACAGTGAATGAGCACAGATCTGTGTCCCTACAAAGCTGGTATTTAATTCTGGCTCTGCCATTTCCCAGCTCTGGAAACTTAGGCAAAGCCACTGTATTTCTGAGGCTCAGCTTTCCTGTTGGAAAAAACGAGGATAATAGTAGTATATTAAAAGCCCTCTTAAGAGAGGGCTTAAAGCCATATGAACATATGACTTAAAGTCATATAAACCAGGGAAATAGCCTGTCTTCCCTAAGATTCCTTTCATATGCCTGAGGGTCTACTAAATTTACAAAAAACTTAAAATCCTCTGGGCCAATAGGTTAGTTTTCAAATACTGAATGTTAATTAGTGCCTTGAGGAATCATAATGTCCATGTTTTTACCACTATGTGAGCAAGGACAATTTTCGTTGTCTCACAACCTATTTGCATCTCCTAAGCAAATCATTAAGCTCAATCCCACCTTTCCTGAAGCCCTATGCCCTCTGCCTTTGAAGATATGACTGCATCTCAGCTGGAGCTTCTGAAGAAATGGTGATGACCGTAATGATAGCATTACTTATTTTTTTATGAAAAAAGATCTTGCTTATTTATTTTTAGAGAGAAGGGAAGGGAGAGAGGGAGAGAAACATCCATGTGTGGTTGCCCCTTGGGCGCCCCCTACTGGGGACCTCATCTGCAACCCAGGCATGTACCCTGACTGGGAATTGAACAAGTGACCTTTGGTTAGCAGGTTGATGCTGAATCCAGTGCTACACCAGCCAGGCAGCATTACTTATTTCTTAAACGAGAGCTTTGGCTTGGTTCTTGAAATATGAGTTTAAGTCACGGGGACTATCTGCCACGGTGTTTGAATTGCATGCTCCAATGCCAGGCAGTGGCGACCAAGGAAGGAATAATGTTTGGGGTGCAGGTTGTGAAGGAGGTCTCTAGCGGCTGTGAAAACAGCCCAGATCGTATCACGCAGTCTACTTCACTCACGAGGATAGCATACACCCACGCGCACGCGCGCACGCACGCACGCACGCGTACCGGGACTCTCCTCAGCACAGTTTCCTTAGGACTGAAAACGCTAGTCTAAACAAGAGGACACGCCCATTTCGCGCTACTGATCGCAGATGGCCTCTTACCGCGAGTGCGCGTATGCGCAAGCGCGCGACCTTTGTGGGCAGGCCTCAAGTGGTGACGCCAGAGCGCAGTGATTGGGATTGACCAGCCGGGAGGCCAACGGTTGGAGTTGCCCCTCCCTCTATGCGCACAGCGCATGCGCAGGGCGGGAGCGAGCGAAATTCAATCTCCGGCGGAGATTCCTGGGACCTAAACTGAAAGTCATGGAGGCGTCCCAGGGGTCTGTGGAAGCCGAGGCTTTAAGCCCAGAGCAGGCTGCCCGTTACCTGAGGTATGTATGGGTCTCTGGGCGGGTCCAGCTCGCAGGCCCTCGTTGGGAGTCGAGGGGAGGGAGGACTCGGACCCTCCCAGGCGCCTAAAACTGCTGAGGTGGAGCAGAGTAGGGCGCAGTCACCTGCTCGGATTTATAAAGCCTGGGGAGCCCTCCAATATCCTCGTTTTGGTCAAATAATTCACCGTTATGAACTCAAGAGCTAGAGATTCAATTGATCCAGCTTTTCTTTTTCTTTTTTTAATATTCAGTACTGAATTTGCCAATAGGCAGATTAGATTAAACGTAGCTTTTCTTGAGTCTTTCCAACCTACCAAGCCCCAGGCCTATGCAATAGAGATAAGTGAATCATCATCCCTTCTCCCCAAATTGCTTACAATTTACTAGTGGAAAGGGATAGGTAAACCTATAATGTTTAATAAGTGCTGTAAGAGGTATAATGTGCAACGCATAGTGTGGGCATTAAAGGAGGGAATGGCGAACTACAAGGGTTGCTGAGCAAAAGGAAGACCTCACAAGAGGAAGAGACATTTGTGTTGAAAAATGAGTCAAGTGTTCTCCAAATGGCTAAGGATGGATGGAGAGGGCATGGTGATGTGGGAATAAGCATTACAATTTTTTTTAAATTGTGATAAAATCCACACAACATAAAATTTACCATCTTAACCATTCTTAAGTGGTATTAAATATATTAGCATTGTTGTGTGACCACCACCACTATCCATCTTGAGAACTCTTTTCATCTTTCAAAACTAAAACTCCGTATCTGTGAAACAACAGCCCCTTCCCCAGCCCCTGGCAAACCATCATTCTACTTTGAATCTGTCTCTGTGAATCTGACTCTTTTAGGGACTTCATGTAAGAGGAATCATACAGTATTTGTCTTTCTGTGACTGGGTTATTTAATTTAGTATAATGTTCACAAGGTTCATGCATGCTGTGTCATGTGACAGGATTTCCTTCCTTTCAGAATAATATTCCATTGTATGCATATATCACATTTTCTTTATCCATCGATGGACACTTGGGTTGCTTCCATCTCTTGACTATTGTGATAGTGCTGCTGTGAACATGGATGTGCAAGTAATCTCTTTAAGATCCTGCTTTCAATTTTTTCTAATGTATACCCAGAAGTGGGATTGCTGGATCATATGGCAGTCCTATTTTTAATTTCTTGGGGAATTGCCATACTGTCCTCTAGAGTAGCTGCACCATTATGTACTCCCACCAACAGTGCACAAAGGTTCCAGTTTTCCCACATCCTAGCTAACACTATTCCCTGTTTTGTTGTTGTTACTAGCCATTCTAATGATAGTGAAGTGGTATCTCATTGGGGTTTTGATTTGCATTTCTCTAATAATTACTGATATTGAGAATCTTTATGTACGTATTGGCCATCTGCATATCTTCTTTGGAGAAGTGTCTATTCAAGGCTTTTTTTTAGTTGGGTAGTTGTTGAGTTGTACTTTTTCTTTTCATTTATGGGGGGTTTTTTAGAGACGGAGAGATTGATTTGTTGTTCCACTTATTGATGCATTCATTGGTTGATTCTTTTTTTTTTTAAGAAACTTTTTTTAAGATTTTATTTATTTATTTTTAGGGAGGGAAGGGAGGGAGGGAGACAGAGACAGAGACATAAATGTGCGGTTGCTGGGGGCCAAGGCCTGCAACCCAGGCAGGTGCCCTGACTGGAAATCGAACCTGTGATGCTTTGGTTCGCAGCCCGCACTCAATCCACTGAGCTACGCCAGCCAGGGCGGTTGATTCTTTTTTAAAAAAGATTTTATTTATTTTTAGAGAGAGGGGAAGGGAGGGAGAAGGAGAGGGAAACACCAATGTGTGGTTGCCCTTTGAGTACCCCCCACTGGGGACCTGGCCTGAAATCCAGGCATGTGCCCTGACTGGGAATTGAACCACTGACCCTTTGGTTCGCAGGCTGGCGCTCAATCCACAGAGCCACGCCAGCCAGGGTCATTGGTTGATTCTTGTATGTGCTCTGACCAGGGATTGAACCCACAACCTTGGTGTATCAGGGTGACTCTCTAATCAATTGAGTACCCAGCCAGGGCTTGAGTTGTAGTTCTTTATATATTTTGGATATTAACCCCTTATCTGCTATATGATTTGCAGATATTTTATTCCATTTTTTAGGTTGCCTTTTCATTCTGTGATTGAGTCCTCTTTTTTTCAAGATTTTATTTATTTCTAGAGAGTGAAGGGAGGGAGGGAGAGAGAGAGAGAGAGAGAGAGACATCAATGTGCGGTTGCTGGGGGCCGTGGCCTGCAACCCAGGCATGTGCCCTGACTGGGAATCGAACCTGCGATGCTTTGGTTTGCAGCCCGCGTGCTCAATCCACTGAGCTATGCCAGCCAGGGTGAGTCCTCTTTTTTTTTTTTTTAAGATTTTATTTATTTATTCTTAGAGGGGAAGGGAGGGAGAAAGAGAGGAAGAGAAACACCAGTGTGTGGCTGCCCCCAACATGGCCCCCACCAAGAACCTGGCCCACAACCCAGGCACTAGCCCTGACCGGGAATTGAACCAGCGACATTTCCACTTACAGCCCTTGCTCAATCCACCGAGCCAGACCATCCAGGGCTATGATTGAGTCCTTTGATGCACAAAAGTTTTTTTAATTATGTTTACTGATTATGCTATTACAGTTGTCCTGATTTCCCCCCCTTTGCCTCCTTCCACCTAGCACCCCCCACACACACACTCCTTCAGGCAATCCCCCTCACTGTTGTTCATGCCCATGGGTCATGCGGATAAGTTCTTTGGCTACGCCATTTCCTATACTGTATTTTACACCACCATGGCTATTCTGTAATTACCTATTTCTGCTTCTTAATCCCCTCACCTCTTCACCCATTCCCCCACACCTCCCTCCCATCTGACAACCTTCAAAACACTCTCTGTATCCATGATTCTGTCTCTGTTCTTGTTTGCTTAGTTTGTTTTTTAGATTCAGTTGTTGATAGATTTGTATTTTTTGCTATTTTATTGTTTATAGTTTTGATCTTCTTTTTCTTAAATAAGTCCCATTAAACCCTGGCTGATGTGGCTCAGTGCATTGAGTGCCTGCCTGTGAACTAAAGGATTAGCAGGTCCTTTCCCAGTCAGGGCACATGCCTGGGTTGCAGGCCATGTCAGGTCTCCAGTATGAGGCATGAGAGATGCAAACACACATTGATGTTTCTCTTCCTCTCTTTCTCCCTCCCTTCCCCTATGTCTAGAATAAATAAATAAAATTGTTAAAAACATTAAAAAATAATAAATAAGTCCCATTAACATTTCATATAATAATAGTTTGGTGATGATGAACTCCTTTAGTTTTTTCTCATCTGGGAAGCTCTTTATCTGCCCTTTGATTCTAAATGATATCTTTGCTGGGTAGGGCAATCTTGGCTGTAGGTCCCTGCTTTTCATTACTTTGAATATTTCTTGCCAATCCCTTAAAAATTTATTTTATTTTTTATAGTTCAACTTTTTAAATATTTTATTTATTTATTTATTTATTTTAGAGAGGGGAAAGGAGAGAGAAAGATAGGGAAAGACACATTGATGTGCGAGAGATAAATCAGTTGGTTGCCTCTTGCACGCCCACAACTGGGGATCTGATCCACAGCCCAGGCATATGCCCTGACCAGGAATCGAACCCGTGATCTTTCAGTTTGAAGGCCAGTGCTCAATCCACTGAGCCACACCAGCCAGGGCTATAGTTCAATTTTAGTTTAATTTATTTTTCAATATGCTGTACTTTATTTCTTTTTTTGAATTTACTGAGGTGACACTGGTTAATAAAACTATATAGGTTTCAGTTGTACAATTCTATAATCCATCATCTGTATATTGTTTTTTGTGTTCACCACCCAAAGTCAGGTCTCCTTCCATGACCATTTATCCCTCCTATACCCTCTTCTACTTCCTCTTACCCCCTTTCTGTCTGGTAATCACCATACTATTGTCTGTGTCTATGAGTTGTTATTTTTTAAGAAGTTTTAAATTTATGTAGTACAAAGGAAAAAATGGGGAAGTGAACAATTCTGTCTCCCTTTTCAAAAAAATAATGTTTTCAGGCTCTTAAAAGCCAACTCTGGCTAATGTGGCTCAGTTGGTTGGAGCATCCCCCAGTAAACTGAAAGGTTGTGGATTTGGTTCCCAGTCAGGGCACATACTAGGTTGCAGGTTGCGTCCTAAATCAGGGCACATGGGAGAAGCAACAGATCAATGTTTCTCTCTGACATCAATCTTTCCCTCTCTCTCTCCTTGTCTTCCTCTCTCTCTAAAATCAATAAGCATGTCCTTGGGTGAGGATTAAAAGAAAGCCAATAGATCTGCTTACAGAGGAATAAAATCACATTTTTGGACTTAGTTACTTGACTTAAGATTTGGGGAAAACAGCAGGCGGCAGTGTGGTGTGGTAGAGTGCTGGGTTTACAGTTGAGCCGTTTGTGTTTCACATTATAGTTCTGACACTTGCTATCTGGGAGACCTCAGACGAGTCACTTGACTTTTCTGACCTTGGGTTTTGCCATCTGGAAAATGATAAGGCTTGAGGCCTTTAGTCCCCTCCCCTCCTTTGTGTGAGCAAGCAAGAGGGCCTTTCATAGGTTCCTTAACACTGCCTCTCACGCTGGCACCTGTCTCTCACTCACTCCCAGGGGCTTTCTTCAGAACATTCTCAAATTGCCTCTCTCCCACTCCCCTCAACAGTCACCCCCTTATCTCACAGTCATCTTCTGGTGTCACAGTGCATAACTTCCTTTCACACTCTCCCTGTCTCTCATGAGGTCCCATCTCTCATGACCCCTCAACTCTCATAGTTTCCTTTACTCCTAAACTTTCTCAGTTCTTTCCTGTCTTCTCCCAAACCCCCCCCCCACACACACACTGAAACCACCTTGCACAAAAAGCATTGCCTTCTCTACCTTCTCTATTGTTCATAATTCTGCTCCTTGGCACAATCCTGCTCTCACACAATTTCCGTCTGTCTTTCTCCCTCCCTCCCTTTTCTGTCCCTCACTTTTCCTGTCTTTCTGCCTCTCCTGCCTAAGAGATGAAAGAAAACTTTGAAACTTGCTGTCACACCTGCTTTCTTTTTCACACATTTTCATCTATCACATCTGATAACTCTGTGACACTGTGTCAGGTCTGCTCTCCCTTGGTGATGCCAGCCCACCAGCTCTTCTCTTATCCTCTCGGATGCCCACTGCCCATTTGTGCTCTCTATGCCCCACATGTTTCCACTGTGTTGTACGCCCCACCATTGTCTCCCTTTTCTCTGGAATTCTCTCTCTCTCTCCCTCTCTCTCCCTCTCTCTCTCCCTCCCTCCCTCTCTCTCTCCCCTCTCCTCCCTCTCTCCCCTCTCTGTCTCTTTCTGTCACCCATTATCTCTCCCTGTGTGTTACCTACCTCTGTCACTCTCTCCCTCTTTGACACTCATTTTCTCTCATGCTCTTTCCCATTGTCCTTCTCTGTCACTCACCAACCCCTTCTCTCTGTTGTGCATCTCTCTTCCTTTCTGTCACCCATCTGTTCACAGTCATCTACCTGCTTACACTGTCATCCATTCTCTTACCCACTTACTCTTTCTGTCAGTCCTCCCTCTTTTTCTCTGTCATCCTCCCCACTCTGTACTTCTGTCACCCCTTCCCCCTTTTGCTGTCACCCATGATCTCACCCATTCTCTTCCTGTTTCTCTGTGACCCATTCTCTCTGTTACCCACCCTTTCCCTGTCACCTACTTTCTGTCACATTCTCATTCTTTCACACATCCTCTTTTTTCCCTGTCACAGTATCTTTCTGGGTCCAATCAGGAGGTAGAAGCCATACAGTATATTAAAATATGAATTTTAATATAAACAATTATTAAACTGATAAATGAGAGGCTATAAAAATAAGGAAATTGCATTATGGTACCCTAGAGCCACAGGAGAGAACCCAAGAAAGGTCACACTTGGAAGGGGACCCTCTCCTCAAGGCTGAGACTCAGATCCCCTTGGAGAAGGCATAGTTCTGACCGCTGGATAGCAGAGAAGTATGTAGTTTTGCCCAGGCCACAAGCTGGTCTGCATTTCCTAGGCTAACAGGAAGCAACCCTTCTGGAGTACGGGTTGGGAACAGGCTATCAGCAACCCATGGCTTACACAAGCAAAAGAGGTAGGGCCCAGGGCATAGGTAAGGTGCTCGGAGAACTGGTTTCCATGTAGGGAGGGCTGCAAGAAGGTCATCTTCTGGCCAGGTGGACACTTCAAGGTCATGGAGGGACTGCATGTTCTTGGTGTGTGGCTGATCCACTGTGTTACAGCAGCTGGCAACTTCAAGAGAGCCCCTTCTTCCTGCGGTGTCCCTCAGGCGCCCTCTACTGAGAAAACTTAACATTGTGCTGGCTGTATATGCTTAAAGGAATTCTGTCCGTTATCACAGAACAGGTATTGAGGAGTGAATTTGGAATGAAAGGCAATAATGATGACTGGTAGAGTCACCCACCCTCTTTCCTATGTTGTCCACCTTTTCTTTCTGTCACTCACTGTCTTTGCCACCTTCTCTGTCACCCACTTGCTTGTACTCTATGTTGTCCACTCTCTTGTTTCACCCATCTGCTCTCTTTCTCCATTCTCTATGTCTCCCAATTTCTCATGTTACTCTATTCAAACTGCTTTTGTCGAGGTCACCAATGACTTTCATATAACCAGATTTAATGGTCAACTTGTAATCCTCATCTTCCTTGACCTACCAGCAATATTTGACAGAACAGATCACTTTTCCATGAAACACTTTATTAGCCCCGGCTGGTGTGGCTCAGTGGATTGAGTAGACTGAGAACCAGTAGGTCACTGGTTCGATTCCTGGTCAGGGCACATGCCTGGGTTTCGAGCCAGTTAGGGGTGTGTGAGAACCAACAAAAAAAGAAACACTCAATTCATTTGGCTTCCAGGACCCCTCATTGTTTTGATTTTCTTCCTGCCTCACTGGTTGCTGCTTCTCAGGTGCTGCTGATTTCTCTTCATATCCTTGATTGCATTTTCTTCTAACGTACTTTAAGGTAAATTCTCAGACATCATGGCATTTCATTTTAGTATGCATCTCTAAACAAGAACATATTCTTACAAAACCATCATATCATGTTACACCTAACAAAACAAATTCTTTGTTATCAATTAATACATAGTCTATGTTTAAATTTTGAAATGGTTTTAAGTCTTTTTATAATGGGTTTGTTTCAATCAGGATCCCAAAAAGGACCACACACCGCATTTGATTATATTTCTTAAGCCTCTTAATCTTTTTTTTAATATTTTATTTATTTTATTTTTTAGAGAGGGGAAGGGAGAAAGAGAGGGAGAGAAACATCCATGTGTGGTTGCCCCTTGGGCGCCCCCTACTGGGGACCTCATCTGCAACCCAGGCATGTGCCCTGACTGGGAATTGAACAGGTGACATTTGGTTAGCAGGCTGATGCTGAATCCAGAGTC
Source organism: Tonatia bakeri (assembly GCA_004024845.1). Classification (NCBI taxonomy): domain Eukaryota; kingdom Metazoa; phylum Chordata; class Mammalia; order Chiroptera; family Phyllostomidae; genus Tonatia; species Tonatia bakeri. Next base: position 186,454 of record PVIA01002406.1, on the reverse strand, counting down.
ACACAAGCCAGGCAGCATTACTTATTTCTTAAACAAGAGCTTTGGCTTGGTTCTTGAAATATGAGTTTAAGTCACAGGGAGTATGTCTTCCAGGGTGTTTGAATTGCGTGCTCCAGTGCCAGGCAGTGGCGACCAGGGAAGGAATGATGTTTGGGGCGCAGGTTGTGAAGGAGGTCTCTAGCGGCTGTGAAAATAACCCAGATCGTATCACGCAGTCTACTTCACTCATGAGGATAGCATATACCCACACACACTCATGTGCCCTGACTGGGGATTGAACCGGCAACACTTTGATTCACAGGCCAGCATTCAACCACTGAGCCACACCAGCCAGGGCTTAAGCCTGTTCATCTTGAACAGTTCCTCCCCACCCTCCACTGTTATTTCTATGCCAATGATTTGGATTAGTCTGATGGCTTCCATGTAGTGTCATTAGCTTGTTCTCTTATCTCCTGTAACTGAAATTTAAAGGTTTAATAAATGAGTGGATAAGGAAAATGTGGCGTATATGCACAATGGAGTATTATTTAGCCATAAAAAAACAAACAAAGAAATCCTGCCATTTGTGACAATATGTGAGTGGGTATTGAGGGCATTATGTTAAGTGAAATAAGTCAGATGAAGATAAGTACGTTATGATCTCACTTAAATATGGAATCTAAACACAAAACCCACCAAGCTCATAGATACAGAGAACAGATTCTTTGTTGCCAGAGGAGGGCTATGGGAGGTGTGCAGAATGGATGAGGGTGATCAACAGGTGCAAACTTCCAGTTACAAAATAAATAAGTTGTGGGGATATAATGAAAAGCATGATGACTATAGTAATACTGTTCTGCATATTTGAGAGTTGCTAAGAGTAAATGTTAAAAGTTGCTAGCCCAAGGAAAAAATTTCACTAACTATGTATGGTGACTAATGTTAACTAGACTTAGTGTAGTGATCATTTTGCAATATTTACAAATATCAAATCATTATGTTGTACACCTGAAGCTAATATAATGTTGTATGTCAATTATACCTCAATAAAAAAAATAAAAAAGAGACTGTTCTAGAGCAAAAAAAGATTAATGTTCAATATTTTTGATATGGATTCTTAATAGGGGAGGCAATGTACTTAATATTACATTGTAGCAGGAAGCATGTAGTGTCTGATTTTCTTGCTTTTAGTAATGTTAAGTAATGGGTTCAGGTTGGTCACAGGCTGATCGTTTCTTTGCAGAGTTGCATTTTTTGCTTTTCGTGGATAAGTAATATGTTGGAGACACTTGAACATCATGTGAATATCCAGTTCCCCATCAGCCTTTCATCCATTGATAATCATTGCCCAAAATCAGTTACTTCATTATGGATTACAAAGTGGTGATTTTCTAACTTTGCCATTCTTTCTGTATTCATTAGTTGGAATTCTTCTGTAAATGTTCTTAATGTTGGAGTGTCAGACTGCCATGTTTTTTTTAAATTGCACTCCTTTCTTTGTTGATCTTACCTAGGTTCTTGTCTTTAAATCCCATCTTTATACTGACAGTATTCACATTTTTGACATTAGTCCTGACCTCTTCTGAATTCCAGACTCCTGTATCCAAGTACATACTCGACATTTCTCCTTGATAGTAGTCATGTGTAACATAACTTGTCCAAAACCAAAGGACAAAAACCACAGGACAGAAACCACGTGTTCACCTCAATAGGTGTAGGAAAAAAATTTAACAAAACCTAGCACTCTTTAATGATAAAAGCACTCAACAAGCTGGGAATACAAGATAACTTTGTCAGCCTGATGAAGGGTATCTACAAAAACCCAAGTTAACATTATACTTAAAGATGAAAAACTGAAATCTTTCCCCCGTATATCAGAACAAGATGAGGCTGTCTGCTCTTTTTACTTCTATTCAATATTATAATTGATTATAATTCAGCCTTGTAATAGAGGTTCTAGCCAGGGCAGTTAGGCAAGAAAAAGAAACAAAAGGCATGTATATTGGAAAGAAAGAGGTAAAACTATATCTATATTTGCAGATAGAATAATCTTTTATATAGAAAAGCCTCTGAATCCACACAAAAAAACTCTAAGAGCTAGTAAACAAGTTCAACAAAAGTTCAGGATACAAGATCAATATTAAAACTTCAGTTGTATTTCCATACATAGTAGTGAATGAAATTAAGGGAACAATTCCATTTACGGTAGTACTAAAAAGAATAAAATGCTTAGGAATAAATTTATCTAAGGAAGTGCAAGACTTGTACACCGAAAGTGACAAAACATTGTTGAATGGGGTTCCAGAAGGCCCGAGTAAGTGGAAGGATAGCCAGTGTTCATGGATTGGAAGACTTAATATTGTTAAGATGGCAGTACTCCCCAAAGTTATATTCAGATTCTGATGCAATATCTGACAAACTCCCAGCTGTTTTTTTCTTTTTGCAGAAATTGACAAGCTATTATAAAAAGCCTTTTGGAAATGCACGAGTCCCAGGATATCCAACACAATCTTGAAAAAGGACAAAGTTGGAGGACTCACAGTTCCTCATTTCAAAACTTACTATAGAGTTATTGTAATCAAGACAGTGTGGTTCTAGTATAAGTACAGACATGGAGCTCAGTGGAATAGGAATGAGCATGGAGACTCTTTCCTGGAACAACATAAAACACCCATACTTTAGGCATTTTTTAGGTGCGGGGATTATGGTTGCTGTTGTGTTTTGTTGTGTGTGCCTGTGTGTGTTGGGGTTTTTTATCCACTCAACAAAATGTGAAATCCACCTTCTGGTGATAGATCTTATCCCCTGGCCACTAGGGTACGTAAGTAATATTCTTTAAAACTTTTGTTTTGAAATATCAAACAGTTTAATGACTTACTATTGTAACCACCACGCAGGTCATGGTTTGTTTTTAGATTTATTCTCTTGTTGTAATGGAAGGACTTGTCTACTTCCCCACTGACGTGGCCTGAAGGTGAATTGAAGGCAAACATGAGGGTTCAAGACTTCTTTCCAAACAACCCTAGCTTTGTTCAAATTTAGGAGTAAGTGCTTGTTTGAAGCCCCAGGGTTTTGTACTCTAATGTGATGGTTAACTAGATAACTTTAGGCTGGAAGATTGGAAGCTTGAAGCACTAAAAGTCTATACCTATTGCAAAAGAAGTTAATATTGTTCTTGGAGAATTTTAAATTTTTTTAATTAGACTTTATCTCAAAGGGCCAGTCAGGATTTTCACCACCTAATTCTTCCCAAAATAATAAAACTTTTTCCTGCTGAGGACATTGGCTGCTATCATCTATCTGGATGCCAAAACATATTTACTGTGCAAAAAAAAAAAAAGGATAATTTTGGTTTTGGCATAATCGTTAATTAGCTAGGGTTTTTTCCAGAGTAATTAGCCAGCAGGGTCAGCTGCTTTCTGAGGGCATGTTGTTAACATGCAAGAGGTTGCTCTCTTCCTGTTTATTCTGGCAGAGGGGTATTTACCCAGTTCAACCAAAGTTACAAAGAAGGGGGACCAGATCCTTGCCTGCCTTTACCCACTTTGAAACAGGCCTTGCTCTTCGTGCCTGCTTGTATTCTCTTTGTAACAGAGTATGAGGAACCTGCAAGAGCACTAAGAACCTTGGATCTCTTTGGGGCCATATGCTTTGGTCCAGTTAGTTCTTATCTGTGGAATCTGAAGCCAGTGATGCAGATAGTATGTACTGCAGAAAGCCATACACTGTTTTAAGTGGTTGGTTTTACAGGTGGATGGTATTAAGCCCCAAATAAAACCTTGTATAGGCTCTGATCCTGAGAGCTGTAGGGCTACTCCCCACTTTTTTGGAGAAAGCATTTGGAGGAGAGAGCCACACAGAGTCAATGGTACTTTTTCAAGTTGAGATAAACCAGAGGTTACAAGCTGGTAGCTCGTGAGCTGTGTTCACAGATAAGTTTTGTTTGCCCTGCCCAGGGTTTTTAAAATATATATTTTATTGATTATGCCCCTCTCCACCTGGTACCCCCTGTTCCCTCTAGCAATCTCCCCCTCCCTTAGTTCATGTAAATGGGTCGTGCATATAAATTCTTTGTCTTCTCCATTTCCTATACTGTTCTTAACATCCGCCTGTCTATTTTGTACCTACCAATTTGTACTTCTTAATCCCTGTACCTTTCCCCCCATTCTCCTCCTTCCCCCCTTCCCCATCCCAACTGGTAACCCTCCAAATGATCTCCATATCTATGATTCTGTTCCTGTTCTGTTTGTTTGCTTAGTTTGTTTTTTAGGTTCAGTTGTTGATAGTTTTAAACTTATTGCCATTTTAATGTTCATAGTTCCGATCTTTTTCTTAAACAAGTCCCTTTAACATTTCATATAATAATGGCTTGGTGATGATGAACTCCTTTAGCTTTACCTTGTCTGGGAAGCACTTTATCTGCACTCCCATTCTAAATGATAGCTTTGCTGGATAGAGTAATCTAGGTTATAGGGCCTGCTTTTCATCACTTTGAATACTTCTTGCCAGTCCCTTCTTGCTTGCATAGTTTCTTTTGAGAAATTACCTGGTAGTCTTATGGGTACGCCTTTGTAGATAACTTGCTGCTTTTTCCTTGCTGCCTTTATGATTCTCTCTTTATCTTTAACCTTTGGCATTTTAATTATGATGTGTCTTGGTATGGTCCTCTTTGAGTCCATCTTGTTTGGGACTCCGTGCTTCCTGGACTTTGGTGTGTCTGTTTGTTTCACCAAATTAGGGAAGTTTTCTTTCATTATTTTTTTAAGTAAGTTTTCAATTTTTTGCTCTTTCTCTTTCATTTCTCCTCCCAGCACCTGTATAATTTGGATGTTCATACATTTAAAGATGTCCCAGGGGCTCCTTAGCCTATCCTCAGTTTTGGGTTTGTTTTTTATTTTTTATTGTTTTTATCTTCTTGCTGTTGTGATTGAATGTTTTTTTCTTCCTTGTGTCCCAAATCATTGATTTGATTCTTGGCTTCATCCATTCCACTGGTGATTCCCTATATATTTTTCTTTATCTCACTTAGTGTAATCTTCATTTCTGCCTCAGTATTTTTAAAAAGATTTTATTTGTATTTTTTTAGGGAGAAGGGAAGGGAGGGAGAAAGAAAGGGAGAGAAACATGAATGTGTGGTCCCCTACTGGGGACCTGACCTGCAACCCAGGCGTGTGTCCTGACCGGGAATTGGACAGCAACCCTTTGGTTCTCAGGCTAGCACTCAATCCACTGAGCCATACCTGCCATGACTGCCTGGGTCTTTTTTTGTGCTGTTGAAGTACACAGTGAGTTCCTTAAGCATCCTAATAACCAGTGTTTTGAACTCTGCATGTGATAGATTGCTTATCTCCATTTTGTTTAGTCTTTTTCTAGAGTTTTGTTTTTTCTTTCATTTGGGTCATATTTCTTTGTCTCCTGATTTTGGCAGCCTCCTTGTATTTGTTTCTATGTGTTAGGTAGAGCTGCTTTGACTCTCCGTCTTAGTAGTGTGGCCTGTTATAGAAAAGTGCACAGGTAAGTTGGATGGGGCAGAGCCTTGGGTATTCACCAGGTCAGGGCCACCTGTGTTGCTGATCTGTGGCTCTCTGTGGGGGAGGGCTTAGAGAGGGGACAGTGCCGCTGTCTGGCTTCTGGAGTTTTTTGCAGGAGGAAGCTGTCTCCTGGCACTTTCCCAGATGTCAAACACTTCAATTTCTCCCCTTATGCCACTCTTCCCCTTCCAGCTATTGCCCTGGTGCTGAAGCCCAGAGGGAGTAAGTCTGCTTAAGTCCTAAGTCTGTTGCAGGCCCTTTAAGGATACTCCTGAGAATCCCAGTTTTTTCTGCTGCCACAATGTCCACTGGTTTTTACAGTCAGAAGTTATGAGGACATATCTTCCTGGCACTGGTACCCTGGACTGGGTGGTCTGGTATGTAGCTGGGATCCCTCACTCTCAAGGTATCCCTCCCAATTTTCAGCCTCCACATGTGGGTGTGGGACTGCCCATTCAGTGTCTTGGCTCCTTTTCATGTCTCCACACTTCTCCATTCATCTCCATGTCTCCACCCCTCCTACCTATCTGGATGAATGTGGCTTCTTTAATTCCTTGGTTGTTGGACTTCCATACAGCTCAATTTTCTGATGATTCTGGGTGATACTTGTTTTGTAGTCTAGTTGTAATTTTTGCTCAGGTTGTGCAAGGAGGTGAGCTGTGTTTACCTACATTTCCATCTTAACTAGAAATAACTCCCAGTTTTTTTTTAACATATTCATTAGTTACCATTTAAAATCAGGAGAATTCACATAAACAATTAGAATTTCCTACTCTTTTTCAACCATCAAATGATCTTGGTGACCTTGGTGACCTTGCACTGCAATTGTCATCTAGGGATGAACAGCCGTTTGCCCACTTTAGATGGGATATATGGGTCTCAGTGTTACTTTTCATACAGGAGCTTCACTTGGTTCTGTTACTTGCTGTGTACCTATAGGTCTTTGCTTTGAGACCACTACACTTTGGGTGTCTTCAGCAAGGACCAAACCTGGAGAGTTAAAATAGAATTCTGTGGGGTTTGAGGGCCACTGTTCTTCATTCCTGGGTTCCCCTGTGGTATACTCTAATAGCCCTCTTTCCTTTTCCTTTATAGCTGTTATTACAGTTTGTAACTAATTATTTATGTGGTTCTTTGATAAATATCAGTCCCCTGTATCATAAGCTACATGAATGCAGAAACCATCTTTACACATGATAAGTGCTTAATACATATTTGATGAACAACTGAAGCTTATTTTGGTTAGTCAGATGTCCTACAACCACGGTAGTTCCAATTCACCAAAGGAGGACCTGTAAACATTGGGTAATTATCACAGGAGAATGTTCAGAGAGGGAGAGGGAGAGGGAGAGGGAGAAACTTTTCTGGAGCACCACTAAGCTTAAGTTCTTCCATTGAGATCTCTAGTAGCATGATGCTTTGGATTTGTTTCAAACTTGGCTGCTTATAAACACACTTAAATTGTATTAATGTTGAAGTGATCTCTGAATTCTGCTTGATGTTCTGTCTTGAAGGGTGTTTTACATACCAGGTCTTAGGTTTGGGGCTTGTTATAGTCTGCTAGTATACTGTTAGTGGAAGAACTTTTAAGGTAGCTTTGATGGAGGGTTGCAAACTCCTGGAAAGATGAAACATTGCCCATTATATCTGAAAGATGCTTTCTTTCTCTTAACTTTTGAGTATCTTGATCTCACTTTCATGTCTTCAGCAAACATTTACTTAATGTCTCCTGTGGACCAGCCCACACTGCTGGTTGCTAAGGATACAGTAGTGGAAAAGACACATGTCCTTATAGTCTGGTGGGGGAAGAAAGACAAATGAAATTTGTCATATGATAGATATAAATATAGAAGATATATCCCTAATCCAGAATTATAGGGTTTGGGCTGTGCATGTGCGTGCGTGAGAAAGGGGGGATGTCAGAGGAGGCTTCTTGGAAAAAAATAGTACCTTTACTGACTTAAAGGATGAGTGGGAATTAGCTAAGCAGTGGGGAAGAAGCTGATGCACATGATGTACTAGATAATTTCATGTATAAAGGGTGAGAAGCAAGAAGTATGGCCTCTTCAGAGCAGTGTAGGAATTTAGTATTGCTAGAACATGGTGGAGGTGGGAAGTGTGGAAGCAGATCTCTGGACCTTGATGGTAAGGCTGGGAGAAATATGTGAAGGCAAGATGGAATTGTGGATAAAACAGTGGCTTTGGGTTTTTTCAGGTGTCAGTTAAAATTGTAGCTCTCCCACATCCATCTCCTCAGTCTCCTTAAACAAATGGCCATTCCTTAAGAAATTAAGTGCAGAATTACCGTGTGACCCAACAATTCTACTCTTAGGTATGTACCCAAAAGAACTGAAAATGGGGACCCAAATAGATACCTGTACATCAGTGTTTATTGCAACATTATTTACAAGAGCCAAAAGTTAGAAACAACCCAAGTATCCATCAATAGATGAATGGATAAACAAAATGTGTTTACATGCAATGGAATATTACCCAAACTTTAAAAGGAGTGAAATTGGGACACAGGCTGTGTCCCATTATATGGGACATCATCCAATATATGGATGAACCTTGAAAACATTATGCCAAGTGAACTAAGCTAGACACAACAGGACAAATATTGTATGATTTCACTTGTATAAGATACTGAGAACAGGAAAATTCACATAGAGACAGAAAGTAGGACAGAGGTCATCAGGGGTTGGGGACAGAGGAGAATGGGGAACAGTTTCTATTTGGGTGATGGAAAAGTTTTAGAAATAGATAGTGGTGATGGTTGTATAACATTTTATTTTATTTTTTTAAAGATTTTATTTATTTATATTTTTAGAGAGGGAAGGGAGGGAGAAAGAGAGAGAGAGAGAAACATCAATATGTGGTTGCTGGGGACATGGCCTGCAACCTAGGCATGTGCCCTGACTGGGAATCGAACCTGCGATGCTGGTTCGCAGCCCGCGCTCAATCCACTGAGCTACACCAGCCAGGGCAGAAATGAACAAATCTTAAGTTGTACATTTGGTGAGTTTTTTATTTTTATTTTATTTTTTTAAAGAGAGGGGAAGGGAGGAAAGAAATATGGATGTATGTGAGAGATATATCTATTGGTTACCTCTTGTACACCCCCAACCGGGGACTTAGCCTGCAATCCAGGCATGTGCCCTGATTGGGATTTGAACTGGCAACCTTTTGGTTCGCAGGCTGGCACTCAGTCCACTGAGCTACACCAGCCAGGGCCATTTGGTGAGTTTTGACAGGTGCATATGCCTGTGTAACCCAAATCCCTGTCAAGGTATAGAACATTATCATCACCCTAGAAAGTTCCCTTATGCCCCTTCCCCAGCAATCCCCACTCCCACTTTCCAGAAGCAACCACTGCTCTGATGTTTTCCACCCTAGATTAGTTTTTCCCACTCCAGAACTTCATATAAATAAAACACACTGCTTATACAGTTATGGCTGGCTGCTTTGGCTCAGCATGCTTTTGAAATTCATACATGTATGAATTCATACATGGATTAATACATCTAGTAGTTCACTCTTTTATATTATTGAGTAGTATCCCATTGTATGAATATACCACAGTATTAATCCAATCTGGTCACGTGGTTTTTTGTTGTTGTTTTTTTTAAATTCTTAGATGCCCATCTCACAAATGGGGCAAAGCTACTTATTAAATAAGAGGAACCTCAGAAAAAAGAGGAACCTCACTGAGTTCTGGTGTATATCTTAAAGCAGCTCTTAAAGTGTGGTCTGTGGACCATAAGCATATAACATTACCTCATAAAGTTACAGAAATACAGATTCTTGGGCCTCACTACAGAATCAGAAAATCTGTACTGGGGTCCAGCAATCTGTTTTAACAAGCTCTCCAGGAGATTCTGCAGAACATTGAGACATATCTGTCTTAAAGAATGAATTCAGTGAAGTTATCTTGGAGTGCATTCCAGGAAGAGGAGGTTGCTGTGAGCCTAAGCTTAGAGAACACAAAGTAGCAATGATGGGCATAAGAGGTTAAAAATAAAACGTTTGAAGCAGGAAGTGACAGGAGTTAAGGCCAGCAGTTCCTAACTGTTTTGGAATGCCAAGCTAAGGAGCTTAAACTTCATTCTGTAGGCCACAGCAAGCCAGTAAAGATTTTTTTTGTCAACAGTTTCATTGAGGTACAATTGACATACTATATATTCACCCTTTTAACATGTACAATTTAATTTTAGTATATTCACAGAGTTGTGCACTCATCACTACAATTCGTTTTAGAACATTTTTGTCACCCCAAAAGGAATTCCTTACCTTGTAGCCATCACTATCCCCAGTGCCTGGATCCCCTACCCCCAACTCCTGGCTACCACTAATCTACTTCCTTTCTCTGTGAATTAGCTTATTCTAGATATTTCATGTAAACCAAATCATAAAATGTGTGGCCTTTTGTGGTTGGCCTATTATTTCATGTAGCAAAATATTTTGAAGTTGTAGCATGAATCAGTATTTTATTCCCTGTTAATGGCTGCATAACATTTCACCGAATGGATATATCATTTTTATCATTCATCAGTTGATGGATATTTGTGTTATTTCCTCTTTTGGCTTGATGAATAATACTGCTATGAACATTCATATGCAAGATTTTCTGTGGATTTTACAAGACTTTTCATTTCTCCTGTGTTTGTACCTGGGAGTAGAATTCCTAGGTCTATATGTAACTTTATGTGTAATTTGTTGAGGAACTGACAGGCTGATTTCCAAAGCAGCTGCACCGTTTTACTTTCCCACCAACAGTGTTTTGAGAGTTGCAGTTCAACGCTTGGTATTTTCTCACTTTTTGATTCGGGCCATCTTAGTGGGTGTGAAGTGGAATCTCATTGTGGTCTTAGTTTGCATTTCTCTGATGAATAATGATGTCGAGCATCTTTTCGTGCACTTATTGGCCATTTGAATATTTTCTTTAGAGAAATGTCTCTTTACAGCCTTTGCGCATTTTTAATTGGTTGACTTTTAATTATTGAGTTTTAAGAGTTCTTTGTATTTTCTAGGTACAAATCCTTTATCAGATACATGATTTTTTCCCATTTCTTGGGTTGTCTTTCTACCTTCCTGATGGTATCCTTTGAAGTACAAAAGTGTTTTAAAAGATTTTATTTTTAGAGAGAGAGAAAAGGAAGGAGAAATAGAGGGAGAAAAACATCAATGTATGGTTGCCTCTTGCATGTCCCTTACTGGAGACCTGGCCTGCAACCCAGGCATGTGCCCTGACTGGGAATTGAACCAGTGACCCTTTAGTTTGCAGGCCCGTGCTCAATTCACTGAGCTATACCAGCCAGAGGAAGTACAAAAGTTTTTAGTATTGATGAAGCCAAATTTACTTTTTCCTTTGGTTGCTCTCATGTGATTGGCATATCTAAGAAGCCATTGCCAAATCCAAGGTCATGAAGATCTGTGCTTTTATTTCCTTCTAGTAGTTTTTGTAGGTTTAGTTCTTATATCAGGTCTTTGATCCATTTTGAATTAAAATTTTGTATATAGTGTGAGGAAGAGGGCCTATTCATTCTTTTGTACATGGATATTCAGTTCAAAGACTATTTTTTTCTCAGTGAATTGTTTTGGCATCTTTTTGAAATCAGTTGACCTTAAACTACTGAAGAATTTTAAGCAGAGGAGTGACATAATTCCTCCTATATTTTAAGACAATAGTGTTGGCCGCTTTGTAGAGAGTGTGTTGGAGGAATCAAGAGTGGATGTAGAGAGACCAGTGAGTAGGAAGTTGCAGTTTCCAGGCCAGAGATGATCATGACTTGGACCACAGTAGTGGTAGAGATATAGAGAAAGACACAGGTTATACTCAGGCAATAAAGTTAACTGGACTTGGGGACTGTCTGGCTGGAGGGATAAAAAGGGTAGAGGTCAAGGATGACTCATACTTGGGTTGCAATCAAGGATGATCTTCAGATTTCCAGCTTGTTTGGCTAAGTGGATGGTATGTTTTTAGAGAGGAAATAATCATTTTAATTTGGGGTTAATTGAATTTGAGGTGCCTGTGAGACTTTCAAGTGGAGAAGTCCAGAAGGCAGTTGGAATGTGGGTCTAGACTAGAGCTTGGGGTACAACCTGAGTTGGAGAGAGTGACTTCGGAGTCATGAGCACACAGGTGTGAATGGAAGCTCTAGGAGAACCTGAGGAGAGTAAAAAGAATGAGAAGAGGGCCCAAGACTGAACCCTCTTGGAGGAAGAATAGGAGTCCAGGAAGGACACAGAGAAGAAATGGCTAGTGATTGGGGGTGGGGTGTGGCGGAACCAGGAGAAATCTATCGAAATATGGTGGCAGGAGGGAATTTTAAGAAGGGGAGTGATCAGTAGTGTCAAATGCATCACAAAAGTCTAGAAAAATAAAGCCTAAGTGCCAATATATCTTTCCTGTTTCCATGCTCCCACAATATAGGTTGGTTGGTTGATTTTATTTTTTTTTAAATCACTGCATACTTCTTAAGGGTGGCAGTTTTTTTTTTTTAATGCTGTGGAACAAATAACCTTTGCCACATACATTTCCCACAACTAGCGCATGAAGGTGTTTGCTGGCAATGTCTGGTGGATATTTGTGTCTTAAGTGTTGCCAGTTTCATTGGCATCTTCTGTGCTAATCCTCATCTTGAACTGAGGTTATTAAAAGCCCGACTGCAATTTAGATTTCAAAGTGGACTCTGAAGTATTTTTAGATGGGATGTTCAATCTGTTTTCTTTCTTTCTGATCTTAATACATATGTATCTTTTTTTTTTACCTCTTTTTAAAAGATATGTGAAAGAGGCCAAAGAAGCAACTAAGAATGGAGATCTGGAAGAAGCATTTAAACTTTTCCATTTGGCAAAGGACATTTTTCCCAGTGAAAAGCTAATGAGCAGAATCCAAAAACTACAGGAAGCCTTGGAACAGTTGGCAGATCATGGAGATGATGAATTCACAGATGTGTGCAACTCTGGCCTGCTGCTTTATCGAGAACTGCATGACCAACTATTTGAACACCAGAAGGAAGGCGTAGCTTTCCTATACAGCCTATACAGGGATGGAAGAAAAGGTGGTATCTTGGCAGATGATATGGGATTGGGGAAGACTGTTCAAATCATCGCTTTCCTTTCTGGTATGTTTGATGCTTCACTTGTGAATCATGTGCTGCTGATCATGCCAACCAGTCTTATTAGCACATGGGTAAAAGAATTTGACAAGTGGACTCCAGGAATGAGAGTCAAAACCTTTCATGGTCCTAGTAAGGATGAACGTACCAGAAACCTCAGTCGGATTCAGCAAAGGAATGGTGTCATTATAACTACATACCAAATGTTAATTAATAATTGGCAGCAACTTTCAACCTTGAATGGCCAAGAGTTTTTGTGGGACTATGTCATCCTTGATGAAGCACATAAAATCAAATCTTCATCTACTAAGTCAGCAGTATGTGCTGGTGCTGTCCCTGCCAGGAACCGCATCCTCCTCACAGGAACCCCAATCCAGAATAATTTACAAGAACTGTGGTCCCTGTTTGATTTTGCTTGTCAAGGGTCCCTGCTAGGAACATTAAAAACCTTTAAAATGGAGTATGAAAATCCTATTACTAGAGCAAGAGAAAAGGATGCAACTCCAGGGGAAAAAGCCTTGGGATTTAAAATATCTGAAAACTTAATGGCAATCATAAAACCCTATTTTCTCAGGAGGACTAAAGAAGAGGTACAGAAGAGAAAAGCAAGCAACTCAGAGGTCAGACCTTGTGAAAAGAATCAGGATGTTGATGCCATTTATGAAATGCCTTCCCTTTCCAGGAAAAATGATTTAATTATTTGGATACGTCTTGTACCTCTACAAGAAGAAATATACAGGAAATTTTTGTCCCTAGATCACATCAAGGAATTGTTAATGGAGACACGCTCACCTCTGGCTGAGTTAGGTGTCTTAAAGAAGCTGTGTGATCATCCTAGGCTGCTCTCTGCACGGGCTTGTCATTTGCTGAATCTAGGGGCTGTTAGATTCTCTGTTCAAGATGAAAATGAAGGGGAAGATTCCTCAGATGTGGACCATATTGGTCAAATATCTGATGATACACTGATGAAAGAATCTGGAAAAATGATATTTCTAATAGACCTTCTTAAGAGACTGCGAGATGAAGGGCATCAGACTCTGGTGTTTTCCCAATCAAGACAAATTCTAAACATCATCGAACGCCTCCTAAAGAATAGGCACTTTAAGGTATTGCGAATCGATGGAACAATTACTCATCTTACGGAACGAGAAAAAAGAATTAGCTTATTCCAGCAAAATAAAGATTACTCTGTTTTTCTGCTTACCACTCAAGTAGGTGGTGTTGGCTTAACATTAACTGCAGCAACCAGAGTGGTCATTTTTGACCCTAGCTGGAATCCTGCAACTGATGCTCAAGCTGTGGATAGAGTTCACCGAATTGGACAAAAAGAAAATGTTGTGGTTTATAGGCTAATCACTTGTGGAACTGTAGAGGAAAAAATATACAGAAGACAGGTTTTCAAGGACTCATTAGTAAGACAAACTACTGGTGATAAGAAGAACCCTTTCCGATATTTCAGTAAACAAGAGTTGAGAGAGCTGTTCACAATCGAGGATTTTCAGAGCTCTGCGACCCAGCTGCAGCTTCAGTCTTTGCATGCTGCTCAGAGGAGATCTGATAAGAAACTAGATGAACATATTGCCTACCTGTATTCTTTGGGGATAGCTGGAATCTCAGACCATGATTTGTTGTACACACGTGATCTATCTGTTAAAGAAGAGCTTGATGAGTTAGAAGACTCTCACTATATTCAACAAAGGGTTCAGAAAGCTCAGTTCCTGGTTGAATTTGAGTCTCAAAATATAGAGCTCTTAATGGAAAGACAAAGAACTAGAAATGAGGGGATCTTGCTGAGAGAACCTGTATTTACTTCTAAAAAAAAGGAGAAATGCCCTGAAGTGAATAAACCACAACCTCAGCCTTCACTTCTTTTAACTACTCATCATACCCAGGAGGAAGAAATCTGTTCCCAAATGGCAAGTGTAATCATTGATGATCTGCCTGAAGAGAGTGAGAAACACTATCTTTCAAATACAAAGATGAGTGTTACCATGGGACAAGATGGTAGGCATCCACATGAAAGGACATTTGATGCTGACTTTGTAGCTTCTGTACCCACGGAGTGTGCAAGTGTAGAAGAAATTTGTACCAATTCTTTATTGGGAATGGCTCTACAAAAAGAGGCATCACGAGAGGGGCCTCCACAGGAGGTAGTGCAAGACAATACTCTGGGAAGTTTTAATTATTTGCTTAGTGAATCTGTTAGAGCTGATCTTGGGCCAAATCTAGATGAACAAAAGGATGATGAGATTTTACATCAGTGTAATCCCTGGCCCACTAATCCCATAACAAATGAAAATCAAGATACAGAATCAAAGGCATCTGTTATTGAAATAACTGATGGTGACTTGTCAGCATCCCACAGTGCACTGCAGGATGCTCAAGCAAATGAGACCAAGTTGCAAGAGGAACCTTTAGCATCTTCACTACAGTATATGTGTGATTTCAATCTTTTCATGGAAGACTCTGCAGACAAAGGACAAAATCTTGCTAGTCAGTCTTTGGAGCATGTTGAGAAAGAAAACAGCTTGTGTGGCTCTGAGGCAAATTCTAGAGCAGAGTTTGTGCATAGCAAAGCAGGGCTCAGTATGGATCTTTCTGAGGAAGATGATGAGTCAGAAGTAGTAAATATAAAGGTCAGAAGTAAAACAAGAAGGATCGTTTCAGATGGTGAAGATGAATATGATACTTTTAAAGATACTTCAAGCACAAATCCATTCAACACATCTCCCCTTTGGTTATTACCTATAAAACAATTTGATGCTTCAACTCCCAAAAGTGGCATCAGTCCATCTGAAAGGTTTTTTTCACCTAAAATAGCTAATAGCATAAATAAGTCTGTAAACTCTAGAAGATCCCTGGCTTCTAGGAGGTCTCTTATTAATGTGGTTTTAGACCACGTGGAGGATATGGAGGAAAAACTTGAAACCAGCAGTGAAGCAAAGGTAGCTGAAGATTATCTGGAGGAAAGAACTGAGGAAAGCAGTGACAAAGCCTCGGATTGTACAGAAGAGGAACCTTCCAGAGAAACCCTCTCTTCAGAAAGTAAGTCCAGCTGCGTAACTACACCTAAGTCTGGTGCTCTAGCTCAGGAGACCTCTCCTGGTGACCCTGGACTTTTGTCTGGTGGACAGTTGGTGGATTCTCCTCAGGATAAGGATAAGGCAGGAGAGGCTGCAAATGACTATGAGACTCTTGTAATGCGTGGAAAAGCATTGAAAGAGTGTGGGAAAATACAGGAGGCCTTAAACTGCTTAGTTAAGGCACTTGACATAAAAAGTGCAGATCCTGAAGTCATGCTCATGACTTTAAGTTTGTATAAGCAACTTAATACAACTTGAGAATATAACCTGTGTATTGTATTTCAAAGCAAAACAGTATGAGGTAATTTGTTGTAGTTGGATTCTTTGGGATCATGAAGCATTCAGGCTTAGGGTGAGAGAGATCTCAAAAGGCAAGTTTTGTTTCTAACTGTTTTGTAAATTCTGCCTTTACCTACTGTTTCTGCTGGCATACTTGTTTTAGGCATACTCTATAGATCTAATAGAACTATGTTATTTCTAGAAAATTTTTCTGTGAAATTACTCCGGCCATTTTAAAATGTATTCTGAAAATGATCATTTTTGTATATCACAGTTCAGATACGATTATTAAAGTTACTTTTCTCAAGTGTTTTTCATTCACTTTCTTTCACTGAGATGATACAGACAAATGCTTATAGAAACTCCTTAGTTGAGGCAGGGGGTTGTCATTAGTATTCCAAATCTAAGACCTGCTCTTTTATGCTGTCAGCTTACTATAGCATAAGGCTGGGTGCTAGGCTTCTTTATCACTGGTGCTGTACCCTAGAGTCACTTTGCCGGCCACTTAGCCATTCTTCCCTCACCACCGTGTTCTGACTTATGCTAATACATTCCATCTTTGGGTTATAGACTAAAAAGAAATGTGGTTCCTTCTCAGGAACAAAGTGCAGTATAGCACACTCTGCACTTGGTCACTGGAACAGGAATACTAGCATTCATCAAGTACCTACTGTGTGTTGGGTACTGTATATAGGTTTCTTGTTTAATCTTTAGCATAATCTTTTGAGGTCAAGGGTGGCATTTCCATTTTTTTAGTTGAGGAAACTAAGACTCAGCGAGGCTGTGGCTTGTCCAAGATCACATAGTAAAGGATGAAATGGATTTTTAACTGTGTGTTACCTAGTGAACAGCATGTCTTAACTATATATTATAGCCACTATAATGCGACTGTTTGTACTCACATCTGGCATTAAATATATAGGAATTTTCACACTAAGCAGTCCTCCAGTTCTCTGCAGACAGTCAACTGGGTGTACTATTCAACTCAACCCTGACACAGGCTCCACAGGTGTCAGGGTGCATTCCCATAAAACTGCCCTTACTTCAGATGCCACTTGCTCTTATTGGGTCTTCACATTATCCTCACTTGTGTCCACCTTGGCTACAAACAGGGCTCCCATGACTGCCCTTTCAGGTTCAAGAATTTACTAGGAAAGCTTACAGAACTATTATTACTCATTTTTATAAAGAATACAACTGTAAAACAGCCAAATGGAAGAGATGTATGGGGTAAGATATGGGGGTTGGGGTGGTGGGTGAAGAGTCTGTGCCCTCTGGAATTGCCACACCCAGCATCTTGATGTGTTCAACAGCCCTCAACTTTAGGTTTATGGAAGGCTCAGTACTTAGCCATGATTATTTAAGTTATTGGCCATTGCTGATTAACTCAATCTCTAACCCCCAGAGGCCGGGGGTAGGGCTAAAAGTTCCAACCCTCTAATTTTGTGGTGGCCAGTTTGTATGAGAAGTTATCTAGGACCCTCTGGCCACCAGTCATCAGCATGCAAAAGACCACCAAGATTCCAAGGGTTTTAGGAGCTGTGTACAAGGAACAAAGACCACTTATTTTTTATTATATCACGCATACATATATAAGTTACTAGTAAACTATATGTATATACTGCTTTAAAAAAAAACACAAAATTCAACCAGGGAAATTTGAAGATTTAATTTGCTTTGTTAAGTGATTCATGAATTGAGCAGGATCCCATCCAGCAAGTGGGGTACTCAGGTTGTACAAAATGGAAGATTATAATTTTATAGGAAGAACTGTGGGGCAGGAGAATTATTAGCAAAAGAAAGAAAGGGGAAGGTGTCCTGACCAGCATGGCTCAATTTGTTGGGAATCACCCCACAAAGCGAAAGGTCACTGGTTTGATTCCTGGGTTTCTCTCCCTTTCTAATTCTCTTGCCCTCTCTAAACAGAAGTAAATAAAATCTTTAAAAAAAGGAAGGCAAGGGTTTTTATGTAGATTGCCTTTTCTTTCTCTGGGGGTGGGGAATGGAGCAGGCCTATGTAACAGGTTATGTCATTGGCATTGACCAGAAAATTCCAGACTGGTTAAGATTACATTTCTGGTAAAGGTTAAAACCTCAGTTTGGTAAGTTAATAACTCTAAGTTTGGTATCATGGGCATTAGCACAAGTGATGCAATTTTGGGCCTATGGTTTCCTCTTTATCAGTTCACACTACTATTCTCATATACTGTATATTAATATACAGGTAGAAAATTGAAAAAGATGAGCTGAAATTTAAATAATAGGTTACTTATTGAGAATATAAAATTTTGCTCTTACCAAAATAAATTATTACTAATATTTTAAGGTGGGTAATGTGATTGAATATCTATTGTTACAGAACACAAAGGGGGGCCAAAGGGCAATATACTATTACCAAAAGGAATCCCCCAGCTTCGTTATGTCTGCCACTTTACAGGAAAGATCTCTCAATGCCAGAGATCTGTGAAAAGGAAATGAAATGTTTATTTAATGGTATACAAACTTAAAGTAGTGACCTAATGTCTTCATCAAAATCCCAAAGTCCCTTAAAACACCCACAAACACACACAGTCCTTCCCCCCTTGTCCAGTCTGGGGTACCATATCTCAGGAAAAGAAATAGAAGGCCGTGGCTCAGGCAGCCCCCAGTTCTTCCCAGTAATCCATCTCATCTGGTACGCCTCCCTCGGTTCCTGGCACCATCAGCTGTGTCGCGGGGATCTCTGCTAAAGCCAGGTGGTGGTTCCCCCTTCTAAAGCTGCCAGGGCCCCCACTCTGGCAAAGCCTTGAGGTTCTCTCTCCACTGCCCCAGCCCTGTGGTACCTCTCTGCACAAGGGCTGCGGGAGTCCCCACTCAGCCAAAACCACGTGGTTCTCCCCTGCGATGGCTGCCAGTTTTCCTCTGCAGCCCCATTTCTGACTCCTCCTACAGTCAGTTACACCTGCCAGTACTCATATCCTTCCAGCTTTACTGGGCTGCCATCATGAATCTGGGCAGGCATGGCCCCATGTCATGGAGCCAATCTTCTCCAAGCTCCTCCCATGCAGGTGCTGTAACTCGGGGGACCTGCCCCCAGTTACGTCTTGGGGGGGGGAGTTACTACCATTCCCCTGGCTCAGAGCATGGCCACAGCTATTTAACATCTCTATGCAACCAGTTAAAGGTTATAGATATGTTAAATGACCACGCTAGAGGTTAGCTGCAAAGCTGTTGCTATGCAAAACAGCTCTCAATGGCCCTGCTCCATGTGTCCCTTCCCCCAGCTCACACCTGTGGGGGAAGGGGGTGAGGACATCCTAATATTTCTTGAACATCTTGAGCTCTGGACCCCATTCCAAATCCCTATTTGGGGCACCCCGTAACACTATCATTAAAAAAATCTCGGTGGTAACATTGATTCAGCAATTCATATTCGGCATCTAAGTCCAGCTCCCCCTTTCCCCTATGTAGACTTTGTTTATCAGTTCCTTCCATCAAGCATAGGGACATTTTTGGAAATCAGCTGATGTTTCAAAAGAGGCCTCAGCCTCATACAATTTATTTGCCTACTAGGAAACTTTAGGGGCCTGTATACATTGGACTGACATTGAGGCATAAGTCCTAGATGTACAGTCATGCACTGCATGTTTCATTCAATGACAAACTGCATATATCACATGGTGTCACAGGCTGGCACAGGTAACCAGGTTCTTGGTGATCGGGACAAAGAATTGAACTGAACACCTAGAGTTTATAGCAGAGAACATGGGAGCAGGCCAACTCCAAGCAGAGATTGACCTCATGGGCTGGAGGGACTCTATTCTTATAGGGCAGATCCCTCCTGGCTAGTTTTGGTGGCCTTTTCTGCGCATGTACAAGTAGTTGTATTACTTTAAAGTTGTTGCACATGTGGTCTCCCATGATTTTCCTTGATTGGCCACCAGGGAAGAGGGTCCCACAATGCTACTGAATTGACCCCTCTTTCTCCTGGGGTCCCCCTGTACTAGGTTCACCTTTCCCTTTGCCAGAGAATTATAGCTCTCCATGTTAGAGATTGGTGAAAAGGAAAGGAATTATTTATTCAAGTTACACAGATGTAAGAGTAATAATTTAATGTCTTCATCAAAATCCCAAAGTCCCTTAAAACACCCACAAACACAAACAGTCCTTCCTTCCCCCCTTTGCCCAGCCTGGGGTACCACATCTCAGGAAAAGAAATAGAAGTCCATGGCTCAGGCAGCCCCTGGTTCTTCCCAGTAATCTGTGCTCGGCTGGGAGGCCTCCCTCGGTTCCCAGCACCATCAGCCGTGTCACCGGGATCTCCAGCTAAAGCCGCGTGGTGATTCTTTGCTAAAGCCATATGGTGATTCTTATGGCTGCGGGGGGGGGGTCCCCACTCTGCCAAAAGCACGTGGTTCCCCTCACTGCCACAGCCACATGGTCCTCTCTTCAATGGCTGCCGAGTCTGGGTTTAAATCCCCGCACCAATCTTCCTCTGCAGCCTCATTTCCGACTCCTCCCACAATCGGCTAAACTTGCCAGCACTTCCATATCCTTCCAGCTTTACTGGGCTGCCATCATGAGTCTGGGCAGGCATGGCCCCATATCATGGAGCCAATCATCTCCAAGCTCTCATGCAGACGCTGTAACTAGGGGGAGTTGCCTCCCAGTTACAATTTGGGGGGAAGTTCCTTCCATCCCCCTGGCTCAGAGCATAGCCACGGCTATATAACATATCTATGCAACCAGTTAAAGGTTATAGATGTGTTAAATGACCACACCAGAGGTTAGCTACAAAGCTGTTGCTATGCAAAACAGCTCTCAATGGCCCTGCTCCATTTGTCCCTTCCCCCAGGTCACACCTATGGTAGAGGGTGAGGACATCCTATATATCTTTCTAATATTTCCTGGACACCTTGAGTTCTGGACCCCATTTTAAATGTCCATTTGGGGTCCCCCCTCTTGGCCGCACCCTGTAACAACTATACAACAGGAATTTTTCAGTTCCATTACAATCTTATGGTACCATTGTAGGAGGGTGCAGCCAGGGGGCCCCCAAAAGAAGGATTTGCAATGGGGTCCAGAACTCAAGGTGTTAAGAAAATACCAGGATGTCCTACCCCCACCCCAGGTGTGGGTGGGGGAAAGGGACAAATGGAGCAGGCCCATTGAGAGCTGTTTTGCATAGCAACAGCTCTGCAGCTAACCTCTGGGGTGTGGTCATTTAACATATCTATAACCTTTGACTGGCTACATAGATATGTTAAGTAGCTATGGCCTTGCTCTGAGCCAGGAGGATGGAAGTAACTTCCCCACCAAGATGTAACTGGAGGGTGGGGGGCAGGTCCCCCGAGTTACAGCGCCTGCGTGAGAGCTTGGAGATGATTGGCTCCATAACATGGGGCCACACCTGCCCAGACCCACGATGGCGACCAGAAAAGCTGGAAAGGATAGCAGATTGAGGGCAGGTGTGGCCAAGTGTGGGCGGAGTCGGAAGTGGGGCTGCAGAGGAGGATTGGCGCGGGGATTTAAACCCAGGCGCGGCAGCCATAGAAGAGAGAACCACGCGGATTTGGCTGAGTACAGGGCTTCTGCATCTCTGTGAAGGGAGAACCACGTGGCTTTTGGCAGAGCAGAGGGCTCCCACAGCCCTGTGAGAGAGGACCACGCAGCTTTGCCAGAGTGGGGACCCCCGCAGCATTAGCAGGGGGAACCATCACCCAGCTTTAGCAGAGATTCCAGCGACACAGCTGATGGTGCCGAGAACCGAGAGAGGCCTACCAGCTGAGCACGGATTACTGGAAATAACCAGACACTGCCTGAGACTGGACTTCTATTTCCTTCCTGAGATACGGTACCCCAGACTGGGCAGAGGGGGAAGGAAGGACTGTGTGCATTTGTGGGTGTTTTAAGGGACTTTGGGATTTTGGTAAAGGCATTAGGTCACTACTTTAAGTTTGTATAACACTAAATAAACGTTTCCTTTCCTTTTCATGAATCTCTGGCATTGAGAGATATCTTTCCTTTAAGGCGGCAGACAAGACGGACCTGAGTGTCTTTCAGTAATAGTATCACCGTCCCAGGCCCCCCTTGTTCTGCTCTGTAACATAGTCACAGCTAGCCTAAAATCTTACTCAGGTGTTTGTGGTAATGCTAATGTAAACAAACCTACTATGCTGCCAGTCCTATAAAAACATATAGCACATACAATTATATGTAGTACATAATTCTTTTTTTTTCTTAAAATTTTTTTAAAGATTTTATTTATTTTTAGAGAGGGAAGGGAGGGAGAGAGAGAGAGAGACATCAATGTACGGTTGCTGGGGGCCGTGGCCTGCAACCCAGGCATGTGCCCTGACTGGGAATCGAACCTGCGATGCTTTGGTTCGCAGCCCGCGCTCAATCCACTGAGCTACGCCAGCCAGGGCCATAATTCTTGATAACAATAAATAACTAGGTTACTGGTTTATGTTATTTCCTATTTACTATTAGTTTATGTATTTATTTTTTATTTTATTTATCTTTTTTAGAGAGAGGCAGGGAGGGAGAAAGAGAGAAACATCAATGTGTGGCTGCCTCTCACGTCCCCCTACTGGAGACCTGGCCCACAACCCAGGCATGTGCCCTGACTGGGAATCGAACTAGAGACTCTTTGGTTTGCAGGCTGGCACTCAATCCACTGAGTCACACCAGCCAGGGCACTATTTGCCATTATTTTCAAGTGCACTGTCACTACTTATAAAAAAAAGTTTGCTGTAAAACAGCATGTTGTTAGGCTGGGAGCATCCTCATATACCTCATGTTTACATCTTTTGATGGGATCATGTGCTCTTGGGCTTGACTTAATCTTGCTTTGTTTTATAAATTTAGTGTAGCCTAAGTGCACAGTGTTGATAAAGTCTACAGTCCTGTACAGTAATACCCTAGGCCTTCACACTCGCTCACCACTCACTCACTGACTCACCCAGAGCAACTTCCAGTCCTGCAATCTCCATCATGCTAAGTGCCACATACAGGTGTACCATTCTATATCTTTTTTAAAAGATTTTATTAGTTTATCTTTAAAGAGAGGGGAAGGGAGGGAGAAAGAGAGGGAGAGAAACAACGATCGGTTGGCTCTCACACACCCCTAACTGGGGATCTGGCTCGAAACCCAGACATATGCCCTGACTGGGAATCCAACTGGTGACCTTTTGCTCTATGGGGTGATGCCCAACCCATTGAGCCACACTAGTCAGGGCAAAATCATGGTGGTTTTTAGATCTACCACTAGATAGATCTACCCCTACTTAATATAGTAACATGTATATTTTTATATTTATATATAGAAAGCAATTTTAAAACTATTTTGATTACTGTATTTCAGTATAATTACTGTCCTTTGTAATCTTATGTATTTTACTTTATTCATTTAAAATCATTCTGAGAAGGGATCCACAAGCTTGGGCATAAGGCAAAAGGTCTCTGACTTGCCCCTTCCCCAGTTCTGGATTGCCATTTCCAGAGACAGTCTATGTATAAGCACCAGTATCTATTTTATATTTTTACTGAAATGGTAATATACTATATACAGTTTGCACCTTTGTTTTTAATTTTTACATAGCTGCATACTATTTTATTGAATGGGTATACCATAATTTATCACCTACTGATGAACATTTTTTTCCAGATGATGCTGTAACAAATATCCTTGTACCTTTTATACATGTGATTACATCCTTAGGATGAATTCCAAGAAATGGAGTTGCTGGGTCACAGGGTATATTTATAATGTTTTAAAGTTTTTTTAATCCTCACCCAGGGATACATTTGTTGATTTTAGAGAGAGGGGAAGGAAAGAGGAGAGAAAGAAACATTGATATGAGAAACACTGATCAGTTGCCTCCTGTATGTAACTCAACTGGGGATCATACCTGCAACCTAGGTATGTGCCCTGACCGGGAATCAACCCTGCACAACATTTCTGTGCACAGGACGATGGTCTAACCAACTGAGCCACACCAGCCAGAACTATAATTTGATAGGTACTGCCAAAATGTTCTCCATAGAGGTTATAACAATATACATTTGCACTATTAATGAATGAAAACCTGTTTCCCCATACCTTCACCAATGTTAAATTTTGAACTTTGCCAATCCAATAGGTTAAAAATGGGATCTCATGTTGGTTTCAATTTCTATTTTACTATGAATGAGTTTTTAAATGAGTTTTACTCTTTAAGCATTGAACTTAATGAAAAAGATGCAGTTTCAAAACAGAATTGAATGCTTATGCCATGTGTATAAATCCTTAATTTTTCCCCTTACCAACTTCTTCAGAACCTTAGTTGTCAGTCAAAAGCTAACTTCCCAAAGGTTTACTTGGTGTCAGAGGCCCATTCCTACCCCACTTCCTCACAAGCTAGCTGTAACTGTCATGCCACAGAAATTACTTTGCTTTTTTTTAGCACTCCAACTTCTCTTCCTTTGTGGGTGACATACATGCAAAAGGCATGCACTTGGTATCCTGGGTAGGACTCTAGATTGGGAGTGTCTCCTGCATATACAGCTTATCAAAATTTCATTCATGATTTTCAGAATTGATCACCCATATTTATATCTTTTCTTAAATATTTTTATTTATTTTTAGAGACAGGAAGAGAGGGAGAGAGAGGGAAAGAAGCATCAATGTGTGGTTGCCTCTCATATGGCCCTCACTGGGGACCTGGCCTGAAACCCAGGCATGTATCCTGACTGGGAATTGAACCGGTGACCATTTGATTTGCAGCCCTCGCTCAATCCACTGAGCTACACCAGCCAAGGCTTAAATCTTTTTAAAAACGATTTTCATTTATTTTTAGAGAGGACAGGGCGGGAGAAATAAGGGGAGAGAAACATCTATTGGTTGCCTCTTGCACACCCCCAACCCGGGATCTGGCCCGTAACACAAGCACGTGCCCTGACCAGGAATTAAACTGGCAACCTTTCGATTTGCAGGCCAGCACTCAATTCACTGAGCCATACCAGCCAGGGCTGATAGCACTTATTTAGAGACACTGTTTCAAATGTGGTTTTTAATGCAGTTTTATCTTATACCTACTATTTTGAATACTTCTATCATACTGGTATATCTGGATCCCAGGGGCAGCTTTTAGTCTGCTCAGTGGGGAAGATAGAAGGCATAGCCTGCTGGGGTGCTCAGAAACCCTTCCAAAATGGGAAACATAGGTCTTAGGTTCCAACTATGTGGCATAATGTGGATATGTCAAATGAGTGTCAAGAATCACATAGTCGTGTTGCCGAAGTTTCATTTTATTTATTTATTTATTTATTTAAGTCCTTGCCTGAGGATATGTGTATTGATTTTAAAGAGAAAGGAAGGGGGAAGGGGAGAGAGAAAGAGGGAGAGAGGGGGAGTGAGAGAGAGAGAGAAACATCAATTGGTTGCCTCCTATATATACCCCAACCAGGGATCAAACCCAGTTTGGTGTATGGGATGATGCTCCAACTGAGCCACCTGGCCAGGGCCAACGTTTTATTTATTTTTAGAGAGGGGAAGGGAAGGAGAAAGAGAAGGAGAGAAACATGAGTGTGTGGTTGTCTTTCACACACCCACACTGGAGACCCAGCCCACAACCCAGGCCTGTGCCCTGACCAGGAACCAAACTGGTAACCCTTTGGTTCGCAGACCAGCAGTCAATCCACTTAGCCACACCAGCCAGGGCCCAAAGTTTTATTTGTTAAGCAGTACAGTATTCATAATATTCTTTACGCTCTTTATATGTGATATAAATATGGAATTATAAATTTAAAAAATGTAGACACACAGAACATTAGTCCTGGAAAGGTTGGTCATACATAAACTATACACTTGAAGATGAGCGAATGTTTTCATACTGACATTTCTCCCTTTAACCAACACTTGGTGAATGGCTGCTCAGTCTAGTACAAACACCCAGTAGAAGAACTGAGTGCCCCTCTCCCTGGCAATAAACTTTTAAAACACAGGAGTTAATGTTGAATGGCCACTTATGTTCCAGGTACTATGTTAAGACAATGGAGCTAATAATTGTCCTGGAAGATCACAGCTGGCTAACATATAAAAGAAGTGTTGTCTAGGAACCCATGTTATGATTTTCATATGCTGATCTGTCTTTTTGATGCCCAATTCAACGTGTGAATAGTGGGAGCTGATACCTGACTCCCCTAGAGATGGTTTCTACATTAACTTATGGATATACTGAGAATCAGATAAATTAGTTCTGGGAGGAAAGGAATGACAAGTTAAAAGGAGTCTGCTTGATCCATCTTTGAGAACCACCGACTGAACACCTGCTGTAGTGTATAGCAGCCTTTACCCACCCAATTTTGCACTTACAAACCCACAATGACAGAGTTCATAAAATATAAGGATTATTTAACATCTTTTAAATAAACAGAATGTATAAAATATAATCTGTATTCCATACAAGTTTATTTTCTCCCTTCAACCATAATGATATGATATCCAAATTTTGTCTTAACTGGAGGGTCTGTAAACACAGGCTTGTCCAGGCCACTTACAGGCAAGGCAAATGCTGCTTCTTGAAATGGTCCCACCATGGACCCTCTGGTCATCCAACCCAGGTCGCCCTGAAAAACCCAAAAGATATGTGATGTCAAATGGCTCTGCAGAGGGAACAGTTCTACTGTAGCTTGAATGCTAATGTTCCTAGGTTTCTTCATTTGGGCTGTAAAGAAGTGGGCTAGACAGGACAAACGGACAGAAGTCCTACTCTGCACTGAATCCACAAGCAGTCACAATGTTGCCGGGTATCTGTGAGCTGTGCAGTTTTGGTCATACCTAGGTTTAGACATAAGTGACCCATATTCAATTTTTTACAAGTTGGACATTTCTGTTTTTAAGATCTTTAAACCCAGATATGGCTAAAATTAATGGCAAAACATAGAAATAATCCCAAGTGTTGGGGGACAGATCATATTAAATGATAAGAGTAACATACCCCTTGCCTGGCTTTATCTTCACTATATTGTGTGGCCACTTCATTGAATCTCATTCCAGACTTTAACTTTTCCAGGGCTTCCATGATTTTGCCATGTTTCTCACACAGAATGTGCCTGACCTACAAGGAAAAAATATGTATGTGTAATACCTGGAGATCCAAATGATTCATTTCTTCACAGTACAATAGTCAGTACACAGTAGACTGGGAATCCAACTGGTGACCCTTTGGTTCACAGGCCCACATTCAATCCACTGAGCCACACCAGCCAGTGCACATTTTTAAAGGGAATTACTTTTTGTAAGTGAGACTGGTCTGTAATTTCCAATTGTGTGTTATCTTGATTTTTCTATCAGTGTTGGCCTGTTCCCTTAGAATGAGTTAAGCAAACTGTCTTTTCCTTTTATGTGTACCAAAGTAACACATGTACATGTTTACATTTAACATGGAAAAAAAAAGGAACTAGTAACTCACCTTTACTGCATTGCCACCACCTTTGGGACCCTGAGACTTCTTGTCAGAACTGTCACTCCCAGATGCTGCTCCCCCTTTAGAGAAGAGATGACAGGTACTCATTTAAATTGCACCTTGATTACAGAAAGGTCTAACATAACAGGAGTTGATACTTGTCACAGCACAAAGTTTCAAAAGGGAACACTGCCAGACACTTGACTACATCAAGCTAAATTAATCTATGACTCACCTCCCTTTTTTACAAAAATATGGATTGCTTCATGAATGTGCGTGTCACCCCTGCGCAGGGGCCATGCTAATCTTCTCCGTAACATTCCAATTTTAGTGTATGTGCTGCTGAAGCGAGCACTCACTTCTCTTAAAACAGGAAATTTGTGCCCCACATAAATCCTTTACTGGAAAATAGGTACATAGGTAAGTGTGCTGATGACTGAATGCAAGTCCCAGAAGCTGGGTGCAGTTCTCTGGACCCAGTTTGATATCCTGCCTTCTAAGTGAAAATCCCTGAGCTCTTGTAAAATTTCTAATAAGCACTGCAGCTACATATTTGAGTACTCACAATTCCAATATGTAAAATCCCTAGAAATATATTTTAAAGAAAGATCAAATTCCCCACCACCCATACTTGCCTAAAGAATACATTTATGTCCAAATTCTGAGTCTGCTACATTGCTTATTGATAGCTTCCTAAGAAAAGTTATCAGTATTCAGATTAACAACGACTAGCAGAAACTTAGGTTTTACTAGTATATCATTTTACTACATTGTCCACTTCTGTGCCGATGGCAACATACTTACTGTTAGAGTTTGATTTTCCTAAGAACTATCACTGTATTAAATGTTCAGTTCAATAAACATTTCCTAAATATAAGTACTAAGGTTCAGGCACTGGGAATGCAAAGATAAATAAGCCATGGTACCTTTCTTCACAGGGTTCATTTGCTCTCAGATATGCAAACAGATCGTTTCAGGAGAATGATCTATGACCTATGGACAGGGGGCTGTGGAAGCACAGAGGGACATTTGAGCCAGTCAGGGAAGGCTTCCTGGATGTATAGGTACTGACCAGGTGAAGAAAGAACAAGGGTGAGGGGACTCTCCAGGGTGGAAGAACAGGAAGATATGTGCTGGAAACTATGGACAAAGTATAATCTGAGGTGGGAGTGCTGTGAGATGAGCCCAGGGGATGTGGCTGAGGGTTAGGGTGTGAGGGCCTTTAGGTCCCATTAAGGAACTTGGAATTTGCCCTGGCTGGCGTAGCTCAGTGGAATGAGTGCGGGCTGCGAACCAAAGCATCGCAGGTTCGATTCCCAGTCAGGGCACATGCCTGGGTTGCAGGCCACGGCCCCCAGCAACCGTACATTGATGTCTCTCTCTCTCTCTCTCTTTCTCCCTCCCTTCCCTCTCTTAAAAAAAAAAAGAAACTGCCCTGGCTGGCGTAGCTCAGTGGATTGAGCGCGGCTTGCGAACCAGCAGGCATCGCAGGTTCGATTCCCAGTCAGGGCACATGCCTAGGTTGCAGGCCATGTCCCCCAGCAACCGCACATTGATGTTTCTCTCTCTCTCTCTCCCCCTCTCCCTTCCCTCTCTAAAAGTAAATAAATAAAATCTTTAAAAAAAAAAAGAAACTTGGAATTTCTCCTTGAAGTAACAGGGAGCCATTGAAGTTTTAATCAGGACACTCCAACATACACATAGCTCCAAAGGCTAGCACAGTGCCTGGCACACAACACTTGTTTAATAAATTTCAACTAAACTGAAAAACCAAAATACTGTAGTGACCACCAAATGCTGAAGAACATATTACTGTTGAAGGAGTTTCACTACATCAAACTCTTCTTTAAAATTTATTTTTAAAGAGCAGGGAAGGTGAGGAGAAAGAGGGAGAGAAACATTGGTGTGTGAGAGAAACATTCACCGGTTGCCTCTCACACAGCCTGACCAGGGACCTGCCCACAACCCAGGCATGTCTCCTGACCAGCAGTCAAAGCAGTGACCTTCCCAGGCTGAGGCTCAATCCACTAAGCCACACCAGCCAGGACTACATCAAACTCTTAAGTGAATCTGTTGCATAGCCACGTTGAACAATGATGCCTTCTGGTTATCCTATCCTCTCCCCTACTGGATGCTGTCATCTTCTGTCACCTCACTCTCTTTGACTGACTGAGGACTTTGGCATCAGCTTCAGGCTTCCTTTCCACTCTCACTCCTGCCATCATCTTAGATGAGCTCACCATCTACACCGAGGAGTCATCCAACAATCTAACTGTATATTTCTGGACCTCCTTCCCAAAAAAAGCATACTTTCTATTCCAGGGCACTCGCTCCCAGAGGCACGTGATGAAACCGTGCAGCTCAGAACTAGTAGTTCAGTCTCTGGCTCCAACTTCCAGTTCTTCCAGCTTTCTCATGCCTCATTCCCACAACACTGGCTCTTTGACTTCACAGAAATCACCCCCACCTTCAGTCCCTTTATCCAGCTATGCTCTGCTATATACTGAGAGTGTAGGGACACTCTCAGACTTCTCCTTCCCTTCCCAGTCTGGACCCCATGCTTGATCATCTGAACTTGATCCCTTCCCACTAGCACCCTTAATTCCCTTGGGTTGCTACCCTTCTAGTATCATTGCCCAACAAAACCTCAACCTTGGCTCAAGGCTACACCTAACTCTTTTCAATCCCATATTGTGCCAGTTGCCTGGTAGTAGGTAAATCATGACTGTGCAGAATGTGTCCTGTACAAATGCATGGCCTTCAATCTTAGGCTATCAGCCCTCGGGGCAATCCTTTTATTACCCCTCCTCACATCACCTTCACAGACTATTCCAAATCTTTACCACTCTCGAGACTCCTACTCAGTCCCTGCCCCTCAGTCTTAAAAATTATCCTTGCCTTCCACTTTATTAAGAACTTGAAGCCATGCCCTGACTGGTGTGGCTCACAGGCTGGTCGTCCTCCCGCAGACCCAAAGGTTGCCAGATGGATTCTGGTCAGGGCATATGCCTGGGTTGTGGGCCAGGTCCCCAGTTAGGGGCATGCGAGAGGCAACTGATGGATGTTTCTCTCGTATATTGATGCTTCTCTCTCTCCCTTCTCCTCTAAAAATAAATAAAATCTTAAAGAAAAGGAAACTGAGGCCATTAGGTACAATCTCCTACGAACTCCACCCCTTCCCCACTCTCGGGCCCCAGTTTTTACAACCACACCCACCCCCATCTTTGTCCTTGTGGCCTCAAGCATCAGGTGTCCCTTCTCTTCAAAGCTCAACTGCTTCGCCTCTGTCCCGGACCCTGTTTTCTCCTAAATCTCACTCCTCTGTAACTTTACCTCTCAAACTCTACTGGATCCTTCACATCAGCCTCACTCCCAAGTTTTCCCCAAACAAAATTTTTTCTTAGTCCTTTGTCCTCTTCTACCTACCGCCTAATTCCCATGCTTTTTAAATTAAAGCTTTCCAAAGAAGTCCACAATAATCACTTCCAGGTCACTGACCACCCGCTGCCTCCTTCCCGGACCCTGGGGGTCGCCGGTCAGGTCCCACCCCTCTTACCCGACCCCTTTCAGCCTTGTTGGTCTGGCCGTTCTACCTTTTCCCCCTTTTCCAGAACCGCTTTTTCCTTTAGGCGGCATCTGCGAAACTTGATGTTGAACTCTCAACTGTGTCAGTTACCGTGCAAAGCCCCTTCAAGCCCCCCGGGCTTGTCCCACACAAATGCCTGAGAGCAGCATCAAAATGGACCCTTTTTGCTGCAGCTCCGGAAGCAGGCATATCTTGGGGCAGGCCCAGGCCTTTGGCTCTTGGACCAATATGGCTGAAGGTGCCTAACCAATAAGAAGCTTGGGCTGGGGCGGGGCCCAAGGTAAAGCGAGTCAGGAAACCCCGCCTCTGCGCTTTTTGTTCCTTCTTTCACACTCCCTTAGTTGCGTGAACCCCACTCTCCCGTTTCCCGGCTCCCCCAACCCTACACCTTTTACGCGTGCGTAGTGAAAGCCGCAGGCCTCTGTAGTCTCTCGGCGCCAAGTCTAGCGAATCCCGCGTGGTCCCCAGACAAAGGGAAAGCGGGAAGAGCCTTGGTGGCTGCCCCCTCCTCTTGCCCCTGCTACACACTAGCCCGCCCACCCTTGCGATTTTTTTCATGTTTAAATTTTATTTTGCAGCTGTAGCTGATTGAGTTCAAATGATAGTTTAAAAAAAAAAAAAGGCCCTCACCCCTCTGCCTCTTGCAGAACTCCGTCATGGAGAAAAATTGGAAACCGTAGGACATTGCTTAAAAAAATAATGTTTTAACCACAGAAAAGGATGTGTGTCATTTACAATAACGAGAGTAAAGCTGTGTGTATAGACACGGGAAATGACTTTAAGGAGGATTACTGACCAAGCTATAGAATATTCCTCTTTAAAAAAGTATATAGTGTACTATATAATATATGCATATAAAGGACAGGAAGGCTACCTCGCAAAATATGAGCAGTGGTGCTAGCACAGGTTCTTGTGTATGTTTCTGTGTATTTTCCAAAATTACCATAATGGTGCAGCATAGAATAGTAGTTACAAGCATGGATTCTTGAGCCAGATGCCTGGTTTCAAATCCCTTCTGCACCATCTGGCTACTAGCTCTGTGACCGCGAAGTTACTTCAGTCTCTTTGGCTTGGTTTCATCATCTGTAAAATGGAGTTGATGATAATAGTACGTACTTACAAGATGTTATGAGAAATAAGTTCATAAAACACATAAAACAATGACTAGTTCATAGAGTATTAGCTTAAGATAAATGAGTTTTCAATTTGTGTCCTCACATGGTCTCCCCTAACCCGAAACCCCTTCCCCCCAATTTATATATAAGGTCAGTGCTTTTCCTCCACCCCACCAGATAGCTGTGCCAGCTTCCACTGCCAGCCAGAACCTATAGGTGGTTCAGCTCAGAGTTTAGTTTTTGAAGACAGCCTTGATGGACTGGGATGTTTTGTGCTGACGCCAGTATGTCAGGTATTTCTGAGACCATGCCCACCTCCAACTCATACATAAGAAACAACCCCCTCACTTTGTGCTACTGTGATTTCTGGACATGGCACATCTTGGGTACACCTTATTTCAGATTGGGAGTGATCAACTGTGGGGAGCACACCCAGAGCAAAAGGGATCCTTGCTCCCCCACTTCTGAGGTGGATCCCATAGGAGCCACGTACTGACCTGCCAAGTCCAACTGGGAGATATGGGGTGGGCTTTAACAATGACAGTGTGGCCTGATGTTCATCCCCTTACCCACAACCAGGAGGCCTAGGAGGCGCCTTTACTTGTGGGTGTTCATATGGAACAGCGTTTCCTGAGACCACTGGCTATGCAGTCTTGGTATGGGAGTGAAGCAGAGCTCAGATCCCAGTGAAGAGCCAGTGTTCAATGGCTGGTGTGCTTAGTGCAGGGAACATTGTGAGAGCCCATGTGGTCCAGTAGACAACAGCAGCAACAATAATAGGTGAGCCTGTGCAAGAGGCTGAATTTGCCCAAAATATTGCCTAAAGGGCCAAAACTCAACGGAGAAAAAGATAGCCACAAGTCTGTGGGAGGGTTTCAGGGTTAAAAGCACTTTAGAGACAGATACAAAATCATGTTCGATTTCAACTATGCAGTGTATGTCATAAAAATATGGGGAGGGAAATATCATAAAATTTTGTGTTCTGGAATATGAGTTTGTGGCCAATTTTCATTTTTTCCTGTTTATGTCAACTTGCATATTTTTTTTTTACTACCAAGAAAAAAGGCAATAAATGTTATTTGTAAAACAACAAAGAAGCTAGCCTCTATACAGGTTTAAATCTGAACCAGTCTGTGGAGGCCAACTGTGGAGGAGTCTGTGGAACAGAGTGACGAATGAACAGAAGAATAGGCGGGGGGCAGAGAGGAGAAAACTTCAGCCTTGAAACCATGGTAACGACTGCAGGAGTGTGCACAATGAGTCAGAGCCAGGAATGGCTGCCAGTTGTATTTTCTATTAATTATCTCCTCAAACTGATTCCTTCATGCATTTCTTAAGCAAAAGCAGGAAGGGAAACTGGCAGCTCTCTTCCCGGGAGAGAAGTTCACAAACCTTCACCCAGAGTTACTGTTCTGCCCAATCTGCTCTACAACCATAGGGCTGTAGTGTCTTTTCCGTTTGAGATCCCAGCAGAGCTTATTCTGAAAAGGGAGCTTGAAGCAACAAAACAGCAATCTAGCTGATCCCATTCAGAGGTAGTCAATGCATGGGGATCTCTGGGTCCCAGACTCTGGGGACAGGGATAGAAAAAGGCCACCCTTTGGAAATTGAAACCAGGAAAAATAAGTACACGGTGGATAAGATCAGCCACCTGCAAAAGTAGCCACCTATTATGGCAAATGGATTCAGGTATATTGCTGATTGGATAGATGCGGCTCCTGAGCCTAGTCAGTGGCTGAAGAACTTTCTGTCCTTCATGATGTTATTACATGCCTGCCATGGAATAATGGAGCTTTGAACAACTGGTTTTTAAGAAAGGGCTTTACCAAAGAACTTATATGTACAACCCATGGACATGAACTAAAGGGCCGGGAATGCTGGAGGGTGGAGGGTATACAGGGTGGAGAGGGATAAAGGGGAGAAAAAAATTGGGACAACTGTAATAGTATAATCAATAAAATATACTTTTTTTAAAAAAAAAATGGGCTTCAGGGAAGATTCTATCTATGTTTATCTAGCATTGTCTTAAGCAAAAGAGCTGCAGTTTCTGAGGCACTAATATTCCAGTATCTAGTGAGGTGGATTTTGTCTAAGGCAGTGTTCATTTGAGACAATGGAAAACAGCCAACACAAATAGCATATATAGCATGACCCTGGAGCTTTCCCTTCATGATCTCTTAGTTTTCACAAGTCTTATTACAGAGAATCACCATTGCCATTTTAGAGCTGAAGAAACAAGCTCAGAGGGGTTAAGAAATGTCTTTTAGGTTTAACAGCTAAGGAGTGTGGCAGGTTTGGGCTCTGAACTCAGGTCTGTCTGACTCCCAAGCTGGCACCCTTGCTTTTTAGGGGATGATGACTTGCTTTGCCATCCCCTAAATGAAATCCAAGAACACCCAGTTCCCTTTGTTCTGAGTGCATGTTTCCCAAGTCAGCTTCCCAGGAATCTGAGGCCTCACAAGGGAACATGGTACTCAAGAGGTGTCAAGGCCAATTTACTCAGCCGCCATGGGACAGAGATTAAATGCTCCTCTGGCTTATGCACCAGTGTGTGTTGGTTCCGAGCACTGAGGCAAGGAGAAGGAACACTGCCTGGGTGGGGGACAGTGGGCACAGCATTGTTACAAGGGCAGAGAGGGGACAGTAAGGAAAAGGTCTTCTGTATCCTCACCTTCAGGAACTAGTCTCCATGTCCAATGGTTTCTGCTTCTGAAACAACTCTTCTCCCCTGGTCCTCAACATTTTATGGTGAACAATGAACACTTTACTAGGATTCATCAAACGTCTCCTGTGCTCATCCCCCACGCTCTTCTCTGCTGCCACGTTTTGCACGTTCTCTGGACCATTGGAACAGCCTCCACATTGGCCTCTCGTTCGTCAGTCTTACCACCCTCCAAACTACCTTCCTAGCGTCTGACAGAGAGCTTTCAAAAACATAGATTTGACGCTCACTTCCTCAATTAAGACCCTATAGTAGCTACCTGGATGTTGAGAGGCTGCTTAGCCTGGAGGCCCTAAGGCTATTCTGCTGCTATCTGCAGGCTTCTCTCTTATTGGTCCCCAGTGGTCTCCAACCACTTTATTACCATTTATAGGCCCTCAAACGTGTAGTGCTGTCTTCAGACTTCATGCTTTTGCATATGTTGGTCTGTCTACCTGAATGAATGCTCTTCCCCCATTTTTGATCTAGCTAATTCTTATTTACATTTCAAAATCAAGATCAGGTGTTCTTTCTCTTGGAAGCCTTCACTGATCCACTTCTCCACCTTCTCTCAGGCTAGGCTAAGTACTCCTCAGAACTCCCAAAGTGCCCTAGGCTTATCTCTAACTGATGATTTTGAGTAGTAGTCCATTCTATAGATGCAGCACCGTTTGTTTAACTATTCACTCATTAAAAAATATTTGGGTTGTCTCCAGGTGGGGCTACACCAAATACAGTGGCTATAAACATTGTGTACAGATTTTGGTGTGGATGCATGTTTTCATTTCTCTAGAGTTATTTCCAGGAGTGTAGTTGCTGAGCTATATAGTAAATTGCATGTTTAGTTTTGTAAAAAATTGCCATACTCTTTTCCAGAGTGGCTATACCATTTCACAGTCCCACCAGCAATGTGTGGGTGATCCAGTTTCCCCATCTAATCAGCAACATTTTTGTGTTATCACAGTTTTTTTATTTTAGCCATTTAGATAGATGTGTACCGATATCTCATTGTGATTTTTAATTTGCATTTATCTAATGGCCAATGATTTTGAACATCTTTTCATGTGTTAATTTGCTGTCTGTATATCCTCTTCTGTGAAATGAATGTTATGCCTTTTGCCCAGTTTCTGATTTGATTTTTTGTAACTGTTGACTTTCAAAAGCTCTTTATATACTCTAGATATGAGCACTTTGTCAGGCATGTGGTTTGCAAATATTTTCTCCCAGTCTCTAACCTTGTCTTTTCATCCTCTTTAGGAGGTCTTCTTTTTTGTTTTCAGAACAAAAGTCCTTAATTTTTTTTTTGGTCATGGTTATGGTCAGTTACCTATATGGATACCTTATGGATAGTTACATATCTAAGAACTTTTTATCAAGTCCTACATCCCAACGATTTTCTCCTATATTTTTTTCTAAAAGTTTTCTGTTTTACACTTAAATCTGTGTGTTAGCCCTGGTTGGTGTGGCTCATTGGTTGGTTGTAATTCTGCAAACCAAAAGGTCACAGGTTACATTTCTGGGTTTCAGGCCAGGTCCCCAGTTGGGGTGCGTGCAAGAGGCAACCGATCGATGTTTGTCCCTCACATTGTTGTTTCTCTCCCTCTCTTTCTCCTTCCTTTCCCCTCTCTCTCAAATCAATAAACAAATTCTTGGGTGAGGATTAAAAATAGTTGTGAATTAGTTTTATTCACTTGAATTAGTTTTTGAATAAGGTGTAAGGTTTACATTGAAGCCCTTTTTGGGGGCCTAAAAATGTCCAGTTGCTCCAACATCATTTGTTGAAAAGTTATCTTTCATTTAATTGCTTTTGCACTTTTGTTAAAAGTAAGCCAGCTGTAATTGTGTAAGTCTGTTCTGGATTCAGTATTCTGTCTTGTTGATCTGTGTGTCTATTCCTCCACCAATATCACATAATGTCATACAGTCTTTTTTTTTAAGATTTTATTTATTTCTTTTTAGAGAGAGGGGAAGTGTGGGAGAAAGAGAGGGACAGAAACATCAATGTGTGGTTGCCTCTAACGTACTCATCCCCCACTGAGGACCTGGCCCACAACCCAGGCATGTGCCCTGACTAGAAACTGAACCAGTAACTTGTTGGTTCACAGGCCAGCTCTCAATCCACTGAGCCACACCAGCCAGGGCTGCAATGTCATACAGTCTTGATTACTATAGCTACATGCTAAGTCTTAAAATTGGGTAGAGTAATTCTTTTTCCACTTTATTCTTATTTTTCAAAATTGTTTTTAGCTAGTATAGTTGTTTTTACCTTTCCATACGTGTTTTAGAATTATCTTACCGGTATCTATAAAAAAAAAAAAGGCTGCTGAGGGGTTTTCTTTGCATTTTTTGATAGGAATGGTGTTAAACCTATAAAACATTTTGGAGAGAATTGATATCCTTACTTAGTTGACTCCTCCAATTCACAAAGTATATCTCCCATGTAGTTAAATCTTCTTTGATATTTTCCATCAGTGTTTTGTAGTTTCAGCATAAAAGTCCCATGCATTTTTTAGACTCATATCTGTGTATTTTATTTGATGATTGTGGGTGATATTGTAGTTTTAATTTAGGTTTTCACATGTTTATTGCTACTATTTAGAAATAAAATTGAGATTTTTGTATGTTGTTCTTATATCCTGTGACCTTCCTGAACTCATTTATTAATTCTAGGAGATTGTTTATTTTGCATGTGGGTTTCTTGTGATTTTCTATATCGATCATCAGGTCATCTCCAAAGAATTCACTTCCAAACTCAAGTGATTGACAGTCATTTCCTTGAACCTGTAGGACCAAGATACCTGTTGTGTTTGTTTTTTCTGGCTGGTAATCTGAGTTTCTCAAGGCCACTCAAATTCCTTGACACTTAGACCTCTTTATCTTCAAGACAGTAATGTTATGTTATTATCCTTCTCACGTTTGGAATGTCTCTCAGTTCCTTCTCTACTACTAGAGAAAGAAAACTCACTATTTTTAAGATCTCAATGTGATTAGATTTGGTCTACTAGGAAATCTCTTTTGATTTACTCTAAGTCAATCAGTAATCTTAATTATATCCCTTGAATCACTTTTGCTGTGAAACTTAACGTAATCATGAGCATATTATCAAACCATAGTCACAGTTCTTGGGACTAGGGCAGGAAGTCTTAGGGAGCCATTTTGGAATTGTACCTTACACTGTTAATATTTAGGTAGATGCCAGACATTGTAAATTTTTATACTGTGTGTGCTAGATTTTTCTATTCCTTTAAGGACTCTTTTTTAAAGTATATTTTATTGATTATGCTATTACAGTTGTCCCAGTCCCCCCCTTTATTCCCCTCCACCCTTCAACCCCCTCCCACCAGCATCCCCCCAACCTCAATTCACGTCCATGGGTCATACATATAAGTTATTTGACTTCTCCACTTCCTATACTATTCTTAACCTCCTCCTGTCTATTTTGTATCTACCACTTATGTTTCCTATTCCCTGTACCTTTTCCCCCATTCCACCCCCCTCCCCACTGATAACCCTCCATGTGATCTCCATTTCTGTGATTCTGTTTCTGTTCTAGTTGTTTGCTTAGTTTGCATTTGTTTTTTTTTTAGATTCAGTTGTTGATAGTTGTGACTTTGTTGTCATTTTACTGTTCATATTTTTGATCATCTTCTTTTTCTTAGGTAAGTCTCTCTCACATTTTATATAATAAGGGCTTGATGGTGATCAATTCCTTTAACTTGACCTTATCTGGGAAGCACTTTATCTGCCCTTCCATTATAAATGATAGCTTTGCTGGAGAAAGTAATCTTGGATATAGGTCCTTGCCTTTCATAAGTTTGAATACTTCTTTTTAGCCCCTTCTTGCCTGTAAGTTTTCCTTTGAGAAATCAGCTGACAATCTTATGGGAACTCCTTTGTACGTAACTGTCTCCTTTTCTCTTGCTGCTTCTAAGATTCTCTCCTTATCTTTCATCTTGGGTAATGTAATTATGATGTGCCTTGGTATGTGCTTCCTTGAGTCCAACTCCTCTGGGACTCTCTGAGCTTCTTGGACTTCCTGGAAGTCTATTTCCTTTGCAGATTGGGGAAGTTCTCCTTCATTATATTTTCAAATAAGTTTTCAATTTTTTGCTCATCCTCTTCTCCTTCTGGCACCCCTATGATTCAGATGTTGGAATGTTTAAAGTTGTCCCAAAGGTTCCTAAGCCTCTCCTCATTTTTTTTTTTTTTTGAATTCTTGTTTCTACATTCTGTTCTGGGTAAATGTTTATTTCTTCCTGCTGCTCCAAATTGTTGATTTGAGTCCCTGTTTCCTCCCCTTCACTGTTGGTTCTGTGTATTTTTTCTTTATTTCACTTTGCATAGCCTCCACTTTTTCCTCTATTTTGTGACCATACTCAACCATTTCTGTGAGCATCCTGATTACCAATGTTTTGAACTCTGCATCTGATAGGTTGGCTATCTCTTCATGGCTTAGTTCTATTTTTGGAGTTTTGATATGTTCTTTCATTTGTGCCACATTTCTTTGTCTCAGCACACCTGTTATGTTGTAAGGGGCAGAGCCTTAGGTATTCTCCAGGGCAGAGCAACCCAGGTCACTGCATTGTGATGCTATATGTGGGGGAGGGGTTGGAGAGGGAGCAATTCCACTTGCTCACACTTGGCTGGCTTTCAGTCACATCCCCCACTTCCCACAGATAAGTTAGGCCCTTTTGGTGCTGATTCCCGGGTGGGTGGGTTTGTATATGTTTAGGATCCTATAGGTCTCTCCAATGAAGTCTTCTGTGAGGCCAGGTGTTTCTCCCGCTGCTGCAACCGCCACAGGTTTTTACAGCTAGAGGTTTTGAGGATTTATTTCCTTGCGCTAGAACCCTGGGTTGCATGGTCTGTTTCACTCTCCAGTTACTCTTCCTGGTTTATTTGCACACAAATGTGGGACCATCAGCCACTGCCTTGCCTGCTGGGTCCTCCAGCCGCCATCTTGACTCAGTTCCTTTCCACCCCAGCTGCTTCTTTCCGTCCCTCCTACCAGTCTGAATGAATGTTTTCCTTTAACTCCTTAGTTGTGGGACTTCCATACAGTTTGATTTTATGGCAGTTCTGGTTGTTTTTTGTTTTTAAATTTGATGTTGTCCTTCTTTTGGTTGTGCAAGGAGGCAAAGTATACCTACCTGTGCCTCCATCTTGGTTGAAAGTCTCTCCTTTAAGGATTTTTAAACTTTGTTCTACGATGCAGTCAAATTACTTGGAAACAGTTTGATTCCTTTGAGGTTTATTTTATTTTAGTTAAAGATTTTATTTATTTATTTTTTATTTTTGGAGAGAGAAGGGAGGGAGAAAGAAAGGGAAAGAAACATCAGTGTGCTAGAGATACATTGATAGGTTGCTTCTCTTACGTCCCCAAGTAGGGACCTGGCCTACCACCCTGTCATGTGCCCTGACTGGGAATTGAACTGGCGACCTTTTGTTTTGCAGACCGGCACTGAATCCACTGAGCCACATCGGCCAGGGCTGAGGTTTATTTTTTAGCTTTGTTAAGTGGAATCCAGAAAAGCGTTTAGTCTAGATCTAACTTAACCCCACCACAAATGCAATAACTCTCTGAGAACTCTTATCAATTTCCCATGAGTTAGGAGTTTTTCAGCTCTTATTGGTGGGAACAAGAAGTACTTAGAGCCCTTATATGAGTTCCAGCAATTGTTGTCCCTGCTCCTTTCAGGCAGTTCCCTCCAAACTGATCAATACCCATCTGAACGCTTGAGAAATACCATCTACAGATCTCTAAGGTTTTCTCTTTCTGTGCAGTGCCCTCCTCTCTGGAATACTGTCCTGCTAACTCTAGCTGCCTTGAACTCTCAGCTCCATTTACTCAACTCAGCAAGTCCACTGGGCTGTAACTGTGTTCTCCCTTGTTGCTTGATTGGCTTGGAAACTGTCACACAGTAGTAAGCTGGGGCAATGGTAGGGCTCACTTAGTTTGTTTCCTGCCTCTCAGGGATCACTATCCTTTATTTTCTGATGTCGTGTCTTGAAAAACATACTCCATAGTTAATATATTCTGCCTTTTTTTTTTTTTTTTGGTATTTCAGAGAGTAGGATAAATCTGGTCCCTGTTATTCCATCTTGACAAGACAAGGTAGTTCTGAACTTTATATAAATGAAACCATATAGTAGGTAGTCATCTGTATCTGGATTCTTTTGTGAGTAGCAGCAGTTTGTTCTTTTTTAAATTGCTGGTAAAATTCCATTCCATGAATATTTCTCCCTTTTAAATGACTGCATAGAATTTCACTGTAAGGATATATTGTAATTTATTTAATAGGTTTCCTATTGTTTTACATTTAGAGATGATTTCTGGTCTCTTGGCAAACAATGCTTTAATGGACATCTTGAATGTACATTTTGCACATATGTGAGTTATCTTTAAGACAGATTCCCACTCATGGAACAGTTAGGGGCAAATGATATGTGCATTTTGCATTTCGATAGTAACTGCCAAACTTTCCTCCAAAGACAGGACCAGCCATTGTTTTCACTGACTATGTATAAGGATGCCTGTTTCTTCACTCATGGAGTATGGAGTGTTATTTTTAAAAGAGCTGCCTTGGTTACTTAATTGGTTTATAGTACAACAAGATCTTCTTATAAAACATTTTCTCTGTGTCCAGGCCATGGGACCACTGCAGAAAGGAAAGTCACTATCTAGCAGGGGTTTCTGATTACTTCAAGAATAAGCCTTCTTTGGATGCCATCCAAAGACTCTGGCCTAATACTAAATTGGCTTTATAAGGAACAGAGCCATGGCAAGGTTCCAATGTGGTAGTCTTTGCTCTGCTGAAACATCTTTAAAAAAATAAATTAATTGCAGGCCTTTGGGGAGCTTATCTCCCCTGAAACTAGAATTATACCTAAAACATTTCAAGATAGTGATTGTTTTTAGTGATGCTAGACATGTTTCTCTTTTGTAACTTAAACAAAATGCTTCCTCCCAAAACAATATAAAATTTACATGGTTTAATGAGTCATTTTGGTGTCTCAAAGTTTTGCCTCTTCTAATTTAATGATGTGAAAGTATGCTAATGCTGCTTTAAGAGGTCAGTATAAACCAGGTAGTAATCAATGTTAATGGACTTAAAATAATATAAAAACTGATATATGATGTGCCTGTGTATGTAAGTTTATAGTGAGTATAGTGCAAGTGGCACTGGAGTCCAATTCTCTGGGTATGAATCCCAGTTTCATCACCTAACATTGCAGGCAAGTTGCTTAACATTTCTGGGCCTCATCTGTAAAACAGAGTAATACTAGTATCTTTCTCATAGGGTGTTGGAGGGATTAAAAGAATTAAATTTCAATAAAGCACTTACAAAAATGCTTGACACATGGTGTGCTTTCAACAAACATAAACAATTACTATGTTTGAGTGAGCCGGTATTTTCTTCTGTGGACAAATGTATCAATTAACATAAATCTCTGTGAGTTGAGTTCCTGGTGGATGGTGGGTGTTTTACAGTGTAAGTTGCATTCTTCTAGCAAAATCTATGACAACCCTTAGGAGCTATCAAAAAATAAAGGGAACAACAGTCACACATACACAATAAACACATGTCCATAAAAGACAGTTTATGCAGGGACTCAGAGAAATCACCTCTGCGGTAGAAATACCACTGCAACCGTTTATTCCACATATTTGCTGGTGGGGCTTGTTTATCCTAATTGGATACATAAAAAGACTAGCTGGAGGGGCAAGGCTAGGGTCACAGCTGGAAGCAGGAAGGACCTGGGTGGAAGCATGCAAGTGTAAACAAACAGGGATGAAAGTTCAGGGACAGACTGAATAAGAGATTAGAGAGGCAGTGGATTTTTGCGAAAGGTTTACATATCTATCTCCCTTTGTGAGCCATGTGGCATCAGAGATGCCATATACTAATAATCTCTCTAAGCTGAAGATGATTCAGTAAATATTTGTTGATGGAACTGAATGGAATTAAAATTAAGCCAGTCAGGAACGGTGTCAAGGATCTTCAAACAAGTAGGAAAGAACAGGCAGAGTGGATTCTTACAGGGGAACAGTATCTCTGAATGTAGCATAAAGTTGGCAAAACATCATTAGAAAAAAATAGATAACAAAATACTGAGAAATTTTGGAAAAGTTTTCTTTAATCATATCTCACTACTAACAACTGATGTCAATTTTGTTTATTCCCTTGTTGTGATTGTATTGTGGTTGTTGTTCCTAAGTTTATTAATTTTTTTCATTAATTCATTCAACAAATGTTTATTGAGCATACGTACCAGGCATTCTCTGTGCAGGGTCGTACACGGTTGCAATCATAATTTGCATATCATTTTGTAGCCTGCTTTTCAATTTACTGTAGCATATGCCAGCATTTTCCTAGTGTGTTCTCCTGAGCACAAGCTGTCCCATGATCAAGAAGGCTCAGGAACACTGTCATTTAGAGCCCTTCTCTTGGCAGTTCACAACTCAATTTCCTTTCTTGGTTGCTCCTTCTATACTGGATACCTAAACATTGGCTGACCCCAGGCTCAGCCTGAGCTCTCTTCTCTCCTCTTTTTACTTTAGCACTTAGGCAAACTCATCCACTCTCAAAGCTCTTAACCATCAATATTCTAAGGACTCCCATATTTCTCTGCAGTCCTGACCACTGCCTGCACTGACAGTTTGTACATCCAGCAGCCCATCTGGCATCACCACCGACGTGTCTAATAGATAACTGAGATTTTATATATATATATATATATATATATATATATATATATATATATATATATACACACACACACCATAGCCACTCATTCCTCTGTCCCTCCTAAACCCTTTCTTTCTCAAATCTGCGTCATCTGAAACCCAAAACTGAGTCATTCTTTTTTGTAATAAAAATTTTATTTATTTATTCTTAAATAGGGGAAGGCAAGAGAAAGAGAGGGAGAGAAACATCGATCAGCTGCCGCTCACATGCACCCCAGCTGAGGACTGGTCTGCAACCCCGACATGTGCCCTGACCAGGAATCAAACTGGCGAACTTTTGCTTTGCAGGACTACACCCAACCCACTGAGCTACACCAGTCAGGGCTGAGGTCTCTTTTTTGATTCCTCTCTTTCACTTGTCACCTGCCTCCAACTTACCAGCCAGTCCAGTAAGCTCAGTATTCAAATATAACCAAAATCCCTCCATTTCCCCCTATATCCATAGTCAGCACCCTAGCCCCAGCCCCTGTCCTCTCTGCCTGGCCTGCTGCAATAGTCTCCTCAGTGGTCTCCTGCCTTCATTCTGGCTTCACTGCGATCTGTTCCCCACAGAGCAGCCAGAACAGTTGTTTTTTTTTTTTTTTTAGTTAACTCTGCTTCTGATGGAAAACATAATCTATAGAATATCAATTATATTCAATTGATTAATAGTGTTGTTGAGTTTAACTACGTACTTATTTTTGTAATTTTTTAAATTAAAAAATTAAATTATATTTTATTGTTTATGTTATTACAGTTGTTCCCACTCTTTCCCCCTTTGCCCCCTCCATCCAACTTCCCCTCAGGCAATCCCCGCACTGCTGCCGGTGTCCATGGGTTACACATATACGTTCTTTGGCTAATCCCTTGACCTTCTTTTATCCAGTTCCCCGCCCCCCATGACAGCTGTCAGTCTGTTCCATGTATCCATGCCTCTGGTTCTATTATGTTCTTCAGTTTATTTTGTTCATTAGATTCCAGATATGAGATTATATGGTACTAGTTTTTGTCTGACTGATTTTTTTTCACTTAGCACAATAATCTCCAGGTCCATCCTTGCTGTGGCAAAAGGTAAGAGTTCCTTTTTTATGGCTGAGTAGTATCCCATTGTGTAAATGTATCACAGCTGTTTTATCCACTCATCTACTGATGGGCACTTGGGCTGTTTCCAGATCTTGGCAATTGTAAATAATGCTGCAATGTACATAGGGGTGCTTATCTTCTTTCATATTTGTGTTTCACCAGAATAGTTTTTAAAAGGTTAGATCATGTCAGTGACCTCCCCCACTCCACAACCCTCTGATGG
The DNA here is from genome assembly GCA_004024845.1 of Tonatia bakeri. Lineage (NCBI taxonomy): Eukaryota > Metazoa > Chordata > Mammalia > Chiroptera > Phyllostomidae > Tonatia > Tonatia bakeri. The sequence goes on along the minus strand of PVIA01002406.1, from coordinate 141,596 downwards.
CTTTCCTTTGCTCTTAGAACAGATTCCAAAGCCCTTACAATGGTCACTCTGCCTCCCTCACTCTCCCCCAGCAGTGCTGGGCTTCCTTCTATTCCTTGAAAACAACAAATCCTCTCCCTTCTCTGGGTCTTTACATTTGGTGTCCCTCTGCCCAGAATACTCCCTTCAGGCTCCTTGTGGTCTCAGCTCAAAATTGTCAACCCAGGGGAACCTTGTGTGAGCTGCTCATCTAGATTAGCTCCCTCTCATGAGAACATGTACCATGCCACCTTGTTAATTTCCTGCCCAGCACTCACTGCAATCTGAAGTGATTTGGGGGTATTTATTTGTATTTCACCTCTTCTGACTGGAATATAAGCTTCAGAAGAACAAGGATCTTATCTCTCTGATTTACTGCTTCACTACTCAACACCTGAGTGACATACGCAGTAAATACTTGTTGAATGAGTAAATGTGTAATATAGGCTCAGAGAAGTCCAGTGGTAAAGAAACCTTTGAAATCTGGTATGTAAAACATCTATTAGTGGGAGGGGAAGTTAGGGGGTGGAGCGACTGAGCAAAAAGGAAAAAGGACCCATGGACGTGGACAACAGTGAGGTGATTGCTGGGGGTGGTGTATAAGGAGACTGAATGGTAACAGAAAAAATATAATAAAGATCATATAAAAAATAAAACATCTATTAGCAATGTCCTATGTTTTGTAGAAAATACTTCAAGAAATGCTAGCAGAACTATTTTTTCATGTTTCAGTGTAATGTAGTGAAAATAAAAGAGGTTTTATATTCAGATAGATATGTACTGAAATCTTGGTTCTGCCCATCATTAGCTGTGTGATCTTTGGCAAGTTAATTTGCTTCTCTGAGCTTCAGTTTCCCCATATTGAAATGAAGTAACAATAAAAGACTTTGGATGTGGTTGCATTAAACTACATATAGTAAATGCACTCATTAAAATATGTCAAATGTATTACCCATTATCATAATTATGATTTTTACTTAGTGGCGCTTAACAAAGTTTATTCAATGGTTTCCTTGTGGAAGGATAATTGATTCACTTCCAGACTCTTGTATATATCTTTTTCCTTTCTTTGTCTAATTTTCATAGCATAAATTCTCAGAAGAATTACTAAGTAAAAATGGTATAAGCATTTAAATTTCCTGATGCTTATTGCCAGATTTTATTTGAAAGGGATGATATTTATCCATTGTGTTGACAGCCAGTCCTCAAGCATCATTTTGTTATTCCTTCCAGCCTGAGGTACTGCCATTTCTTCTGCCTTTCCCGAATTTTTGCTACTACAATAGGCAAAAAAAAAAATGGACATTTAGTTTTTCAAATTATGTATATATTTGCTCATTAAAGAAGGGTAAATGTTTTCCTACATATCTGCCTCCTAACAGTATTTCTTCTCATCCATGCCTTTGCTCATTGTTCTCTTGTGCAAGCATATTCCTGTCATGGCTGTAAGGACACAGGCTGGTGGCTGTCAGCCCTGCTATGATGCGTCCTGCAGAATAGGGGCAGGGAAGGGTTGGTGCTATTATCCACTCCTATTTGTAAATTCGGGAGCTCTTTCTCTCTTGGTTTGCCACCTGCCCTGTTTCCCAGACTCCTTTTCCTGCAGTTCTTGCCTTAAATTTGGTGCAACTCAGAACTGTTTCTCGGGTCTTTAAAAAGATGTTCTTATTGTAAAATATAACATACATACATACATATGTCAGGAAAAGTGCTTAAAACAAATGTATAGGTTGTACATTTGTAAAAATGGTTACAAATGAACACCAGTGTGATCACCACCCAAGTCCAAAAATAGAACATTGCCAAGCACCTTGGAAGCCTCCCCTGTGTTCGAACTAATTACAATTTACCATCCCTCTTATAAGAAGCCATGCTCTTAACCTTTTAAAAAATATGTATGTATGTATGTATGTATGTATGTATGTATGTATTTAGAGAAGAAGGGAGGGAGAAAGAGAGGGACAGAAACGTCAATGTGTGGTCACCTCTTGCACGCACCGAGCTGGGAACCTGGCCCGAAACCCAGGCATGTGCCCTGACTAGGAATTGAACCAGTGACCTGTCAGTCACAGGCCAGCATTCAGTCCACTGACCCACACCAGCCAGGGCCATGCTCTTAACTTTTATGATGACAACTTTCTTTCTTGTCTTTATAGTTTTATCATCTATCTATGCATCCCTAAACAAGAGTTTAGTTCTGCTTGTTTCTGCACTTTATATAAATTGAATTGTACTGTATGTGTTTCTCCATGTCTTCTTTTGCTCAACTTTATACTTGTATGCTCCACACATGTGGTTGCATGTCACTATAGCTTACCATTGCTGTTTAGTGTTCCACAATTTATTCATTCTCCTCTTGATGGACTGTTCGGTTTCCAGTTTGGGCTGTTTTGTGCAATACTGCCATGACTCTTCTATATATCTTTCAGAAAAGATATGTATCCATTTCTCTAGAATATACTCGTGTGTCTAGGAGTGGATTTGCTGAGTCCTGGGGGGTGTGTATCTTCAACTTTAATAGATAAAGACAAACTGTTTTCCCAAGTGATTGAATCAGTTTAGATCCTCACTAGCAGTGTATCAGAGTTTCCATTCCTACACATCTTCCTTAACACTAAAGTCATACCTTGGTACTCATCGGCTTCAGAACTTGTCAAACCCTGTACTTGTCACATTTTGACAAGAAAAAAATTTTCAGCACTCAGCGCTTGCTTGGGACTCATCACGCTTGCTAGAACTTGTATGGGTCATGATGCCGCCCCACAAGAGAAAATGCTTCATCCTTCAGTACTCATCAATTTTGGCATTTGCCATGAATTCCGGTAGTGAATTAACGATGAGTACTGAGGCAGTACTGTAGTTATTGTTAGACTTTAAAATGTTTTCCCAGCCTGATGGATGTGAAATGGTGTGTCATTGTGTTTGTGTGTTTTACAGCTTTATTGAGGTATAATTGTTATAACAAACCACACATATTCAAAGTGACAATGTTATGGCTAAACATCTGTGGAACCAGAAGCACAATCAAGGTGATGAACATATCCATCCTCTCCCAAAGCTCCCCTCTGCCCCTTTGTATTCCATCCTCCCTCATTCCTCACTCAGTGCCTTTATGTGCTTATTGGATATTTAGATTTCTTCTATCACAAGCCCATGCAAATTTCTTGCCCTTTTCATTATTGCTTTCTATCCTTTTATGCTAATTTGTAGGAGTCCCTGGTTGGTAATATGTGTTGCAAATATCTTTTCCTTTTCTGTGACTTGCTTTTTCACTCTTTAAGTGGTTTCCAAAGTGTAAAGTTGTTGAATTTTACCTGTTTTCCTTTATGGTTAATGGTTTTGTGTTTTATTTAAGAAATCCTTCTCTACTCTGAGGTTGTGAAGATATTTCCTACCTTATCTTCCAAAAGCTTTATATTTTTGATGTTCATATTTAGGTTTTCATCTACATGGAACTGATTTCTTAGTATGGTGTGAAGCTAACTAAATTTTTTATCATGTGAAATAAATAAAATAGAAGATAAACTTCTCAATATTTACTGATGATGCAACAAATGAAACAAGGAATAAAGGGATACAACAGAAATTTACATGGTAGAATCTACAAAGCTTATTGGATGTAGGAGAGAAGAAGAGACATCTTAGGAAGATATCCGGGCATCTGACTTGTGCAACTGAGTGGATGGTGATACAATTTACTGATGTAGGAAACAGGGAGAGGAGTAATAGATGTGGATGAGACCATTCAGGAAAAGCTTTTAAAGAAAGGGCAGAAGGCCTGGGATAGTCCTGAGAACACCAAGGTTTAAAAGAATAGTGGAGAAATAAGCAAAGGAAATTTTGAGGGAGTGGTCAGATAGGTGAGTGGGGAAACCAGGAGACTGCAATGTCAAAGAGGCCAAATGAAGAAGCTTTTTGAGGAGGCAGTGGTCACCAGTACCAAGTGCTTCAAAGGTATAAGACAGGGTGAGTACTGAAAGCATCACTGGATTTTTTGACACGAAACTCCTCAGTGTTCCCTAAGACAGTGGACCTGTGGGAGGGATAGGGGCAGAAGTCAGTTATGAGTGAGCCAGGCTGTTCAATGCTAACAATTATTTCATGACATTAATTTTAAAGAAAGGAGATGAGCCACAGGATGGTGGCTGGAATGTGATGTGAGGTCCAGGAGGAGTTATTTTTAGGATGGAGAGATATGGACACATTTCTGTTCCAAGCAGAAGGAGTTGGGAGAGAGAAATCCCAGGACACTATATGTACCCCCACATTGACTCTTTATTTTCAGAGAGAGTAACCCAACCCCCAAGAAAGCCACATCATCTCAACTGATGGCTTGGCTTCACCAAAACTAGATGCAGGAAGAAATGAACTTCCCCAGGCTCCTACATCCATACCAGACCATATACCTGCTGCCCAGATACTCTGCCTCTGTCCTGTTACTATGGAAGAACTGTCCTCACTCCTATGAAACCCAAACAATCCTTCCTACTGAATTCAGAGTATTACTTTCTCCCTTTCAAGGGTTCCTGCTTCACCAAAATTTTCCTTCACTACTAGACCACGGCCATCTGTATACAAACAAGCACCCATGTCTCCCATCCTATAAATACTCTCTCAACATTTCCCCCACCAGTTAATACTCTTATTTCTTTGTCCTCCTTCACAGAAGAAACTCTCAAAGGGCTTGTCTGTAGTTATTTTCTCCACTCCCTCTACTCCCATTTTTGTTCAACTAACTCCAATTGAGGTTCTGTTTTTATTATTATTATTATTATTATTATTATTATTATTATTATTATTTACTATTTAAGCTGCTATTGTTTTTCTTACTTTTCTCCCAAGGTTTTATTTTATAACTCTATTGAAACTTCTGTTATCATGTATTCAGTAAATCCATTGGTCACTTCTCAGTCCTCATATTACTTATCTCTCAACAACACTTGACATGGTCGATCACTCCTTTCTTGTAAATACGCTCCTTTTTTGGCTTTCATTACACCACATCACCCAGGTTTTCTCTTTTTGCTCTGTCTCATTTTTCTTTGCTGACCCTCTTCTACTAAGATTCCAAGTGTTGGTGGGCCCCACAGCTCTGGCTTGATTCTCTCCTCTAACTACATTCTCTCCCTAGGTGAGCTTATTTGGTACCATGGCATTAAATATACCTATATGCTTATGGCTCCCAAATTTATATCTCTAGCCCTGATTTCTCTCCTAAGCTCCAGTTCATATAACCTGATGTCTACCTGATATTTCCATTTGTATCACTGATAAAAGCCTCAAACTTAATGTGGTCAAAACACAACTTTATTTCCCTCAGCTCAAATGTCACCTCCTGACAAATACCTTTCATGACCACCTTATCCAAAATAGTTGTCCTGTTTACTATCATAAAATACTATTGTATTTTTCTTAATAATCTAAAATGATCATACTTGTTTGTTTACTAATGTGCTGTCCATTCCCTCACACTAGAATGTAATGTTCTTAAAGACAAGAACCCTGACTGTTTTGATTACCATTATAGTCCCAGATCCCAGCACAGTACCTAGCATACAGTAGGTATTCAAATAATATTCATGGAATCAATGTTCACTGAAAAGGAGAAGTTGCCAATACAGGATACAGAGGGGATAAGGAAACGTGCATATATAGGTGGGATTGTGGATTTCTTATTAAGGAGGTAAGGGAATTTTCTGATAGCTTCTTCTTGGTCTGGGAAGCAAAAGGCTAAGTCATCTGCTAGAGAGGGGTGACTGGAGGGGTGGGGGTTGCTAGTGGAGGGTTTTAAGTCTGAGGAGAGTAGAGATTTGAGGTCATGATGAACAGGAAAGAGAGCTGATTATGGAAATAGAAAAACTTTTTTGAGCAGAGCTGAAGGTCCCCTTTCAGTATGTGAGCACCAGTTTGCATGACTGTGTATATTTTCCCCCAGCAGCCTCCGTGTGGGAACAGAGAACTAGACAGTTGGATGGACCTATGTTGGGTTGTGCCTGGTGAGTGGGAGGAAGAACAATAAAACAAAAGTACTTGAGGATGTTTGAGAGATAGTGGTCAAAATGCTATACTTAAACTAATTGGGGAGAAGTTGAAATAGAGAGAAGGGTTGAGAGATAAGGAATAAGATTGAGCTCCATGAGAGCAGAGATTGTGTTTGTCATATTCAAAACTGTACACCCAGTACTTAACAGAATGCTTAGTGTGTGGTAGACACCTACTAAATATTGAATGAATGAATGGGTTAAGTTATTGGAAGTGTCAATGAAGCTGAATAGTGTAATTGAATGAGAAAGTTGCAAAGATATGAGGTTGTGGGGGATTGAAGTCAGGATTTCAGTGATATAGCAGTTCTGGAGGATAACAAGGTCCATTTGTGACCCTGAGAGTAGGTGACTGGAGCAGAAGAGGAGGTCACCAGAGGTGAGTGGGCCAAAAAAATGAGAAGCCAGGGTTTGCAATGGCTTTTTTCACATTAATTTGAACTGATCCTATATGTGACAAGTCTAATGGAAGGAAAAACTGAAAGAAAGGGAGTGACTGAGAGGTTCAACAATCACAGTCTGGAAGTTGCAGTGGGGAGTAAGGAAGGGACCCACTGTACCTCCAGATGCAGAAGTATTTACAGAGGGAAAGACTCTCTGAGGACAGGCCTGCAGAGAACGTGTGATTCTCAGGAGAGAGCCACGTTTCAGTTAAGGAAGCTGTTGGCAGGGGGATCTTTCTGCTTGGGTTTTAAAGTATTCATCCCTAGAATTGGGGTTCTAGTGGGCACACTTTCAAAAAAGATGGGAAGGAGAGGAGCGGTGGGAGATTGAGTAGCAAATTGGAAGCTTAGAACAGCATAAGGTAAGTGCTGAGAGAAAAGAGATGAGCAGAGGAGTTCATATCCAGGGAGGTGACTCCTAGAAAACAAGCATGTGAAGCCTATTGGTCCTGGTCTGCAGAGCTGCCAAGTGAACTAGTCTCAGCAGTGGCCCCGCTGGATTGTAAGCTCCATGAGCACCGAACTGGGGTCTATATCAGTCACTACTGATATAGACCCCAGCACCTAGTACTCTGCACCTAGTACTCTGTTGGCCATGTGGAAGGAGCTCATTACATTTTTGCCACATGGATGAGTAAAAGAAGTGGATGGAGGAACACAGAATACCGGCCCACTGTAGGTACTTCATTGATTGCTAATGCTTGATAGATGCTAGTATTATTCCTGGTATTTTATGATAGATTCACTTATCCATTTGCACATACGATATGCCCTTGGAAAGGGTTTATTAATGGGCATTAATAAGGGTTGTGAAACACCAAATCCAGTTAAGGCTACTGGTGAGTATCCTCAGATGGGGACTACAGTTTAAGAAAGCTATGAACTTTGATAAAGCTATCAAACCAACTGTAAAAGGAGTGGGAATCAGAAAATAAGAATTTGTACGTTTTTAACCTGCAGTGCTCCTGGGACCAAGACACTTGCAAGGGACGCAGAGCTCTGTTGCCCAGATCCCTCTTCAAGGGCGGACTTGTTGCTGGGACTGCTGTCAGCAAAGAACCTTCTTTAGCTATCAGCTTCTTCTGGGATTGCCTCAGCTGGAGACACTCACCTCATCCAAGGTCAGGGCCTTGGTGGGTTGGCCCACAGCTAGTGACTGACTGAAAAGGGTAAAAAGGCCTGCCTTTGGCCCAGTGCAGGACAATTCTGACAGGTCATTTTGACACCAGTCCTTGCCATTGAATCCGCCAAGGTTTTGTGGTGCCTGTGCTGGTGCCATTCTCTCCTGCTTAAGCCTGTTTCTTTCCTGTCTCTGGCACAGATGTTGATCCCTGGGGCCTTCCCTAAGAAACACCTTGCGTACCGAACTTCATTCCAGAGTCTGCTTCCTGGGAACCCAACCTGCAGCAACACACTGACATGTGCGGCAACACAATCAGGCTCATGTGATTTTAGGGGCCTGGCAGGGATATAAATGAATGAAGCTGGTTGGCTTGAATATAGCAGGGAGTGGTGGAGAACTAGGTGAACTGGAGAGGTTGTGCCCCATCTAAATTTCTAAAAATTGAAAAACAACATTCTGTGCAATGGACAACGTGTGTGAGCTAAGTTCAGCCCCTGGGCCTCTTGTTGATAACCTGTGCTTTAAAGGTGTACTCTCTCTTTGGTTAATGAATATACCAAACCCTGCCCTTGGTATGTCTTTTGAGTTTTCTCGCTGTGGGTTAGATACTAAAAGCTTCATAAACTGCAGGGTTCCACCGAGGCACTACTTGCATAAGACCCACCTTGAGCCTGCCTCCTTTTTTGACCTTTATCTTAAATCTTTTTTTTTCTTTTTTTGTAATATATTTTATTGATTATGCTATTACAGTTGTCCCATTTCCCCCCTTCACTTCCCTCCACCCTGTACACCCTCTCCCACCCACATTCCCCTCCTTTAGTTCATGTCTATGTGTCATAAGTTCTTTAGCTTCTACATTTCCCATACTATTCTTGCCCTCCTCCTGTCTATTTTCTACCTACCATCTATGCTACTTATTCTCTGTACCTTTTCCTATTCTCTCCTCCTCCCACTCCCCTGTTGCTAACCCTCCATGTGATCTCCCTTTCTGTAGTTCTGTTCCTGTCCTAGTTGTTTGCTTAGTTTCTTTTGGTTTTGTTTTAGGTGTGGTTGTTAATAATTGTGAGTTTGCTGTCATTTTACTATACATGTTTTTATCTTCTTTTCTTAGATAAGTCCCTTTAATGTTTCATAAAATAAGGGCTTGGTGATGATGAACTCCTTTAATTTGACCTTATCTGGGTAGTACTTGATCTGCCCTTCCATTCTAAATGAGAGTTTTGCTGGATAGAGTAACCTTGGCTGTAGGTCCTTGCCTTTCAGGACTTGGAATACTTCTTTCCAGCCCCTTCTTGCCTGAAAGGTCTCTTTTGAGAAATAAGCTGACAGTCTGATGGGAACTCCCTTGTAGGTTACTGTCTCCTTATCTCTTGCTGCTTTTAGGATTCTCTCCTTCATTTTTACCTTGGCTAATGTAATTATGATGTGCCTTGGTGTGTTCTTTCTTGAGTCCAACTTCTTTGGGACTCTCTGAGCTTCCTGGACTTCCTGGAAGTCTATTTCCTTTGCCAGATTGGGGAAGTTCTCCTTTATTATTTGTTCACATAAGTTTTCAATCTGCTGCTCCTCCTCTTCTCCTTCTGGTACCCCTATAATTCGGATGTTGGAACATTTAAAGATGTCCTGGAGGTTCCTAAGCTTCTCCTCATTTTTTTTGAATTCTTGTTTCTTCATTCTTTCCTGTTTGGTTGTTTCTTTCTTCCTTCTAGTCCACTCTATTGTTTTGAGTCCCAGTTTCCTTCCCATCACTATTGGTTCCCTGTGCATTTTCCTTCATTTCTCTTATTGTAGGCTGCATTTGTTCATCTAATTTGAGACCAAAATCAACCAATTCTGTGAGCATCCTGATCACCAGTGTTTTGAACTGTGCATCTGATAGGTTAGCTACCTCTCGGTTGCTTAAAAGGATGGATTCCGGGGCTTTGATTTGTTCTTCTGTTTCAGCCATCTCTCTCTCTCTCTCTCTCTCTCTCTCTCTTTTTGTCTGGTCGCACCTGTTACAGTGAGGGGCAGAGCCTTAGGTGTTCACCAGGGCAGGGGACCCCAGTCGCTGGGTTGTGACGTTGTATGTGGGGATGGGGTTGAGAGGGAACAATGGTGGTTGCTCTGTTCTCCGTGGGACCTTAGTCCCCTCTGCTGCTTCCCCACGCAAACTGGGCCCCTCTGGTGCCAATTCCTTTGTGGGTGGGCTTGTGCATGCCGTGCAACCCTCCAAGGACCTCCCCAGTGAGGCTGGGTGTCACTCCGTGTACTTCAACTCCCACCGGTGTCCTCCATCAGTGTCCCAAGGCTCTATTTCCCAGCCCTGTGATCCTGGGTTGTGCGCACTGCCTTGCTTTACAATCGCCACCTCACTGGGTCTGCTGGTTACCAGTTCCCACCCCTGGGCTGGGGTCTGCCAGCTGCTGCCTGCGCACTCAGGGTCCACCCACTGTGGTCTTGTGTGCCTCAGATGCCTTACGCTCCCCCAGAGGTCTTATGCGCCTGGTCCCACCGCTCTCTGCTCTCCACCCCGGGACCCGTGCCTGGCTACTCGTCTCTGCCCCTCCTACCGGTCTGAATGCATGGGTCTAATTTCAACTTCTTGGTTGTCCAAATTCCATTCAGATCAGTTTTCTGTCATTTCTGGATATTATTCTGTTTCTAAATTGTTGTTGTCCTTATCTTGGTTGTGTGTGGAGGTACGGTGCATCCACCTATGCCTCTCTCTTGGCCGGAAGTCCCCTTTATCCTAAATCTTAACATCTGCTATTGTGTGAGAGTAGCCCTAGCCTCTCTCCCTTCCCTTGTAAGCTTTCTAGCTTGTTTTCAGCTCTGTTGTGTCTTTTTGGAAGAGCAGACTGGTGCTGTCTGGGGACATGAGCTGCACTGGGCCCAAGGAGACAAGGATGCTGGCTACAATACTTTAGAGGTCTGGACCAGTTGGGAACAGAAAACAAAGCTACCTTTGCATGGGGGTTGACCCTTGAATATAGGTATCACCACCTGAATGGTGGGACCATACCTTTTCTGAGGGATGGAAGTGATCTGGGCCACATCAGGTCTGCGATTTTTGCTCTCAGCCCAGACTCACACTGGACTGCCCTGTTGGATGGCTTCATTGAACCAGAGAACAAAGAGGAAGAACAGCCCTGAGCACAGTTGCTAAGGCAACTTCCTTCCCTCAGGAGCCTGGCAACAGTGACAGCCCACTTCACCAGAGCTTTGCCTCACCCACAGCCCCTTGTTGTCTCCCTGAGCAGTTAAAATCAAATCCTTGAGGCGAAGCCCTCGAACATGCTTTACCTGACTGTATAGCTGAGCTTCCCAACTCAGTGTGCCAGGTTTCTGCTAGACACTGTATTCTGCGTATCTATTCAGGGCTCTCAGAAGTTTATGGGAATTAGATTCCGTGTGTGTGGATCCCATACTTATGTGGTCAGGAAAACATGCTCACAAACTGGGCTTAGTGTCTGAATAAAGGCATCATTGCTAAAATGAAAACCAGAGGGGGAGACAGAAAACAATTTGAACAGAAGTTGTTTATTTTAAGAAGACACAAACAGCTCTAGCTATATAAAGAATACAATTCAATTGCTGGTAGCAAGCCAGTAAGGAATGGTTTATTTAAAAAAAAAAAGAAGAAGAAGAAGAAAGAAAGAAAGAAAGAAAGAAAGACTAGAAAAACCCTTTGTAATATCACCCCACGGAGGGCTCCCTTCCATTTTATCTTGGAATTGTAGAAAGACTGGGATTCCAATCCTTCTTGGTTTCTGTTGCTTCTTGAATTTTTTTTCCATGGACATATTCTCATCACTGAAGGAGTTACCTTATTTCTGCCTTCCAGTTTAGGATATTGGTTTGTAAATTCCAGTCTCCCTTATTTTCCTTAAGTGCATTGTTGGCACTCAGTGAGAATTGAACCGTAGTACAAACTTCACAAAAGTCCATCTCCTGACTGCATAATAGGACTAGCCAATCCTCCTTTCTCATTTTGCTTTTGGCAAGTGTGGCACTTTTGCTGCCTTAGAGTCAAAGGCACAAGCCTGGCTCCTTTCCTAAGCCTGGAAATCCTAAACAAAAGGCAGAAAGAAACTGTTTCATGGATGCTTTCAAATCAGGAAATCCTGAAAGTAACTCTGACTTTTTAAAACTTAGAATTCAGTGAGTGGGTAGATCCCTGGGCTCAAATGACAGATGGTCAGTTAAAGATCCTAAGAAGTAATTTGCTTAGGTAGAAAAATCTGCAGCCTGAGAGGTATGTCTGAGTGACCAAGTCCTTAATGAATGAAAGTCATAGCTCTCTGTGTGTTGGCCTGCTCAGAATGGCCACAGAAGAGTTTCTTCAATGGTTTCTTGGGAGAAGCCAGCACAAGCCAGTGGAAAAGATGAAAAAAGGGAAATGCCTCAGGAGCCCCCATAATCCCCTTCTCCTTGACCAGCCCCATCAGACCTGGACCTAGACCAGAGCACTGATGTGAGCAGTGGATGGGGCATGTGTGCACATGTGTGTGTGTGTGTGTGAGATACATACATTAGGGAATGGGAACCTCACAGTCCAGCTGGAGAAACCACCCTTGCACACACAGGTGTACACTTTGTCATTCACTCACATCTCCTGTTTATATGAGCACATATGAACATGTGACTCTGAGCTTTAGACCTCTAAGTAATAGCATTAGAGATAGAGATGGAGCAAGATGGAGAGAGATGTGAAGGAGCTTTAAGAAATCCTTTTAGAGGTGCAGGAAACAGGAGGTGGTAGTGTGTTGAATATCTGCTGATTTGGTGCTGCCCAGGGCATCCCAAGGAGCCCATCCCTGGGGGCAGGAGGTTTTGGCAGGAAAACCTAGGGACACAGAATACCTTCTATAACTCTTGTTTTTCTTGCTGGGGCCAAGTCTAGAACAGGTCCAAATCACATTAGAAAATGGGCATGTGGACATTGAGTTTTAAAACCAGTCATTGGAACCAAGAGAGCTGGGGATTTTCCTAGGGAATTGTACACTGGACTAGTTTCAGGGCCTGAGCTACCAGACTCTCCAGGGACAGCCCTAAGCTTGTGATGGCAGTATGAGGCAGAGTGAGACAGATGAAGTACAGTTTGGGGGTAATGATGGGACAAAATAAATAAGAAAGCTCAGAAATCCATGCTTCCCTGCCAACTTACCTTCAATTCGTGGAAGCAGAGGCACATTGGCTAACCTGGATAAGAGGGCTAGAAAAAACAATGAGGGTTCCTACACCGAGATAGTCAGTGAGAATGATAGATAGATAGATAGATAGATAGATAGATAGATAGATAGATAGATAGATAATAAAGGGCACCCTATTGAAGAGTACTGGTTGGCATAAGCAACCATTCTCCACCCACCTCTGTGAAGACTTGTGTGACAATGTAGGACATGGGAAGTCAGTGAGCCATATTATGCAGTACACAAACCAGTGATCACATGGGACAGGTCATAGAAATGCCAGTCTCAGAGGATAGTCTGAACCAAGACTCAGCAAACTATGACAAATGGGCCAAATCCAGCCTGTGGCTTTTATGGCCCAAGAGCTAATGATTGTATTTACATTTTTAAGGTGTAAAAGCACATTTTGAAAGGTCAAACAACAAAAAAGAATTTTCTACTGAGGCCATATGTGGCCCACAAAGCTTCAAATAGTTACTATCTGGCCCTTTACAAAAAAATAATTTATTAACCCCTGTCTAATGATGGGGGAAATACCACTACCCTCTGAGCATTCCTGAGAAGGGAAACCAAAGAGGCCCAGGAGAATAAAAGAGAACAATGGAAATTACTGGAAATACCACTCCATACAACTAAGACAGCCCTAAAGGGCCACTGCCTGCAACTCCACAGAATAATGAGGTATGCATGAACTATGGAGGGAAACCCAAGAATAGCTAAAGAGAGAGTTAGACTAATGAGGACTAGGCAAAGAAAGTTCTGGAAAAGAGACTGCATGCAGAACTTGATATGGTTAGAGAATTCTGTTATTGTTTGATAAGATGAAGATAGAATTTGAGCCCAGGGATTGACAAAATATCAAGCTAGGTGCAGTTTCTAAGACACAACTAAGTATCTCATGAGCACGTAACAGTCTTGAAATCTCATAAAATTTAAGAAGGGAGAGATAAAGTAGATTCTAGGAAAGCCTATATTGGCTCACTCTACTTTAAATAAACACCAATTACAAAAGTTCACACTAAAAGAAAAAGTAGAGGCTTTTAGGAGACAGTGACAAGAGGATTCTTTGTTTTTCAAAAGAAATCACCAAAAGATTCCCTTACATAGAAAGCTTCTCTCCTAAAAATGGAATTTGAGGCAAAAAATTCATTTTTCAAATAACTTTTAAGGAAAACATCCATTGTACAAAGCAGAATACATATATTGAATTTGGAGGAAAATTAATGTTTCTAAACTGAAAATCAAATTTGTCTTTGAATTCATGAACTAAAGAACTCTTGATCATTTTTCATATATATGTATATATTCACTGAAATATCTGAGAAACACATGTGTCATAAAAGCAGAAGCCAGCTGTAAGTCTTCTATAAATGTAGTGCTTTAAAATGAAAAAACACTGAACCCAAAGGCAGGAGACCTGAGATTGAGGCCGGGTTCTGCCACTGTGTGACCTTGGGTGAGTTATTTAACCTTTCTGGGCCTCAGTTCCTCATCTTTAAAATGAGAAGTTGGTCCCTTTGAGCTCTAGTATTCCATGACTACAGATAAATATAGAAATAAGATAAATACAACAATCTAGAAATAAGAAATATTCCCCAAAGATTTGGAGCCAGTAGAAAAAAGTAGCAATGAAATATAATAAAAAGAATAAAATTTTAACTACTAGCCAGAGTAAATATATCTCATTTAAAAATTAATGAAAGATTTGCAATTTACAGTTGATCAGGAGAGATAAGAACATACACATTGATATTTCTTCACCATCATACATACAGAGGAAATGAGTTTGGGGTGACTTGTACAATGAGCACGATGCTGTGTTTGCATGCATAACATTCTATAAAATTGGACATTAGAAAAGCTCAACACCACATAAGGAATAAATTTCTATAAAGCTTGGCATTAAAGAGAGGCTAAGAGGAGTTAACTGGTTGTTCCAGTTCATATTTTTTTTGAGGATTTGTTGATATCAAATTCTTCTATTTAGGCAAAATCTTAAAATCGAATATACTTCTGCCAGAGCCCTTCTAGAGAACAGTAAGTAGTTGATTCAAACTGATGATTTCTTAACACCACGCAACAACATGACAATATATATCACTTAGCCAGAGACTGATCACTTGTAATGATAGCAGAAATGATGGGAAGGTGGAATCGTTTGGAGAGCTGTGACTGTAGTGATCCAGGAGCTTGAAGAAGTAACATCACTAGAAGAGACACACGTGCGTGTGCACGTGCCCACACGCGCCCCCCACCCCCCACATACCTTCCAGGGTTGCTGCTGCTGCTGCTGCTGCTAGTCCTGGTACCATACTTTGAGAGGCACTAGTTTAGATTTGGGGTTTCACTGAACAAAATACATACCTATTTCATACAACCCATTATCTATGCAAACTCCTTTTTGCTAAACATATTAAAAATGTCTCAAATGTGTGTATATAACCATTTACTATTGTATTCCTCTATAAATCTGTTTCCAAGTCTTCTAAAACTTTTTCAATTTAATGTCATTGTTTAAATACTTATAATTTTTGCTGCCCTTTGACAAAGGCAGCTGTTTGTACCTCTTTCCCTCTCTCTTGTCTGTTTAAATCCCTTATTACTTATAGTTGAAATACACACAAAAGGTTTTGGGGTGATCTGGTCTCATTCTCACACCAAACTGAAGTGATAGCACAAAACATAGATGGCGGGGAGCAGAGGCTTATGTTCAGTAAACTTGTATCTCCAATAAGTTTAATAGTCACCACCGATACTGGACGACTGACATTGATTGGACAATATTGGACACTTTCACCTTTCACAAACAGAACACATCTTCACAAACTCTTTATATTCTTTTGTTTTTTACTTGAATGATAAATATCATAAATTCCATTTGTGTAAAAATGTTAATGTACAATATGAATTATCTAGGCCTTTTTAGTGGCTTTTAGTAGCATTTCTGAGAGTCCCTTGGTTGTAACTGCATTGAACAGCACTGGATATCAGGACAATTGAATCGACTATCAATAATTTACTATAATAATTCCAGGAGATTAATGTATTTGTCATATTCTGAAGTTAGCTGTCAGGGAATTTGGCCTTTCCATGGTGAGAAAAACAACACTTCTGCAACTAATTGATGCCTAAAATTCTACAAGTAGAATTTCATTCCTTTGGCATAAGATTTTTTTCCCCTGTTAAACTGCAAACAACCTTCAAAAGAGGTAGCATTGAGCCTTATAACCTCAAAGTAAAGGAATTTATCCCTTTCCTGAGAGCACACTTTTCTTAGCTAGGAAGAGAACAAACTAGGAGGCACTCAGAAGAGTTGGTGCTGGGAAGAATGGAGCAGAAAGAGGAGACCAAGGATCCCAATGACCAGACCTCCAACTCATTCACTATTTTGCTGATGGGCTATCCTGTGGGCATCCCTTACTAAAATGGGTACTAACTTGCCACTTGGAGCAGGTTACTTAGAAAGCAACCATGTTTTCTGATAATAATGAAGATTCTTTGATGGATATAGGCATACAAAAGTTTGGAAGTAGTGGAAAAACAGATGGCAATAAAAACATCTGCTGCGACAACAGGCAGGGAGTTACCCTCAAAGTCAGAAGAGCCATACTTGCTCTTAGGAGGAAGATAAACTGATAGTACTTTATGGAGTGCAAATCACAGAGCCAGGACAAGGGTAAGGCACTTGCACAGCCCTGAGAGTGGGCGCCTTCTTAAATTTTGCACCCCACACGCCTCACTTACCTCACTCCAGGCCTGGCCCTGGCAAATCATATTAAACTGAAAGCTCACCATTGTGTTACACACTTGGTGCTACTGAAAGGCTGCACTGGTAAGGAAAAGAGCACTCACCATGGGCTCATCTTTTTAGGGAAGAGTGCATTTATGAGAAAGAAGGCAGGTGTGTGGAGAGATCTGCTCAGACTGATAGGTACAGTGAGACCAAGATCCAAACCGTGTCGTCTAGAGTTAAATTGAATGTCTGGTAACATGCTTGTTGAATCTCCTCTGTCTTTTTACATTCAAGGTGATGTCTCCAGATCAATTGGTCAGTCTGTGGTCATTAAGCTAACATGAATTAATTTGCTGCCTTGCTCTTGCCTCCTTCAAGGGTAAGTTGTCAACTATGGCTGCAGTTCACAGGGATTGTGGCTAAGGGGCAAGTTGGGGCCAGGTGGAAGTCTCAGGAGACAGACTGAGGCAGGCAAAGGAGAGGAGATACCAGCAAAGCTTCTCGTTACGCTAAGAATGACTTGCTCTCTAGCCTCAACATCTGAACCACAAATATGTAATGAATACCCACCAAGAGCAAAGCACTCTTAACTACCTATTAACCTCTCCTGGGGATGACTTCCGGCACTCCTGACTAGACCGCCTGCTGATATTGGTTGTAATCAGAGGAAACAAAGGGACAGAAACAACTTGAATGGAAGCTGACCTCCTGGGGCCAACTTCATGTCACTTGCACCTCTTCTGTATTCCACCTTCAGAAATTGTTATCATTATTACTCGTAATATTAATGGTGGCAGTAGTAGGTTCTCTGAAAGCCTTTCTGGAGGGGCTCTCAGCCTCTCTTCTCCAGTCTCAGCAGAGTAGGTGCAGAAGGCAGCAAATACTGTGGTTTGTGCCTGGGTGGGAGAAAGAGTTGGTGTTATGATAATCAAGGGGAGGAGAGAGGTTGAGTGTTACGAGTAGGAAAGATGTTCACTGTTATGTTCATTGATAATTGGTAGAAATCAAACAGTTTGGCTATTGTTTGTTGGGAACTTGGTCCACCTCTTGCAAAACATTAAATGAATATTTCTAGTCCTCCATGTTACCTCTAACCACACAATCTCTGCCTGAAATCCCCATGTGCTAATGGGAACACCACTGGGCATTTGAGGGTCACAGCGATGTAGAAGATGTTCTCAAAATTCCAGGCATACAGAGTGTTGTAGAGGAAAGTAAGACTCAAGGTAATTGGAAAATATACAGGTGTCTGGGTATTCAGCTTAGAATCTTTTGGGGAAACCACCAGAGGTAGTAAGGTGAGGGGAGAGGCAAACCCCGAGAGAAGTAGCAAACAAGAAGCTTTCAGAAAAATCAGCAGAAGTAGTAAGTCCTATACTGCATGAGTCTCATACTTGGTTTTAGAGTTCGGCTATTATTAATGGTTTCCAAGGAGAAGGACCTGGCTGTCTTTTACCTCTGTTAGGCAAAAGCACAAACTCTCTTTCATTTTCCTACTGAGCAAGATATTTATGTCTTTTGGAATTCTGAGTCTGGGACAAACAAGTGTGGCATTCATATACAAATTAAGGCCAGAAATGAATCTATTTTATTTCAGGTAAACCCCCTGAAATTAGGTCAGGTCTTTTAAACCAAATAATTTGAATACCTTCAAAAGCACCTGGAATTTTGCTGTTTATTATTTTAAGCGGCTTCAGGGGAAAGTGCTGATTGCAAGGGAGTAGGTGGGTCTGGCCTGTACTCAGAAGTCTAGAATTCAGAACTGTACCAACCAAGGGCCTAGGCCTAGGGCTTCTGTGTGAGAGGTTTAAATCTTCTCAGCACTCAGTGTGGTTTTTTAGGTGCTCTGTCCCCTGGAGTGTGGGCAGTTGTGCTAAGAGCTTGCTTCTCATTGGTGAGTAACATGGCCTATCAAAATCAAGATCTGCTTGTCTCTGGGGCAGTTTCTGCATCTTCCAGGAGGCTGACCAATGAATCTATTGGGTGGAGGGGTGTGAAGGAGGAAGGGGTCAGGGAACCCTCTTTGTGGAACAGTCTACAATTGCACGTGGCTTCTTTTTCCCTAAGAGATGGTGAACAATTACCTCTCCATTACTGGTCAGCCAGTTTTCTTTATTCAATGCTTTGTCTGTCCCATGCCCCCCCCCCCCACCACCAAATACCAGACATATGAAAATCCAATGAATCACTGCTCTTGCTTTGCTTGGGAAATTGAACTGACAAGAACAGTTAGTGCCTATAAGCTTTGAGGTGGGGCAGGAGGAATCCCAATGATTGTTCTGAGGCTCCATCAGCAACCCATTTACCCAGTTCTTACCCTCTGTTCCCACATGGTTAACAGAAAGTTGGTCAAACAGCCTAAGCTAAACGGCAAAAAGTAGGCCTTTTGGGGGGTGTGTTATGGGCCATAACAACTTGCAAGGCTGCCTTTTAGATTCTGGATATATCCTTTTAGTCTATACGTTCTCAGTTTTAGACCATCATAAGACTTCCTTTAAACAAAACAAAACCAACCACAAACCACACTTACTTTCTCTCCTCCTTGAGCCTTTCATGATGCTGTTCCTTTAGCTAATTACTTCCTGTAATGAATGTTATATGCAAATGATATGAGAGTTCTTCGAATGCAGCATAAGCTGGGCACAGATCCTAGCTATCACTGTTGACAGACACTTGAAGGATCTGAAGGCGCGAGTGCGAGTCCCCTTGGCGAGATCAGAGTGAACAAATGACTGCATTGTTTGTTGGCCGAGCTTGGTTCATTCAAAGCAACTTGATCCTGACCTTTTCAAGCTAAGGGGTTGGGGGGAGGATCTGTATGTTGTTGAAACTCATCACCCTGATCTCCGTGTAGACAATCAAACTGCAAAAGGCGTGAAGTTCAGGACAGAGTAACATTCATATTTTTCACAAAAGCCATACAATCAACCCCATGCCAAAGTAAGTACACACCTGCAAACCTCTAGAGGGAGAGAGCTACACCATGGTTGAAGAGGCATCAGAGTCTTCCTCTTTTTCCACAAAGTCATCAAGGCCTCACCAGGAAAATGTATCATCAGCAATGGCTCCCCAGGTCCCCAGGTTTGGCAGCCCTCAGTCTGCTCTCACACTGTGCCCCTCAGTGACAGGAGCCATGGGTGGAGCAGCCAGTCATTGTTTTAAAAGATGGCATGTGTCCTTGTATCTGAGAATTTCTTCTTAGTGCATACCACTGGCGGAAAATAAGGAGAAGATCCATAGTCAGTAATGGCAAGATGTTAAGTATGAAACCGTAAAATGTCTGAGCATGATTAAAGTGCCTGATGACTTTAATTCTAGATAAAGTGGTCTCTCTCCTGCTGTCCAAAATGTGAGTTAAAGTAAAAGAAGTGTAGGTTCTTTTGATATGTTCATGGTTTCTTTTTAAAAACTGTTCTCTTCTCCCTTTTCTACTCAAGTTTTGTACCCTACTTGGTCAACTCAGGGCTTAGGTACTGGGGCTATCGGTGGTGTCGTAGTCTTTTGAAAATTGTGCAATAATTCTCCGAGCCAGTGGGTTAGTGGTCTTCAGCAGTTCGGCTGCCGAGGGGCGGGACCTTGGAGTTGTCTTACTTCCCTTCTTCTGTAGCAAGGCCTTGAAATCATCATTTCTGCCAGCATCTAGGCTGGCACTGCCACTTGACCCTGCAGAGGCAGCTGACTCACTAATTGGAGGATCAGCTGTGTTCCTTATTGGTGAGTAGGAGCTTGGTCTGCTGCCTCCGGCAAAGGCCTCCCCGGGCTCCTTCCAGCCAAGCAGCTTTCTTTTGGACCTAAATAAGAGAAAATTTGCTTTGAGTGAGTGCATGGGGCGGACATTGCCTAAGGCTTCATATAAGCTCATGTACGCCAGTGACGTGACCTGGGAACTTCTATGCAGCAGCCTTGCAAGCAGTTGCACTCCCCACCTTTCTCTTGCTCCACTACGTCCTTGGACCCCCTCGTCTGGTCCCTCCCCCATACTCCTTTCAGTGCCTGCAGCTGGAATCACTGGCCTGCGCCTGTAGGCTCAGTCCTGCCCAGCTCTTAGGACTGAAGAAGAATTTAAGGAGTCAAGCTCAGTGACTGATCAAGACAGCCTGGGAACTGACCCTGCTCTAAGCTGGTGCTCTACCTCCAATAACTGGGTTATTTCCAGTTTCCTCCTCACTGAGCCCCTGCTTTGTGCCCCTTTCCAATAACTGGTTCCCCATCTGGTCCCCCCTTCACCTAAGTTCCTACTCTGATACTCGGCCTGGCACCCCACTTTACTTCTTGATAAGATTTTTTTTTTTTTGTACAAAGAATTCTGTAAAGGGTTAAATGTCTCCAACTGTAGACAAAGCTGTGAGAAAGCAGATGGAGCCACAATAGGCTGAGCAGTTGCTAGGAGACGAGGGGCCTCTCACTTGGCACCTGGTCTTCCCTTCCCCGCCCCTCCTCCACTTCACCCAAAGATGTCAGTGAATTGGCAACGTGAGGCCCTGGACTGCTTTCACATATGTGGGTATCTGAACTTGTCTCCAGTTTCAATTCTAATGGCTGCTTAGAGATAGCAGTTTGTCTTTTGGTATAGAAAGGGAAGGCAATTACAACAGGAATTAAGGTAATTGGTCCAGACCTGTGTATCACAGTAAATAAATCTTCAGTTGTGCGTGAAGCCACAAACACGTCATCATCATCTTCTGCAATCCATTCAGCTGTTTTATCACTGATAACACTTTTCTCTTCAGTGCTGGGTTCCATGGAACTCCCTAGGTATAAGAATCAGAAGGAATTACTTTGACCACGAGAGTAGGGACAAAGCACATTCTCTTCTGTATTTCATTTGATGTTCAAAGCAACTCTGGAAGAGCAGCAGGGTGGAGACTCTTAATGTCTCCATTCTGCAAAGGAACATGATGTTCAGAGGGTTAGTGATTTGGTCAAGGTGGACTGAGTGCTGAAGATCAGCCTGGGTCCCTGCTCTCTCATGCCTAGTCTGTTACAATGGGCTGCTTGAGCATTCTCTTGTTTTAAATGGGTCCTTTTTAAAAATCAAAGAGCCGAGAGAAATCTAAAGCAGTGACTCAACCAGTGGGTGGGAGTGGTACCTACCTGAATTTCAAAGTGAATCTGAGGGGTTTGAGGAAGAATATTCTAAAATTATCTCTGACTTTGATTTGTTTAAATGTTTTAGTCAGAATGATCTAATTTATACTGAAAGTCCAAATCAGCTTAAGGAAGGCCATAAGATTTTAATGTTTGGCCCTGGCTGGTGTGGCTCAGTGGATTGAGTGCCAGCCTGCAAACCACAGAGTCGCTGGTTTGATTCCCAGTCAGGGCACATGCCTGGGTTGCAGGCCAGGTTCCCAGTAGGGGGGCAGGTGAGAGGCAACCACACATTGATGTTTTTCTCCCTTTCTTTCTCCCTCCCTTCCCCTCTCTCTACAGATAAATAAATAAATAAAATGACAACAACAACAACAAAAAGATTTTGAAGCTTGGTGTTGAGAGTTCAAAAAAGGAAGAGAAACATGGATGAACCTGGAGGACATTATGCTTAGTGAAGCAAGTAAGCCAGAAAGACAAATACCGTATGATTCCACTTATATGAGGAACTGAGAGGAGTCAGATTCAAAGACAGAAAGCAGAATGGTGGTTGCTAGGGCTGAGGGGAGGGGGCAATGGGGAGTTAATGTTTAATGGGTGCAGACTTCAGTTTTGCAGGATGAAAAGAGTTCTGGAGATGGATGGTGGTGATGGATGCACCAGAGTGAGTATGCTTAACACAACTGAACTGTACCTGTAAAATTGGTTGATGTGGTACATTTTATGTTATGTGTATTTTACCACAATGAAAACAAAAAGAGACAAGAAAGAAACCCCAAAAGGATGAGAAATATTATCTAACTTAGTCTTATTATTCCAGATACAGCTAACCATATAAGAAAGTGAGCTCCTTTTCCTGTCGAAAGCCTGCTGCTGATAATACATTCCATTGCTTCAGAAGCCTGCAAGCCCACCATGTCACTTGAACTCGACCTGGGATGGTACCCAGTCTTATGCATGAAACTAAACTCAGTGTGGCTAGTGCAAAGTACTGTGCAGTGAAGGAGAATGGTGGGGGGGGGGGGGGAGAGAGAGAGAGAGAGAGAGAGAGAGAGAGAGAGAGAGAGAGAGAGAGAGGGATATCTCATTCCTAGGGCAAGCATGCCTGACTAGGTAGATGGGCTCCTAAGGTCCTAGGATGCTAAGACCTGGTTTCATTTCATTACCTTGGTACTGGGGGTTCCAGGGTACACTGGCTCAAACCAAGCCTTAGAGATCTGTCCCTGGGTCAGTTTCAATCCCAAGGGCAGTGAGGCCTAGTTAGAGTAACCTAAACCCTCAAGATAATGTCCTTACTGACTTGGTCATCCCGGGGTCAGGATTGTGGGGCACTGGCTTCTGTCTCTGGCACTCCATTCTCAGACTCATCTCTCTGGTATTGAAAGGAAAGGCCAGCAGATAGTTTACTAACCCAGAGGGCTTGCCTCCCTTTCACCATCAGCGTGTGGTGTTGAAGTGGTCCTTGTACCAGGTGATTGCAGGTGGTCGCTGGTTGGGGGACACTTGGCATCTTCCTCCAGGGTGATGATGGGGCTGACAGGCAGCCTTGGTTCAGCCCCGTAGGCCTCCGTGTGAGCTGTAGGTGAGGTTAGAGGCAGATAGAGAATGCTGGGCTTTTTTGGTACAGGAGGTGGAATCTTGCCTTTCTTCTTCTCAGCTTGCTCCTGGCTCTGGAGGCTAATTCTTTCAGGCAGAGCTTTCACCTTGGGGCCCTCATCCTCTGTGCTTCCCTGGGGAGGTTGCTGTGTTCCTGAGCAGAAGGCACCAGAGGAACTGGCAAAAGGTGTGAAAACAACAGATGACGATGCTGTTGACTCCCCTGGGCTTCTGGCCTCAGGGAAGCTGAAAGACTTTGGTTTCTGTACCATGGTGTAGATGTCTGGAGGGAGTGGCCTCATGTGTTGAACTGAGCTCTTAGGGGTCATAGCCAATGTAGGTGAAGTGAGGGGGTGCTCCTCAGGGACAGATGGTGGTTTATGGACCAAGCTTGGAGGCCTTCGGGCCAGTGGGGGTTTCTCAGCTATGGGAGGTTTCATCTTTCTCTCTGGCAAGGGGAAGACTTCTCCTCCCGATTCCTCAGCATAGTCAGGGCTCTCGATGTCATCTTCTGGCTCAGATTTGCTGACTGACCTCAGGCGAACAGAACGTAGGTCAGACTGAGTAACCATGGGCATGATTGGCTGATTGGGACTAGTTTTCTGGAGCAGCTTGGCCCCAAAATTTGTATCTGAGTGATGCCGGCTCACCTTGGTTTTGCTTCGGATAGAGATACTCATCCCAGACAGATCCAGATAGGTAGACGAGGTCAATGGGAGGTCAAATGATAGTCGTGACTTGGAAATTTTTTCCATTGGCGATGTTGGGGGTAGCGATGACTTCCTCTCAGGTACCACTGGACGCACCCGACCACTGCCACTTGGAGGGGGCAAGTGGCCCAAGGTCAAGGACATGGAGACAGTGGGTGTTGGTGTCTCTGACTGACTGGAGTATCCACTGGAGGGTGACATCAGCCCAGTGGGTCTTCCTGGAGAGGGTACCTCCCTGGCCTCTACCTCGATGGAGAGTTGTGAAGGTGTTGTAGCTCTGGAGGTAGAAGGGGAGGCAAGAGACTCTGAGCTGCCCTGAACTGGAGTACACTCAATTACCGTGGTGCCAGTGGCAGTGCTGGAGCTGGACAAGGACTGGTAGGTGTCACCAGATTTCCAGTCAGTAAGATACCAATGGTGGGAGAATTGTGTACCTTCTGGGTCTTTGAAGGTAGGCACGGCTGGGTGACCCTGGGATGAGTGATGTCCTTGGTGTTCCAAGGAGAGGCAAAGGCTCCTGGGCCTCTGATCCTTGGGTAGTGCTGACCCACCTTCTGGCTCATCTTTGACCAGTGAGACACTGCGCATTGGTGGGGAAGGCTTCTTTTTGGCCTTCTTGAGTGAGATACTCTTGGATCTCTGCCTTCTATGCTGGGCCTCCTGTTGGGAACTAAGGGAGGCAATGTTGTCAGCACTGTTACTGCCCTTGGAACTTGTACTGGCATATGGCAGGGCACAGGCTTCACTGGACTTCTGCTCCTCATTGTAGTCCACATCTGTGATGCCTGAGTCTGTGGGCACAGACAGTGACCGCTCCCGGAACCTGCTGGCCCCACCTGGGCCTGTCTCCAGTCTTGAGGAACCACCCCCAGTCAGAAGGCCAATCTTAAAGGGTCGCTCCGATACTTGCCTTCGTTGCATAGGGTGTTCAGAATAGCCAGCTGATCCACTGCATCCTGCTGGGTTATCACGAATGACAAAGACGGCGGCAGCCTCTTTAGGAACCAGAGGTGGCAGCGTGTGCACAGAAACCCATGCATTCCCAGAGGAAGGAGGTTTTCCATTTTCATTGACTTGATTGCTCTGACTGGTGGCACTCGGAGTCATATAGGTAAAGGCATCTCCCTTCCAGGAAGCAGAGAATGTAGATTCTGTTGGTCCATTGCAAGAACTGGGGACACTATACACCATTCCCACACTTTCCATGCCAGGAGGCTTGGTGCCACCACGCACCTGGAGAGGTTCTTCCAGATCACTAGAAGGATTTCTCAGTACTGGTGAGCTGAGATTTTGGAGACGAACTTCCTGGCTGACTGCAACTCTTCCATGAACGCCTTCGGGAATGGAATGACTGTGCTTGATGTCTGAGCTGGTTGAACGAGCCACCCTGCCTGTGGGGCTGTTGCTGTGACCTGGAGGAGGGAAACACAGAACATTAGTGGTGCAACCAGGGATCCCCTAGCAGCTCCCATGATGGCAGCACCAAGTTTTTGCCAAGAAGCATTTGCCAACAACTTGGTCAGAATTCCTTGGTTCTTCCTTTCCATAGATGAGAATGCAGGGGAAGTTGGGTCCTTGCCCATCATGACACAGTGAGTCACAGGGTGCCCTTGAATTATCCAAATGGCTGCCAAGGACTTTCCAGCTTTGATTATTCCTTTTGGAGCTGAAGTGGCAGGTGGGGACTACCTTGCATTTTTCCTGGGCTTTCACCCCAGGCTCATGAAACTGTCACAGACCTCAGTGTTCACCTCTCCTAAGATGAAAGTAGAGGCTTTTGAACTATAAAAGACAGCACTGTGTGACTTTCAGCTCCAGCAATGAATTTGGAGTATGCCATAGCTGGAAAGCACAGAGTGTAGTTGCATTTTTGGCACCTGTCACTTTTTAGCTTTGCTACATGAAGACTTAAGATACGGATATGAGGGAACCATTCCGATATTCAAAATCCCCCAAGATTTCTCATACCCACAACAGTTATTACTGTTCTATCATCATTACTATTACTACTACTGCTGTGATAAAATTTATAGTAACAGGCACCATCTGCTGAATGCACACTATGTACCAGGTACATGGTAGGCAAATTATATACAATAACTCCAATCCTCATGACAACTACATCAGGTTGGTATCATTATCCCCAATTTATAGCTGAAGAAGCTGAGGCTGAAAGAGGTTCCATAACTTGCCCAAGGCCTCATGGTTAAGAAATGGAGAGCCTGGGTTTGCATCCACCTCTCTGGTCTGTGCTCTTTGGCTGGCATTCATTTAACAGCAGAAATGGTTCTGTTAAGATGGTGCTTTTAATGGTAATTTCCCCCTGTACCTACTTAGGTAAACTTGACATATATAGTTATGTTCCATTTATAATGGGAAACAATAATATAATACATTTATAGCCTGGGTGACCCAGCTCTTCATGTTCGGTTGCTCCCCTTGACCAAAGGCCCTTGGTTATCTTTACTGGAGACCTGGCCCACAACCCAGGCATGTGCCATGACTGGGATTTGAACCAGCAGCCCTTTGGTTCACAGGCCAGTGCTCAGTCCACTGAGCTATACCAGCCATGGTCCCTTTGTTATCTTTAATTACCACATTGGTTTTTTCAGAATATCCAAAGCCCACCCCCTCAAATTATTCCTGTTCCCCATCACCACAATACCACCCAGGTGGCAGGATTGAAGGAAGTGAGCAAGGGGAAGGGTCTGGGGGATCAGCTGTGGTGGGGTCACCTTGGTCTCGCTGGGAAAAGTTAGAGAATCCAATAATGGTCCGCCTCCGCCTCAGGGTGGACTTGGGGTTCACCGCTGTCTCTGTATTAAACAATGAGTGTCGCAAACTTGCATGTTTATCAAACTGCTGCCCTGTAGCCAAAATAAAGACACTTGGATGCATCTTGGTTTCTGTTTACAGTATAGTGGAAATGGGCCTGAGGCAGAGAGAAGGGATGATGGCAATAGCGATGAGCATGAATAGCATCCAGGCAGGTGGCCCTTCTTCCACATCCCTCCCAACATGACCCCAGATACCCAGAGCCCCAAGACATACATGCTGGCTTTCATAGGCCACACCCAGGGTCACCTGTGACTATTAGGTGGCTGAGAGCCATGCTTTTCACTCCTGGCTACATGTGGAAATAAACCAGGCAGCTTCTGAAACTTCAATACCTGGATCCCAGCCCGGAACATTTAACTCTTTGGGAGGAAGGCCCAGGTAGAAGCTATTTCTCAAAATCCCCAGGTGGTTGATTATTAAGATGTACAGCTTGAGGCGGGAACCACTACTATAGAGAGACAGGTTGAGACTAGAGGTCGCTTGATTGTAATCTTTTCTTAAAGAAAGCCTTTATGTGCGCCAGAGGACAGTGTCTCCAAGAAGCTGCTTCACTTCCCCCCACCATCCAGGAAGCTGCCTGACAGCCTGTCCTCCAGCCATGTTTGATTACATTGTGGTGGTGACTGAGATCTGTTTCTCCTAAAGCACTGGGTCAGTCTTTGTTCCTGTGGCACTGCTGGGCCAGGGGCAGGGTGAGATGGGGGGTGAGGTCTACTGCTCCCCTCACCATCCCTCATTCAACAGTTGTCTAATCAAACCCTCCCCTCTCAGCCTCACAGCAAGGGACTCTGTGGACAAAGTTCAGGGTCAGCTTTATTGCAGGTAAGATAGAAGTTTAGAAACAGTGTCCACTGTCACTTTGTGAGTCTCTCCTCTCAGCTCTTACTCCTTTTTATACATCTTCTTAGGCTGTGAGCTCTATTTCTTGCCTTTGATTTCCTGAGAGGACGCCAGTGGCACTGGATGACCCTTTATCCAGGGAACGTCACCACATGTGGCCAGAGCTGTCCTCCTCTTCATCAACTCTTCCCAGCATATCACAGGCCAATGTGGCTCACAGGGTGCCTCTGGTCCCTTTGGGTCATGAAGTTTTTATTTCACCAGATCGCTGGCCCTATCCCCTTCTGAGATAACCAACCTTCCTCCTTTTTCACTTATAGCCAATGGAATGTGGAGCACAAATTAATAATGTGTATGATATAAGTGTCCCATATCCCCAAAGTCATATCCAACTGAGCTACACACATCATGTTTCCCACTCTCAAGGTAGTACTGGGCCCCTCTTTGGTGTTTTTGGCCTTGTCTTCTTTCTGTTACTTCCCTTATTAAATACTTGCCATACCAGTTGAGGAGGCCCACCTCACTAGAAGATCAAGTGTCAACTTAAAATGCCATAGGCCTGTGGCCCATGCCCTGGCTATGAGCATCCCTTTTACCACAAGCATTCTGAACCACACACTTTCCCTCAGAGTCCTAACCAGACATGGCTTCTGGCATAAGAAGTTTTCTTTCCCCAACCCAAATATAACTCAAACACTTCAGATTTCCATAGATGCTGCAAAGAGCATACAAGTTCATAGTTTCAGAGTTTTCTGTTAAGATCAACTTGTTTGCTATCAAATGGTCTCAGTTAATGTGGTAGTGCCAATAGAGGGTAAAGAAAGAGCAGTCAGAGCCCCCTCTTCTGCACGCCTCTGTTCCCTGGCGAGAGCTGTGACCTTGACAGTGCAGGGTGAGCCAGTAGCAAAGAAAGTCTCGCTCCCTCCCCCAGTACCCAGTGCATTTGGAGAGGATGGTCTGTAGTTGGCATGGAAGGAAGCAAACAGAAGTGGTGCTAAGCAACTCTACCAGAGATGTTGATGGGCACAATGTCAGAGTTCGTGGAGCAAGGCTGAAGCCACCGCTTCTCCTCTAGGATGGGCAGAGGGAAGGGGCTATTCCAGGCAACTTGCTTGTCGGCCGTGGTAGACAGGCTCAGGGAGGCCTCAGGGGCTCTCACACCCTGGGTGGTAGTCTCATCCTGGTTCAGCTGCTGTTTTGTAGGCTGTTGGGAAAGAAGGTGATGGAAAGGGTGTGCTCCTGACTGGAGATGAGCCATGCCCGCGGGATGGCTTGTCTAAGCAGGGTGGTTGGAGGCTTTGTCTGGGAGGCAGGAAAACACGGACAGGCTGCCAGGCCAAACACCTGCTGTGCAAGGCCCATATCAGCCAGGCCTCAGGGCAGCTCTGCTGTTGAGCAGAGGGGAGCAGCGGCTTCCGGTGGATAATGTAAGCAGCTCAAGTCCCCCTGTTGATGGGTGCAGGGTGAGCTCTGCATGCTGGCTGTCCCAGGCAGGGAACGAGGCAACTCACCATTAATACAAACTCCAGACGCCTGGCAGACTGAGGCCTTGGGCTAGGGGTGGGCTCAGGGGCCTCATCAGCAGAGCGGAAGGTCTGCCCCAGCAGTCTGGCCTCCGAGTACTGTTCCTCATATTCTTCTGAAAAACAGCACAGTGGATACACACTCTAGGGGGCCATGGCCTAGTGCTGGGCTGGGGAAGGACCATGAGCCAGGGCTCCTGCTCTAGCTGCCAGGCCTGATTTGCATGGTTTCTTTAAGATATTTCCTGGCATCTGAGCCTCTGGATTTGGAAATGGAAAAATGCCTACTCCCTGGGGCTATGAGAGCCAAGGAATAAAGAGAATCAATAAATTTGAGTTGTGCTGGTCCTGGAACTAAGCCTTTGCCTCAGTGGTCCCCACTGTGCTCAACTTGGAGAAGAGGCTCAGGGCACAGACACCTTGTGCTACTTTATGCTGTAAGGTCCTCTCTTTGAAGCCCTGCAGCTTTTCAGGTTTTCTGCAGCCCTGCGTGGGAAGTGACCTGTGTGAAGCATGGAGAGACTTGTATTGGGAAGTCCAATGTACAGTGCTCCCTTGGATGTCAAGAACTCTTGCTCGAGACTCCAAGAGCCTGGCTTCCTGCACCTTAGTCCCACTATAGGTGGTGAGAGGTCCAAGGGAGCTTAGGTGAAGGAGAGGAAAGTCAGAGGAAGTGGCAGAGGAAGAAGTAGTTCAGGGGTGTTGTCAAGGAGTAAGAAAGATGCATGAGATTTGAGCTGGTTTCATTTAAGTGATGAATTCAGAGGAAGTGAGGGAATCCGATGAAATGAAGGAAGTGGGAGTCAAGAATCAACAGGCAGGGAGTCAGAAGTAGCCCTCAAAGGTTGTCTGGTCCAACACCTCATTCTGGGCACAGAGTTTCTCCTCAGCAGCCCTTCAATGTGCCTCTTCAGACTCCAAACACACCGGCAGAGAAGGGGAGGCAGCCTTCCTCCCAAGGCCACTGATTCCATCCAAGGACAGTTGGGGCTGTCAGGTGTCAGGAAAGTTCTTCCTTATCTTGAGGTGAAATCTACCTCCCTCTAAGTTTCCTCCCACTAGTCCTCATCCTGCCTGTGGTGACAACACAGAACACACTGATTCTCTTACTGCACAGTAGTTCCTCTCTTATCTGAACACAAAGCTCATGGTGTCCCTTGGAATCTTGCTGCTCTAAGGTCACCACTGCCTTGGCAAGGAGGTGGGGGTTATGGCTGTAGTCCAGTTGAGTGGCTATCTGCCATTTTCTATTCTCCACCAGTGTTAATCCTCATTGGCATGAATAAATGAGAGCTGATGTCTTTTCACATTTAATTTAATGTTCACTTAAGATGTGTCTACTGAGCACCTCTTGGGGACCCAGCCCCGTACCAGGTGCTTCTGGAAACCTTTGGCTGAGCTTTACGTTGACAAGCTCAGGCTGGTTACATGGACAAAGTATATATCCAAGGCTAATAGACAAATGAGTAAATGAGTGAACAGATGAGAGAAAGAGCAGTTCAGAACTACACAAGTCCTCTTGAACTGGATGGTACAAAGTGCCTCATATGAGTGCTTATGGAGGGAATGGTGCAAAGTACAGACCTTGTGTTAAAGGTTTTCTTGGATGAGGCAAGAATCGAACTTAAAAGAAAGTGTAAGGATCAGAATGGGGTACAGGAAGGGCTTCTAGGCTTGGAAAAGAGGTCTGAATGGGACGAGGGGGCTTGAAGGGGGTATAGAGCTTGTGACTTAGCATTGAGGTTTTATGTATATTTTATTGAGATATAACTTACCTATGGTAAAGTGCACGAATCTTAAGTGTATAGTTCAGTGAATTTTGACATATGCATTCCCCCTTGTAACTTCCACCCAGGTATTGACAGCATGCCAGTAGTCTGTCTGTCTCATAGGTCTGAGCTTTAATACCATGTATGGTGGATAAATCCCTCTGGTCAATGTGTATGGTTTTCCTATTGGAAGGTCTTATCAGGGATCATCTTGGTTTTTTGTTTTTCTTTTCTTTTGTATTAGCTTTAGTATTGTGCTTAGCTCAGCCCATGATCCAAAAGACATGTACTGGGAGTTGATTTTACATCTCATCAGGGTGTCTCCAGCAGTAAGATACTCTTGCTAAGCAATTTACTTCCACTCTATTTTTAATTTTGACAGAAGTGTGCCATATGGGGAATTCCCATTTTAAAGATGACTGATTAACTTGAAGCTCAGAGAGGGCGTTGTATCTGCATAGTGTCACACAGCTAGGTAGGTGTATGAGTCGAATTGGATTCTAGCTCTGTGTGCTTTCCAAGTCTGGGTTTTCCTCCTCTGCCTGTGGGTGCAGTGTGACTGCTCAGGCACTCTGACTGGGCTGTTTCTCTGGGTGGGGAGGACCCAGCTTTGCTGCACTATGACCTGAACAACACTGGGTTGGAAATTGGGGATGAATTGAGTGCAGTAGCTACCCAGGAGACACGTGGACAATGTTAATGCAAGAGTAGAGTGAGTGAAGCCCAAAGGAGATCTGCAAGTGCCTTTTTTGGCTGAGGGACAGCATTCCAAAGACATGCGTGGGTGATGTGGCAAGAGAAGGTCTGGAAGGCTTGTGGGCCACATCGTAGGAGTCTCTCTCATCCAGCTGTCTTTGAAAATCATTTGACCCATTGCCCTGTTTCAGTTTCTGTCCCCCACCACCACCACCACCATGTTTGGAGTACGGAACTAAAAAAGAAAAGGGGGGGAGGGGGTGGTAAACACCATAAAAATAAGACTTTTTAGAATTGTGAGTTGAGAAGGCAAAAGATGGAAAATGTGTGCTTTGTTTTTCAACGGGTTTTACAGTGTTCTGTCTTTTTCTCTCGCTGGTCCCTGTCCTCTCTTCTGTGCCTCCCTCCAGCCGCTGCACATCTGGCCTGTGGGGTCAGGCCTCAGCCCCGCTCCCTCTCGGTACCTTGCAACAGGCTCTGGAGATTAAGCTGCGCCTCGCGAAGCAGCTCCTCTACACTCGGGGGCCTGCCTGAGGAGAGGAACACGTTCACTGGCTGTCGCCATGACGACCTCGAGTGGGCAGTCGCTGTCGCATTTTCCCGACCCGAGTTAGCTGCAGCTAGGGAAGGAGAGAGTCAGTGAGAGGCTCAGCCGAGGGGTGGGCGCGGTGGCCACTGGGCGCCCGCTGTTCCCGAAGTCCCGCCCCTGCTGGGGTGGGGAGGCGGGGCGAGGCTGTGCTTAAAAGGCGGGGATCCCGCAGCCGCAACATTTTTCCTCGAGAGATCCTGCAGCAGCCTGCTCCATCCCGGTCTGCGTGGGGGCTGCTGTCTGGCCACCCGCGACTTCCGCTCAGCACCTCTCGGCTCCCGCCGCTGCCCGCCCTCTCCGATCCCCAGGACGAGGTAACGCGCCCCAGGCCCAGCCTCGGGGTTCAGCCTCCGGGCCTTGTGCCCCGAGCTCCCGCCCTCCCTCCTCGCCCCAGTGGGTGTGGCTCGGCCTACCCTGCGCTCGCCGAGGCATTTCGCTCCCCTCTGGGGCCCCACCGCATTTCAGCCTCCTTTCTTGGGCCCTAGCTCGGCACCCCCGCCCCGATCCCCCACCCTGCCCGCGGACACAGGGCCCCCGGGCGAGTCCAGATGTCCGAGGCATCAGGAAATCTCAATAGCCTACGCATGGCGAACGTGGCCCTGCGCGAGGAATTAAATGCCCTTCGTGGGGAGAATGCCAATTTGGGCCTTCAGCTAGGAAGAGCCCTGGCGGAGGTGAATTCCTTGCGGGGCAATGTCTCCAGCTACATCCGCTGGCCAGTGCCCGTCCTTGCGGAGGAGAACTTTGAGTTCCCGCTCAACGACATAGACTCCTTGCCCGAGGGTGAAATGCCCTTCACGCGCTGGCCTCCCCCACGCACGGAGCCCGAGTGCGCCCCGGAGGAGCTGTTGATCAGTGGGACCCAGGACTGCGGCACCTCTGATAGCCAGGTCGACCCTGCCCCGCAGCCCAGCCCACCCCCGCCGGCACTGCCCCCGCCCGCTTCCAAGGAGCTGCCTGCACAGCCTCCTGTGCCACCTCTGGAGCGGCCTGAACTAGAACCCTTTTCAGGCGACCCGGTCTACCTGCCCGAATTCCTGATGCGGTTAGAGACCTTCATAGCCGACCATGAGGATCATTTCCCCGGGGGTGCTGAGCGGGTGGCTTTTCTGATCTCCTTTTTCACTGGTGACGCCAAGGACTGGGCCATCTCAGTCACCCAGGAAGGAAGCCCCCTGCATGCCAACTTCCCGCGCTTCCTGGATGAAATCCGTAAGAAATTCTGTGGCCCCATCCCCCCAAGTGTGGCGAAAAAGGCCATCCGCAAGCTCAAGCAGGGAGACTGTACCCTCGGCAGCTATGCAGATGCTTTTCAGTTCCTGGCCCAATTCTTGTCTTGGGATGACTGTCGCCTTCAAAACCAGTTCCTCAAAGGCCTGTCAGAATTCTTCCGCAAGGAGCTCTTATGGTCAACTGAAATGGCCGACCTGGACGAGCTGATTCTCGAATGTGTGGAGATAGAAAGGAAAGTGCGTGTCCCCAAGCCAATCCCGCTCCCTGGGGTTCGCAATATCTTCTTCCCTTTTGCTACAGACCCTAATGTCGAGGGCAGTGGAGAAGAAGAGCGCTACAGTGAGGATGAAGATGCAGAGGTGCGCAGGCGCAGGCTTCACGACAAGGACCAACGGAGGCGCGCGAGAGCTATTCAGCAAGAGATGAGAGAGCAGGAGGAAGAGAAGAGGAAGAAAGAGGAAGAAATAAGGAAGAAGGAGGAAGAGATGAAACAGAAACGGGAGGAGGAGGATGACGATGATGAGGACGAGATCGTGGTGGTGGATGTTGTGGACGAGGAAGAGGAGGAGATGAGGAAGAAGAATGAGGATGAGAATAAAGATGAGGATAAGGGCCAGGAACCAGGGCAGGAGCCAGAGCAGGAGCCAGAACAGGAGGAAGAGACCGAGGATGAAGCCCAGGATGATGACCTAGATGAGCTGATGGAGGTAGAGCCGACCTATGCCAACGCTTCATCCCAGACTACTGGCTACTATCATGAAAATTTCCTAGATGCATCGCCTCCAATAATACAGCCCAGCAGACGGAGGAACCAGAATCGAGTCCCGCTGCTGGAGGGCCTTCCAGGTACCAATTCGCCTTTCTACAGTTCACCACCACTGATTCGCCGAGCAGGTCGTTTGGGGCAACGCCATACTCGAAGACGGCCCCCAGTGCTATTCCGCCTCACTCCAAGACAGGCGGGGCACCGGGCTTCACGTGGCCGAATTCGCGTTTGAGTGCTGGGGTGAGACGGCCACCCGGAACACACCCTTCTACTGAGTTCCCTGCCCCTGCTATTGCTGCCACACCTGCCCCATTTGCTGACCAGTACTTAAGGGAGTTCCAGACCTGAAGAACCTAAAGGAGACCTGTAGAACTCCATACCATCTTGCAGCCCTGACCAGGGAGTGACACGTGCCCAACCAAAGCCACCTGGGAAAGGAGGGGTCAGCGATAGCTGTCCTCTTGACTAGGCACTCTGCTCAGTCCTGCCGCACGCTAGCAAGCAGGTTTCTGGGCCTATTCCTGTAAATGAACTGGTCACCCCCTCGTATTTCCCTTCTATTTGTTCCTAACCCTGTGTCCTATGCTTTTATCCACTCTGACTGGCTCACCAGGACTTCACCCAATGCCTCACTGCTCTACCCCAATGAGCAAAAGGACAGGCTACACTGAACTCCTAATGCCACTGGGGCCACTAATTATTAGACATAATGGATGGAGAGCAGGATGCTATCAAAAAATGTGCCTAGAAGCCTACACTTGCTTCAGCTTCCAGCAGAAGGGTCCTAAAGATGACCCTACATCTAGTCCAGTGAGGGTGGGCAAAGCCACATATCAAAGGGACAACTTGACTGAGGTTTGTCCTTGACTGAATGAGCAGGCTAGTTCCACCCTCACACAGACTACTACATCAGGACCCTTGAATCAGCTTGCCAAATCTGGGGCCCTCCACACTGCCCTCCTGGGCATCCCCGCTGGACAGAACCTAGTGTTACCATTTCCCTTGATGTTGCCTGGAAGATGGGGGAGGAGGAAGAGGAAGAGGACCAAAAAGAAGCAGCAACAACTCAGTTTGACATTGTGAGGAGTGACTGTTTCCTTAGGGATGGTGGTCTTCTCCTTGGGCTGGGTCTTGGACAGCAGCACACAGCCAAAGGTCTTTGCAGGAGACTTGCCATGCTTGGGGGTTCACAGAGGCCTAACTGGCCTTTCTTTCCTGGACCAACAAGGAGAGAAAAGGCCCAAGCCCTGCTCTTTAACTTCAATTTAAAGAGTTCCTTAGTTGTCAGAAGGGAGAGAAGTTTCTCTCTACAGAGACTGCAGCCTCGCAGCCGAGACATCCTAACGTCTCTTCCATGGGTGGGAAGCCATGGCCTGATGCTGGCTGGGCTTCAAGGAGATGGTAAGGCTTGACAGGGTGACAGCCTCCTAGTAACTAACTCCTGAGACCCCTGGGTACAAACCTCAGGACCCTTATAACGAGTCCTGTTGCTTGCCATGGTCCAGAAAGCACTGCTTGTGCAGGGAAAAGGACATACTATGTCACTGGCCACAGAATGCCAGCCAAACCCACTGCTGGCCTGAACTGCCCTTGACACTGAGCCGCCTGCACAGTGCCTGGCAGCTGGGCAAGTGCAGCCAAGGTGTCTGTGGCCAGAGGGAAGGAGGCATAGTAAATTAAGCCTGTGTTCTTCACCGGAGTCCGATAGATAACCTCAGCCCAGCCTTAGGGTTTGGAGCCTCCTGGAAGCAAGAGGAAGGAGTTGGAGGAAGAGGAGTCACAAAGAAACTCAGTTCATCTGCTGGCTGGTTGCTGGTGAGATCTATTCATCAGTGGGAGGTAAGAAGCCCTTTTGTTTATCATACATTTCTCAGCTGGGGTTCCTATAACCTGTTGCTACCTTCTCAAAAGGAGTCCCCCTCCTCCAAAGAGAAAAGTGATGCTTAATCATTATAGAAAACTTGGACAACAGAGAAAACTATAAGCACAAAAAAACACCCAAACATTCAGAAACCCAGCACACAGAGGCAAGTATTATTAACACTTAGCTACCTTTCTTTCTAGTGCATCTTGTCAAAGCTGAGATCATCTTGCAAGCTCTTGATCAGTAGGATTTAAAATGGCTGCCACCTATGCAGTCAGGCGTACTGAATAATTGAAGTATTCTCTTAATTCTTTGGACATTTCAGTTGCCTGGTTTCCCTGCCCTCATACCCACCAGTGCAGGGGTGAATAACACTGTAAAGAAAATTTTGTCTGTTTTTCAGCTATTTTTCCAGAAGAGAGTGCCAGAAGGGGAAGTGCTGTTCTTCGAGGCTGTGAACCCTGTTTGCTGATGGTCAACATACTGGCTCTGCTGCCCATGTCCCTGCTGGAGAAGTGCAAAGGACAGGTGCCTTGCACCCCCACTTCCAGGGACCCTTTAGCACAGGCCCTGCCTGTTTCCGTGGTGCTTCTACCCTGAGACCTTGTAGCCTCAGCTGGAGAAAGAGTGGGTGAGCAGTGAGCTGGTTCCTGGCCCTCTGGTGGCAGGGGGGCCTGGGCTTCCCTTTGACCCTTATTCCCTGCTTTCCCAGATCTTCAATATTTGTTGTGATGTAACAGCTACAAGAGCTGTAAGAGGAACTATGGGCTTTGGGCACTTTCTTGGGCTGAAAGAGGGATGGCGGGTGGGGGTGGGGGGATGCATGCAGGGGTATGAAGGCAGCCCAAGGATTCCCAAAGACTCAGGAGGAAACCCGTTGGAAATAAATGTGTTATTGTTATTGTGTTATTGTTGCATTACTGTGATGTGAAGATAAATTCTGTATGCTAAAGCTTTCTCCTCAATAAAAATATAAAGGGTGTGTAAGGACTGTGTCTGTCTGGGTTACTGAGCAAGCATAGATGGATATAACCAGTAGGCATCAGGCACTTTCCAGGCACTTTACCTGAAGCAATGCTAGCCTGAAGGCGTACAATCCTCAGATGAGGAAACTAAGGCCCACTGCCACCCAAAGGACCTACCTAGAGTCCTATTCATTTGTGTCAGAGGGAAGCGGAGGGACTAGGCATCTTAAAAATAGCATTAGTTCTCTCCTTGCTGGGATATAAAGGTATAAATGTCCCAGCCATACCATCCTATAATAGTGACGCGCCCCTCCCAGCCCCCAAAACACACACGTACTTTGAAGGGAGGGAGGGAGGGAGGGAAGTCAGGCTGGGTGAGACAGGAGGGCCCTTCCACTTTTTGACACTAGGTGGTGCTATGTGACACCAGTAAGCTAGCTGGTGGAGGATTTTTACCAGCCTCACAGCAGTTCATGCAGAGACCCTCCCAACAAGATTTCACGGCCCTCATAGCACGTGGGTCAGCAGAAATTGAATCCCATTCTGGGGTTTGCTGAAGTTTCCCAGCCATGAATTGGACATTTTTTTTTTCCTGGTACAGTGGGTGGGAACGTTTATTGAGCCCCCTACTGGTACAAGTGCTGAGCCATGCACTGGACATCCATTATCTCAGCTCATTTGCCTTTATCTTACCTATGAGGTAGAAAACAGGCTTAGAGAGAAGTCACGGGCCCAAGGTTCATAGCTGCTAAGTGGCTCTTTCTCAGCCCCGCAGCTGTCTAGGAGTTGGCTCCTCTCTGCCTCCACTCATAGGCCCTACTATTTTCCAGGTCTGCCCTGTCATGCCCACCCTCCTCTAACCTTATAGGACTGTGGTGACAGACAAAGCCGGGTTTCAGAGGCACATTGGCTTTGCCCCTTTAAGGGGAAGGGAAGGGAAGGGAAGGGAAGGGAAGGGAAGGGAAGGGAAGGGAAGGGAAGGGAAGGGAAGGGGAAAATAAAGGAAAGGGAAGGAAGGAAGGAAGGAAGGA
>PVIA01002406.1:0-103456 GCA_004024845.1 Tonatia bakeri | reverse complement strand
TGTCTCCTTTTAGACCTAACGGGTCTGAATCCCAGAGATATTAGGCTCCATAGGGAACCCAGGCCTGTGTGACTTCCAAACTCAAAGTCACTCAACTGTAATCTACCATGATGTTGCCCAGCAAAGCCCCTGATGAGCTCAAGCCTCAACCTGACTGGAGTCTGGGTCTTTGCCCAAGCAGACAGGTGTGCATCAGATGCCCTATCCCTGGAGGCTTCAGAGAAAGGCAGGCAGTGGTAGTGCAGAGTTTGTGGCGATGAGTTTGCAGGAGAGTGTGGTGGACTTTCCCTTCTCAGGAGGGATAGGACTGTGGGGGCCATGAACTGCATCCGTGAGCACTGGGACTCCCCATTCTGTTTCAGGGGGTCAGATAAGATCTCCAGCACCCCTGCAGTTTCTCCTGTCCATTGCTGGTAGGGGTAGGTGAATCCAGATTTTGTCATGGCCCATCAGAGCAGGTGAGGAAAACTAAGACCAGTAGGGGGAGCCTTGTCCAACCCTGCAGCTGGGAGCCCCATTAGTATAGGACACAGGGTCCTGGATTCCAGTCCGGCCCTGCCACTGACTCCATTTGGGACTTGCATGAGTCTGCATTCCTACTCAGGCCATAGTCACCATAGGGTCCCTTGGGCCTAGCACACTGCTGGGTACACAGTAGGATCTCAAGCCTACTTTGGTACATAAACGAAGAAGTGAATGAATAAGTGGGCTGCTGGATGGAGACCTAGATGCTGCATGCTAGGGGTATCTGCAGGTGGCATGAAGCCTGGAGGACTAGAAGCTCTTCTCCAAATGGAATCAGAAGTCCCCAAATCTCCCTCACCTGGAAGGATGTGTGGAAATGACCTTTACTAGGTGCACGTGTGAGATCTTGCAGTCAGGTTCAGAAAACCAAGTGGCAGGAGCCTAAGTGAGGAAGATGTGGCTTAGAAGAAACTTGTGAAAAAAATTCTGAGAACTTGAGTTGATGGGGCTCAAGATGAGTCAGCAGACTGGATGCCAGAAATGCTAATGCCTTCCTGGGCTGCTGCTGCAGAGTGGGGAGAGTCCAAGTGATGGGCAGGCCACTTCTGGGGTCCTGGCCAAACAATGGAAGGTGATCAGATTGCACCTCACAGAAACTTTTCATGCCAGGAGTAAGGAAATATTAAAATAAAAGAAAGGGAGAGGGTGGAAAGAGTGGGGGCAGTGGGAGAGTGACAAGGATGGTGAGGGTCATAAAAATCCTGTTTCCAAGTGATGGAGGAAGGCAGAGAAAATCTTGCTGAACCCACTGTTCCCCTCATTCATTCTGTGTTCTGCGAGGAAACTGGCAGCTCAAGGTCACTTGCTTCATTTGCAAAATTCTACTGTGAACTCCAGCAGTTTGACATTCAGAACTCTTAAACCAGCACCCTCCACTCAGACCCACACTAACAGAGTGAGAATCTCCAGAAATTTCTAGTTCTAAAAAGCACCCTAGGCAAGTCTAATGCCCTGCCCAGCCAAGTGCAGAAAAGAGTCTTAGGGACTAATTAACCCAGTAATGGCCAGTTTGGTTCTGAGCCTTTCCACAGAGCTTGCCAGAGCAGGTAAATGGCTTGGAGATCCTGCACTAAGCACATAGTAAGTGATCAAAAAATATTTGCACAGCCCTGGGTGGTGTGACTAAGTGGATTGAGTGCTGGCCTGTGAACCAAAGGGTCTGGTTCGATTCCCAGTCAGGGCACATGCCTAGGTTGCAGTCCAGGTCCCCAGTGGGGGACACGTGAGAGGCAACCACACATAGATGTTTCTCTCCTTCTCTTTCTCCCCCATTCCCCTCTCTAAAAAATAAAATAAATAAAATCTTTAAAACTTTTTTGTGCAATGATCCCACCATATCCCATGATCTGGTGTGAGCTTGCCCCTGCTGGACTCCTGCTCAGACTGCACCCCCTGAGAGTGATAAGATGGGTGCAGAAGTCTGACCCTGAGAAACCAAGTTCATAGGAACCCAAACCTTGCTCCTGACCATCAGAACTGACTCATGTGGAGCCCTTGCCCCACCCAGCAAAAAAGACAGGCATTACCAAGGCAAGAGATTACCCCCAAATTGCAGGGGTCTCCACCTCCCACTAGCACTTCCTGTATC
Organism: Tonatia bakeri; assembly: GCA_004024845.1. NCBI lineage: Eukaryota > Metazoa > Chordata > Mammalia > Chiroptera > Phyllostomidae > Tonatia > Tonatia bakeri. The sequence continues at coordinate 101,343 of PVIA01002406.1, read as the reverse complement.
CTGCCCAGACTAGGGAAAGCTCTGCAGGCCACTTCTCCGCAGGAATTCAACAGACACAGAAACACAAAGCCCAGAGTTCTTAGTTGCCCTGGTAACAACGGGACCTACTTGGGAAAAAAAAAAAAAAACAGTTTCTGAAAGCCTTAAGGGTGTGGATATTTCCTTTGACAGAAGGCAGGCTCTGACCTGCTCCTCAAGTCCCCTCTCCCATCCTGCCTGCCACACAAAGGGGTAGATCTGGGGCCCCTCATCTCTGTGACTCTCGTGGGGGTGGGTGAGGGTGACAGAAAAGAGGGCCTGGCTTTTGATTCTGCTCTTGCTGTGGGCTGTTAATATGAGGAAGAGGCTAAAATGGAAAGTGTTAGCCTATGGATTCATGGTGATTGTCCTCTGCTCTGAGGAAGCCTTGCCTCACAGGACCCATACACAACCAAAGCCGATGAGGGCAAGTGCCCCCAGCAACTACAGTTCTAACAGTTCCTCACCACATAGGAGACATAAACAGAGAGAGTTTCCAGAGGTTCCAGACTTCTCCCCCCAAAGCCAGCCCTTCCTCACCTCTCACCTGAACTACTGAAGTAGCCTACCTGCTGGTCTAAGCAGCCTCTAGTCTCTACCCCTTCTAATCAATCCACCTTCTGCATGCTTGGGGGGGGGAGCATGGTCCTTTGAGCACACACATCTGGCTGGTCCTGTTGCTCTTATACAAAGACCCTTCTGGGGCTTTCCATCCTCTGCGGGAAGACTTGTGGACCTGATGCTGGCAATCTTCACTGTCTGCTCATACACTCTGTGTGCCCTCTCCTCTCCCCTTGTCATCTTTCTTTCCTCTTCCATTTAGTCCAAACCTCAGACATTCTGAAATACTTCCTCCTCTCTTTACATACCAGGGCCCTTGCATACCCCATTCCCTCTGTCTTAAAAATTCACAAGCATTCCTGGCCCCAGTCCAACTGGCAATCTCCTCAGCTCATAGACCACTTCCTCCAGGATGCAGCCTTTACTCACCAGACAAGCTCCTGCCATCTGAGTCCCTACTCACTCCCCCAACCCCATTGCTCTGTGAGGCTCCAGTTGCACCTGGAAAACGGTCTGGTTCATGACTCCAAATGAGTTTGTTGCTGCAAAGCTGCTGTTCAGTGTGAGAACATGCACTCATCCCATTCGCAGGGGGTCGGGGGGGGTCTGCATTGGCAGTGGCCTTTTGGAGAAGCACTGGCCTCCTAAGATCTGGCTGAAGGCTAGTGGCACACAAACGGATCTGGGAGCACCGCCCCCCAGCCCCAGCAAGTTGGAGATGTGGACAGTAGGAACAAGTCAGGAAAAGAAACCAGGAGCTTGCAGAGCTGGTTGTTCATTCCCAGCTGAGCACCCTGCTGATGGCTTCTGCCTCTTTGTGGGGTCATAACTCCCTTTCAGTGCATGGTGGAGAGTGACCCCCACTGGACTTCAGAGTCACACAGACCTGGCTTTGAACTCTGGCTCTGCCACTACCTTGTTGTGTACCCTTGGGGTGGTCAGTTTCCCTCTCTAAGTTCCAGTTTTCTTTTGCTAAAAGTGGAGATAATAATAGGATATATTACTGAGGTAATTGATATGAACCAAAGAGAACAACAGAAATATCTAATACTTATTAGCCCTTAATATTTGTTAGGCAGTAAATGCTCTACATTTATTAACTCACTGAATCCCCACAACAAACATATAAAGTAGGTAGTGTTATTATTCCCTATTTTGCACATTAAGAACTGACACAGAAAGTTAACTTGCCCAGTGTCACAGCACTAGTATGCAGGTGCTTTCGAGCTTGCCGATCAGATAGGAAAAGTTCTGTGTATCAGAAATGAGGCCAGTGGAGCAGCAGAGCACCAAGATCCAGGGTAGGGGTCTTAATCCCTTTTAGGTCACAGATCATTCTAGCAGTTTGGTGAAACCTCTGTACCCTTTCTCAGAATGTTTTCAGATGCATGAAATAAAATATATAGAATCACAAAGGAAACCAATCATATTGAAACAGTTATAAAATGTTTTAAAGCAATTGTGATCTCATTATAAGTCTACGGATTAGAAGTTTTGAAGTGACAGTGAACATCAGTAACTTTTCTGAGATATAGCTATAATGTGATATGAAAATATTCGTTATTTCTGTTGGGAATAAAGTCACAGATACTGTTAATACTATTAATGGTCTATTGCTTACATTCTTAATTTGAGGAAATACTAAATGTCTGTTAGAGGTCAGTGGGAAAAGATCAAATAATTTTCCCAGCCAAGTTCGCAGACCCCCTAAATTCTCTGCACACAACCCTTGGAGGTCCATGAAGCTCAAATTAAGGAGGTTTGCCCTCAGATGTCAGAGAAAAGACAATGGCTGCACTGTCAGCTGTGAGGAGAAGCTGGGGGAAGGGAGGCTGGCAGAAAGACAAGTGTGTGGTTTCTCTTTCAAGAACTGTTTACAAAAATCGTGAAGTCTGGCAGATCCCTCTTCCTCTTGGTCCTGAGTCAGCAGCCCAGGGTGGGGCCAAGGCTGTCACATTTGGTTTGAATATCAAGCTCACCACACACCATTCCCTAAAAGTTGATTTGTTGCCACTACCTTACTAGTAAAATCTTGGTGGGTTTTGCTTTATGTTAAAATTCAGGCCTGCTTGCACTTACAGATTTCTCATTAGTCTGGAAATAATCTTTAAGCAGACATTTTACTGTCTGTAAGACATTTTCTGAGCTAATGGATGCTTCTACCCTAGCACCCCAGCCAGGCTTAGGGCTCCCAGAGAGAAAGGGAAAGATTGTCAACTGTGCCATGCACCCCAGGACACCAGTTAGAATTGGCACTTTTCCAAAATACCAAATGCTTTTTCCTGACTTCCTGGCTTTGCCACCTGTCAGCGGAGTCCCTGCCAACCAAGGGCAGCACAGTCCCGGGTGCCATGGCCAAGGAGACAAATGGTTGCAACAGCAGTAGGCTTCTGCTTTTCTAACTTGCCTCTGTTTTCATTCAATACTCAAAGAGAGCCCTGCTCATAAAGAATCAGGCCCCAGGTCTATTCATAATATCTTGTTCAGGGGTCCCTGCTGGCCAGGGTCCATTGCCTCCTGCTATTCCTTAGGCCCTCTCATATTTACTCAGAAATGAGCAATAGTTGCCTGATAGCCATGCATTAAAAAGGCTACAGCTTAATTTCCAAAGAGGGAGGGACTGTGATAGCCTTATGAACTATTGTCATTGGCTGATAGAGAAGCTGGTTCAGAAAGAATCTGCTTCAGTTAGTTGAGAGAACAGAACAGTATGCTGTGAGAGTTCAGGCTGAGAGCTCCACATGCTGGAATGTGAAGAAGACTTATTTTCTTGACTATAAGAGAAATATATGTATCCCTTAGATTGGTCAAGACTCCCAAATACAGGCTGAAGGAGACTGAAGACCAAATAAGAATTCAAAAGAACTATGGTTAGCTACATTGACTGAGAATAAAAGAGAGAAGACCCCAATTACTAAAATCAGAAATGAAAGAGGGCACATTACAACCATCCTCACAGAAATAAAAGGGTTATAAAAGGAATACTATGAACAATTATACAACAATAAATTATATAACTTAGATGAACTGTATAAACTCTTAGAAAGACAAACATTATTGCACATGACTGAAGAAAAACTAGAAACTCCAAATGAACTTATAAGTAAAGAGATTAAATTAGAAATCAAAACTACCCATGAAAAAAAGCCAAGACACAGATGGCTTCTTTGGTGAATTATACCAAACATTTAAAGAAGAATTAATATCAATTGTTTTAAAAAAGATTTTATTTATTTATTTTTAGAGAGGGGGAAGGGAGGGAGAAAGAGAGGGAGAGAAACATCAGTGTGTGGCTGCCTCCCACATGCTCCCCACTGGGGACCTGGCCTGCAACCCAGGCATATGCCGTGATTGGGAATCAAACCAGCAACCCTTGAGTTTGCAGGTCCATGTTCAATCCACTGAGCTACACCAGCCAGGGCTTAATGTCAATTTTTTACAAACTCTTTCAAAATATAGAAGGGGAAAGGGAGGGAGGATGGGGATAGGTAAGAGAGGGTAAAGGAAGGATAAATGGTGATGGACAGAGACTTGACTTGGGGTGGTGAACATGCAATACAGTGTATAGATGATGTATTGTGGAATCGTGCATCTGAAACTTATATAATTTTGTTAACCAGTGGCACCCCAATAAGTTCAATAAAGAGGCAAAAAAGCACAGAAGAGGTAGTAACACTTTTCAACTCATTCTATGAGGTCAGTTTTATCCTGATATCAAAACTAAACAGAAACATCAAAGGAAAACTACAGAATAATATCTCTTATAGATATGGACACAAAAAATCTTCAACAAAATACTCTCAAACTAAATCCAGCAACAGACAAAAAGGACCATATACCATAACCAAGTATGAGGACTTATCCCAGGAATGCAAAGTTATTGTAACATTTGAAAATCAGTCAATGAAATACCACATATAAATAGAATAAAAAACCAAAAACATGATCATCTTAATAGAAATGCAAAAAGAATTTGACAAAAATTCAACACCTTTCATAATAAAAACACTCAGCAAGCTACAAATAAAAAAAAATTCCTCAACTCAATGAAGGGCTTCTCTGAAACAACAACAACAACAACAACACAATAACATCACAATGATGAAACATTAGAAGCTTTCCTTCTCAGATCAGAAACAAGACAAAGAGTCCACTCTTGCTCTTTCTACTCAACATTGTATTGGATGTTATAGGCAGAGCCATTTGATAAGAAAAAATAAAGAAAAGGCATTGGAAAGATTGCAAAAGAAGAAATGAACTATATTTGCAGATGACATGATCTTATTATATATAGAAATTCTAAGGAATCCATTAAAATATATTTAGAATTAATAAATGAGTTTGACAAGGTAGCAAGATATGAAATCAATATCAAAATTGTACTGCTATACACTTGCAATGAACAATCTCAAATAAAATTAAGAAAGCAATTCCAGCCCTGGTTGGTGTAGCTCAGTGGATTGAGCGCGGGCTGCGAACCAGGCATCGCAGGTTCGGTTCCCAGTCAGGGCACATGCCTAGGTTGCAGGCCATGTCCCCCAGCAACCACACATTGATGTTTCTTTCTCTCTCTCTCTCCTTCCCTTCCCTCTCTAAAAATAAATAAATAAAATCTTAAAAAAAAAGAAAGCAATTCCACTTATAATATCATCAAAAGAATTAAACAGAATCAAACAAAAGTGGTTCAAGACTTGCAGTTCAAGACACTGAAAAGTTACAAAACATGTTGAAAGAAATGAAAGATTGCAACAAATGGAGACATCTCATGTTCATGAATAAATATATCTAATATTGTCAAGATGGTAATATCCCCCAAAATGCAATCCTTATCAAAAGCCCAGCTAGCTTCTTTGTAGAAATTGACAAGCTAATCCTAAAATTCACATGGAAATTCAAGGGGCCCAGAATGGCCAAAACAATCTTGATGAAGAACAAAGTTGGAGAGCTCACACTTCCTGGTTTCAAAATTTTATACAAAGCTACAGTAATCAAAATAGTGTGCTGTTAGCATAAGGAGAGACATATAAATCAATGAAACAGAACTGAGAGACCAGAAATAAAGTCATGCATCTGTGGCCAATTGATTTTTGACAAGGGTGCCAATTCTATTCACTGGGGAAAGAACAGTCATTTCAACAAATGGTGCTGGGATGACTGAATTTTCACATGCAAAATAATGAAGTTGAAATTCATTCTCACATTCATACAAAATTAAACCCCAAACGGATCACGGATCAAAGACTTACACATCACAGATAAAACTTAGAAGGAATTATAGGTGTAAATCTTTGAGACCTTGGGTTAGAAAAATGGTTTTTGAGATATGACACATTACCACAAGCAACAAAAGAAAAAACAGATAAGTTGGAATTCATCAAAATGGAAAAACTTGTCTTTTGTTACAAGTAATGCTATCGAGAAACTGAAAAGATAGTGTACAGAATGCCAGAAAATATTTGCAAATCATATCTCTGATGAGAGACTTGTATCTAGAATATATAAACATCTCCCACAAATTTGAAAATAAAAGACAGGTAACTCCGTACAACAAAGTCCAGATAACTCTCACCTCACATGATTGTGGACAATGACCAAAAGAGATGTGAAAATGCCCAAGTTTATTGAAAAAGTAGATGCTTCTATGTGATTTCTTCCAAAATGCATATGTATATGCATATATACATATATATATATATTAGGTGCAATGTATTCTGAAGGTGATTTACATGAACAAATTAAGCTGTGAATTTAGTTCACCTTTATACTACATTTTGTAAAATCAGTACTTAAATACAAAATGATTTTTATAAATAAAGAACTAAATATCATTGTAAAGAAAAAAAGGTGGATAACCCAATTCAAAAATGGGCAAAGGATCTGAATAGCTATTTCGTCAAAGAAGATATGTAAATGGCCAAGGAGCACATGAAAAGATATTCAGCATCGTTAGTCATTACAAAAATTCAAATAAAAATTACACTGAGACCACACTTCACACCTACTAGGATAGCTTTAATCCAAAAGTCAGACAAATGTTGATGAGGATATAGAGAAACAGGGACCCTCTCACATTGCTGGTGGGAATGTAACATGGCTCAGCTAGTTTGGAAAATGTTAAATATGGAGTTATCATGAGACCCAGAACTTCCACTCCTAGGCATATATCCAAGAGAAATGAAAACACATGTCCACACAAAGACTATATTAATGCTGATTTACAATCATAGCTGTATTTACAATAGCCAAAAATTACAAGCAACCCAAATGTGCATCAAATGGTGAATCAATAAATAAGTAAACCAAATGCGGTAAAGCCATACAATGGAATGTTATCTGGCCATGAAATAGAGTGAAGTACTGATGCCTGCTACAATGTGAATGAACCTTGAAAACTTTATGACATGTGAAAGAAGCCAGTCACTAAATAGCATATAGTGAATTATTCTATTTATAGGGCATGTCCAGAATAGGCAAATGTATAGATACAGAATAGATTAGTGGTTGTCAGAGGCTGGGGAGGGGTAAGGGGAAATGGGGTATAGAGTTTCTTTCTAGGGTATTGAAAATGTTCTAAAATTGTGGCTATGGCTGCACAAGGCTTTAGATATACAAAACCCCACAGAATTGTATACTTTAAGTGGGTGAATTGTATGGTGTATGCACACATTATGTCTTAATAAAGCTGTTATCAGAAAAAAAGAGCCTCAGTAAGTCAGAAACATACCACAATATCATACTCCAACGTCAAAACAAAGGCCACAAAATGAGATCAAGGTAGCTATATGATAAACTGCAGAAATTCTAGTGTATCTTAGTAGACTCCAAAGTGAACAATGTATCAACTGGTATGCTACCATTTAAAAGTCAAGTTTCTTGCACTGGGGTGCAAAGAAATATTCTGCAGAGACAAGCACTATACTCAGACCTTAGTAAACGTTTACTGGAGTGTCTTTGTTCTCTGTACCACAGTTTAAAAGAGGAAAGTGGAGCTGAGGGTGACACATGTCATTGGAATTTCAAGCTTACCACACACCCATCCCAATAATCTGACCTGGATCCTAATCTTGAAGTCAGTTATCTTGTCCCTCTGATTGATTCTACAACCCAATCAGAAGTCCCTTGGTACCTAGAGATACATAGATGGCGAGATGGTGCTATAGATCCTGCCAGCTAGCTGTATTTACTCCTTTACAGGTGGAGGTCTAGTTGAAGCCCTCATCAAATATTCAGACTTCTCCACAGCAATCCGCCAGGTCTTACAACTTCCGTGACCATGCTGATTCTCAGCTGGAAACTTTCGCCCTTCCTGAGGATAAGTCCATTGCCCAGCCCTCACGCCCACCTCCCAGGCATCCTTGCCAGGGCCAGCTATCCTCAATACTGTGATTAAGGCTCCCCAGAAGGACCAGACTCGGGCTCATATCTCTTCCTTTCTAACCCTCAGAACACTTGTGTTTTACTCCCATGTTACCTGATGAGCCCACAACTGCCTTTCTGTCCTGGACTGGAGATAGGACCCATATGTGGCAGTTCTATACCTTATGTCTTCTTGAATAGTCTTTATTTCAACTCTTCCCATTGGCTATCCATGATCCAATCCATTTTTTGTCTGATTGAATTTATTCAATATTTTAATTCCAAAGATACATTCTATTTAACCACATGTCAAAAGTTTGTGATTAGAGAAAAAAATCACCCTTAATTTTACTTTGTCCACAGGCATACATATTTTTACATAATTACAATCACAATAAAGACACACTTTTGTACCACATTTTTTTACTTATCAAATCATAGGAGCTTTAGGATCCAGTGTTTTACTTACAACTACTGTCATGCTGAAGGAGCATACAGAAGTCCTAGGCTCCATTATTTCCAAAGTAAACAGATATATATATAACCCATAAGCATTTCACAAATTCAATCTTCATAACAACCCCATGAGGCAGGTTGTCCTCCTCATATTTTTCCCCTTTTGCAGATGAAGAAATAATGACACATAGAGGTTAGACGGCTCGACAAAAGTCATGCAGCTAGTAACTCAGGTTCCCCACCACCAGAAATTGTAACATAACTCCTCCAGTAGGTCTCCAACTTTAGGGAGCATCAGAATTCCCTGGAGGGCCTACTAAAACACATATGGCTAGGCCCTAGTCCCAGAGTTTCTCATCAAGTAGGTCTGGAGTAGAGTCCAAGATTCCGAATTTCTCACAAGTTCCCAAGGGACACTGAGGCTACTGGTGCAAGGGTCACATTTGCACAGCACCACCTCACAAGGCACAGCATCCCAACAACAATACACACATCAGAGATACCTGGATTCCCAAAGCAGTCATTACAGTGGGCAGGAATGGGCCATTGCTTTCCACTTATCCTTCCCTCAGCCCTCTGCACTGGCAGGGCACCCAATGAGGAATGCCGCATCACAAGGGAGTTGCCTGAAGAGAGGACTTGTTCATGGCAGTATTGGACTCAATTAGCTAAATGCAATCCCATCCATTAAATGGATGGATAAATCAGTCCCTAGCTGTCAGGCAGCCCCTACCACTGCTGTCACTTGTTTGTGCCATTGCTTGCCTGGTGCCTGCAGCCAATCGATCTCACAGGTTAATAAGATTAACTCGAGAAGAACTCAGCAGAATGCCTGCAGTCTCCTATGTCCCCCCAAATAGGAGGTTCAGGCTTGTCTTTGGTGCAAGAAATCTCTGCTCTCCTCCAAAGAGAGCAGCTATCCAGGAGAGTAAGGGCCATCATGTGTTGCATCAGCTAAGCCCTATTTCACTTTGTGATTTGCAGGACTGAGACTGGCTCATCTGAAAACTGATTGGTAGGCGTGGGGAAACAGATTGGTTCAGCATTAATGAAGAGGAACAGATTTGTCCATTTCATCACAAAACAAATCACTTGAAAGTCTGAGCAGCTGTGTCATCAGGAAAGGAGGGTGGGACCTGGAGCTCAACAGAGCTGGCCCTGAGAATGTGCCTCATCACAACCTAGCTGTGTCTCTTGTGCTCACTTTGGCAGCACATACACAACCTAGTTGTATCTCCTCTAGGAACCCAGGTTGCCTCATTGATAAAATGGGGCCAACAGTACTTCCATCCTCCCTGTATTGCAAAATAATTAAAGGACGCTAGGGAGCAAAGCCTCGAGCAGTGTTTTGAATCCTGGGAAGCACTTAAACTAGAGGCTGGCCCAGGAGACAAATCAGGAAATAATGAGGTATCCCTCTTTGAAAATCCCCCTAATATCTGCCCATGACCTTGCTCTTCATGGAGGTCACCTCCACCAGGCAGTCCCCTTATAGTGGACACTGTGATGTACCATCCAGATCCCACCTCAAGGACAAACAACTCACTCTTCTAAGTGTTGGCAGAACTGCCACAAGGCAGCATTGTGCTGTCTGCCTGGTTTGGGGATTGCCTTGTCCAATGTCACATTTCCTCTGGGCGGTGGCTGGACAAGGTGGAGGGGCAGTCTCAGCACCAGAGCTGGCTCTGACAATCTGCCTCATCATTACCTAGCTTGTGTCTCCTCTCTGAACCAAGGGTAAATTGACTGAAGCCTTTGTCGAGACTGCAGTGCTGTTTGGTTTATCCTCTCTGCACAATCCTACTTCATCACCCCTTTCCACAGCTGTTGATCCCCAGAGCATCCGAATAAACTGCCTGTGCACTAATCTCCATCTCAGAGTCCACTTTCTGGGGGAGTCAACCTCCTCAGCAGAGAGGGTGCTTTGTACTTTGAAAGGCACACTGACACAGTTACCGTGGGCTCCAGCAGCGATGAGGTGGGTTGCTACCTTTCTGGATCCCTTTCCTTGCTAACAGCCTGTAGGCAATGTCCCTATTTTAAAAATAATTGTCAACTCTAATTTATTTGTGTCTTCCTTTTTTTATTACAAAAGCAAAACATGTTTATCACAGTGAAAAATCAGAATATACAAACAAAATGAAAGAGAAAAGTTATATACCACAGATAGGCAATGCTGATATCTTGGGTGTATAGTTCTGGAAATTTTCCTATGCCGGCCAAAGATGGGATCATATTGTAAATATTTGTGGTTTGCTTAAAGTCTCACTGCCACAGTAAATATTTTCTGCCAGCCATGTTCAGCCACCCTGTAAAGATAGGGAAGTGAAGACCCAGAAGCCTGTGGGTAGCCCCTAGTCCAGCCCCCTCACAAAATAGAGATGTGGAAATCAAGGCCCAGAAACAGGAAGGGGTTCTTCTCTAGCCCCACATTTGAGTTAGCATGATAGCAGCTCCTCCCCAGTCACCCCAGGCCATCCAGATCACCTCCTAACCTGGCCCTGAGCCTATCTTCCCAGAAGTCTGAGTTGTCCAACCAGGTTCAAGCCAGAAGAGGAGCAGGAAATGGGCTTTGCATAAAATAAATGTAAGAAAAATGACGACAGCGTGTCTGTGTTTGTGTCTGGGTCCCAGAGCCACTTTGCAGTGTACAGAGTCCAGCCTTGAATCAGGAGGCTGAGATTTTGCATTTGGTGCTCAGTGACATCAGCAATCTTTGCACAAAACACCCCTCACTGCCACTATCATACCTTCTCTGGTTTGGTCATCTGCAGCCCTGTCTGCCATCTTTTTCCAGCACAATGGCTAGAGAAATAATTTTCAAAAGTCAGTGATGAGACAATGTATTCTTAGATATGACACCAAAAGCACAACAAAAGAAAAAAATAGATAAATTAGATTTCATTAAAATTAAAAAGATGCCATTGAGAGAATGAAAAGACAATCCACAAACTGGGGATAATATTTGCCAATTACATATCTGATAAGGAACTTGTGTCTAGAATACATAAGAAACTCTTACAAATCAATAATGAAAAGATAACCCAATTCAAAAGCAGGCAAAGGATCTGGATAGACATTTCCCCAAAGAAGATATACAAAGGGCCAATAAGCACATGAAAAAATGCTTGACACTTTTAGTCATCAGGGAAATGCAAACCAAAACTACAGTGAAATCCTGCTTCACACCACCTAGGATGGCTAGAATCAGGTATGAACAAGTACTGGCAAAAATGTGAAGGAATTGGAACCCTCACACATTGCTGGAGGGAATTTAAAATGGTGCACCCACTATGGAAAACAGTCTGCGGTCCCTTGAACCATTAAATGTAGAGTTCAAATACAGAGTTACAATGTGACCCAGCAATTCCACTTGTACTTATTTACCTAAGAAAATTGAAAACCTATGTCCACACAAAATTTGTACATGAATGCTTACAGCAATATTACCATAATAGCCAAAAGGTGGAAACAACCCAAATGCCCATCAACAGATGAATTGATAAACAAAATATGGTACATACACACAATGGAACATTATTCAGTAATAAAATGGGTGAAGTTCTGATATATGCACCTGACAGCAGCCTCCTAAACTGTGCAACTACCAGGGTTCAGGGGGCATTGCCTGGACTTGTTGGGTAGGAAGCAGAGCACTTGACTGAGGCTGGTCTCTCTGACTAACCCCTGGAGTGTCAGGCACTCTACTCCTTTCCTCTGTTGTCTCCAGTCCCTCAACTTTTCTGCTTCCCACCTCAAAGGCCAGTGTTTTATAAATCTGAGGAGCCCTTTGGAATATCCAAAAGGAAGGTAGAATCATGAAAGGAGAGCAGGGGACCTCTGAGGAGTGGCTGATCTGCTGCTGGTTCTATCTGCAGCACTTGCCTGGGTCAGCCAGTATCAGTATACACCTACCTTACTGCAAGGTTTCTCTCCCCGCTCTTCCTTGTACTCCTTGATGGCATATGCAAGTGTAATATGTCCATGCTATTCTCAGTGCCTGGCACAGAGTATGTGCTTAATAAAACATTTTAAATTGGATGAATGAATGAATGAATGAATGAGGGCATAAGTTCACAGCCTGATTTCATGTTTCACCTTAACAGTTCCTTGACTTTGTAACAGGGGCCACAGGTGGAGCCTAAGGTTCCAATCCCAGCTCTGCACTTACTGTATGACCTTGGACGAGTCACTCCATTAACCAACACTCAGCCCCCCTATTTGTAAAATTGAGATGGTCATCATGTCTGGCAGGGTTGTTGTGAGGACTGAATATGAATGTGTCAAGGACTCAGCTCTGTGCCCACACATAGTAAAGACACAATCAAGAGTAGCTATTACTAGTTTTCCTCAATCCTTCCACCTTCCCCTAATTCTGAGAAGCTGGGGCACTTCATTTCAGCTGAGTGGGGGGTTCCCATGTATACACAGACAGTGCTGGACTTCTGGTCAGGACATCCTTTTCCCCGTGAGCTTCCTTTCCCACACATCCTTTATGACCTCAGCCTACATCACCACAGAGAGTGGCCCCCAGCGACCCTTCACAGGCCCACACAGGCAGCACAGGCCAATACTGTTTGCCCTCATTCTCCTTCTCTGGGCAGAGCCAGGAGATGGGGACATGAGCTCACAACCTGTTTTCCACTATTCTGAAAACTCTCAGTCCCAAAACATTGCACATAACCTCCTCGGTCAAGTTACTTTCCTAATCCCGGTTGCCATAACAACGTGACTTAATGAAAGAGCAATTTTTTTTCTTAAAATAATTCAACCCGTTTCCATATCAACAGGGGTTTATTTTGGTTCCACACTCAGCCAGGGCTTGGTAGCCAGCACATGGCAGCAGCTTCTGCCCCTTGGAAGGGACTTGGATTTCTAGGGGGCCATTTCAGAAGTGCCACGGAAAGTGTGGTGCCCATGTGTGCTGAGGAGGCCATGACCTCAGTGAAGGGAGCAAAATACAGGGTGTAGGCACCAGAAGTTCCTCCTGGGGTTTTTGGGGTGGGAGATGGAGGGAAATGGAGACAACAACCCTGTTCAGTGTCTTATCCAAAGTCTAAATTCTATATAGACAAACTCCCTGTTGTTGGAACTCTCTCAAGGCACCACAAGCTTGGAGGAAGTATTGGGACTGGGCCTCAGCATGGGGCAGCTTACAGGAGTGGGTGATGGGAGCAGGCAGGGCTGCACCATGTGCCTAGTAAATAATTCTACCTGTGCCTAAGCTGTCTGTGTGTGACTTAGATTCCTTCAGAAATTTCCTCATTTGACCAACATGACTGACTGACTCTTCACTAGATGCCTAGAACTGTGCGGGGGCCCTGGGGATACACCTGCAAGACACAGCTCTGCCCTCAGGCAGCTCCAGTGTTGTGGTGAGCCAGGCCACTCTCAGAGGCTACCCTTCTCAAATGTTTTGTGCATATGGGGATCTTGTTAAAATGCAGGTTTGAGCCCCGGCTGGTGTGGCTCAGTGGATTGAGTGCCCACCTGCAAAGCAAAGGGTCACTGGTTCGACTGCCAGTCAGGGCACATGCCTGGGTTGTGGGCCAGGTCCCCAGTAAGGGGCACATGAGAAGCAACCACACATGGATGTTTCCCTTTCTTTCTCTCTCCCTTCCACTCTCTCTAAAAATAAACAAATAAAATCTTTTTAAAATTGCAGGTTTGAAGTAGTAGGTGGGAAGGGGGGAACGTAAGCCAAGAGTGTGTATTTCTAACTAGCTTCCAGTTGCCACTGTTATTGCTGGTCCTCATATTGCAGTCTGAGGAACAAGAAGTTGGTGGAGAAAACACAGCAGGGCCAGAGGGGGGCATTCGGCTACTCTGTTCCCGGCATCCTCCAGGGGATGCTCAGTCCTAGGGGTTTCAGCTGCTTCTGTCACTGGGGTGGGATAACTTTCTCATGGAGAAGGAACTCTGCTTTCTAAGCTACTTCTCTAAATCTGTAGAGTTTTTATTTTAATAAACAAGAATGAAAAAGTGAGACAACCAGTTTAATAAACAAGAATGAAAAAGTTAACAACTCCAGCTGAGAGGCCAGCAGGGTTGCTTCAATTCCTTCCTGAGGAAGCCCAAGTCAGCCGTTTGAAACAGTATATGGGAGAGCAGAGCCCTGGACCTTCTCAATGAAGATGCTGTCTGGGGGAAAAATATCCTGTCTGAATGCACATTTTGGAGCATAAGTCAGGAGTAAAATGTCAGCTCTGTTTGTTCATAAGTACTGTGACCCTGAGCAAGTCACTTCACTTCTCTGTGCCTCATTTTCCTCATTAACAAAATGGGATTAACAATCATACCTAACCCATAAGGATGTCTTCAATATGAAATGAATATTTGCAAAGCACCTGACACACAATAAGTGTCAAAAATTCAACGAATTCTTATCCTGTCCTTTCTATGCACTGAGCACACGGGCATTGGGGGATACTCTGGTGACCATGGTAGGCATGGTCCCTGCCCTCATGAGCTCTGCACTGAAGCAGAGGAGACCTGAATAATGAGAAGGAATCATCCATGCAAGGTGGGGGTGGGGCGCAGGTCTGGCGGGGGTGGGGGAGAGGGGAATGGCAAATGCAAAAAACTGGGGTGGGAAATAATGACTGAAAGGAGCCAGCAGTCTTGGAGGGTAGTGAGTGAGGTGGAGTGCCATTGAAAAAGATGCGGGAAAGGTGAGCAGGGAACCAGATCACTTCAGGCACTCGAGTGTGACGTCAGGAGTTTGGATTTGATTGCCAGTGCAATAGAAAACTATTGGAAGGTTCATGGTTTGGGGAGAGGAGAGGATCCGGTGTGACCTGGAGCAGATGGCATATGGTCAAATCCTTGCTCTGTCACTGATTAGCTGTGTGGCCCAGAACAATCATGTTGTTTCAGTGAACTTCAGTGTTCTCATCTGTAAAGATGTGTAAAAGCAGTATGCATTTCCCTGGACAGTTGCACCGTCCAGTCAGTGACTACGTGGGAAAAGTCCTCTGGCTGGTACATAGTGAGTACTGTCTGGAGCCTTGTTGTCTGTATGGCTAAGAGCAGGGTGGGTGTCAGGAGGGAAGCTAGGGAACTCCTCAAGGAGCTGGCCTTGTGCACAGACAGTAGTCTGATTGTCCTTGGCTTTGAGATTGATGTGTGTTAATGAATGGGCAAATGCAAACATCACAGAACCCTGAATAAAGAGCAACTACCACTGTGGCCAACGTCACAGAGCACACCAATGTGCCACGGTGTGTAGCTGTTCCCTCCCACTTTGAGTAATCACCAGGACCTGTCAATCTGACCTCCTAAATCCCTCTTGAATCTCTTCCTGCCACCACTCACTGGCACCTCCCCAAATCAAAGCCCCATTACTTCTCACCTAAACAATCTCAAGAACCTCCTGCCTGTCTCAGATCTTGCTTTCCACAGGGCCACAAGACTCAGCTCCTAGTCACACAAGTCACATCAGCACACACCTGTGCATCAAAACCTTCAAGATAAAATACCAGCTCCTCAGGCTTGGCTGACAAGTTCTCCTCCATCTAGTCTCTGCCCCTCTCCTCTTCACGTATACACTCCTTTAGAAGCGCCATTCTCCAGCACTTACAATTTCTTTCCACTGACAAGCCGTTTCCCCCCACCCCTGCCCCCCTTTTTAACCCAGTAGAAGTCTATCTGTACTCCTGGAATTAAGGTAATGCATTCCCAACTTCTCTCAACTACATCTGTGGCTCCCTCCAAAGGCCCCACAGGACTCTATCTTTTCTGACTGTTGGTGCAGTTGAGTCACCCATGTCTTGATTATTGAGTCCATGTCCCACACTAGCTGGCGAGCAGAGGTGGACAAATGAGACAGTCCTGTGAGCAAAGCCACAATACTAGCGTCACTGGGTTGAGCACTCATGAACACAAATTCTGATATGACAGGGCCCACCCA
Organism: Tonatia bakeri; assembly: GCA_004024845.1. Classification (NCBI taxonomy): domain Eukaryota; kingdom Metazoa; phylum Chordata; class Mammalia; order Chiroptera; family Phyllostomidae; genus Tonatia; species Tonatia bakeri. Next base: position 85,043 of record PVIA01002406.1, on the reverse strand, counting down.
AGCTAAGGAGAGAAACAAGCTGTCTGGGGCCTGAGGTGAACTGGAGAGCCCCATGCCCACCCACAAGGGGGCAGCACTCCTCATTTTTAGGGCTCAGATCTTGATGTTTTTAAAAAAGTAAACTGGCAACTAACTAAAAATTACCTTTTTAAAAAACTATGTAGGACAGCAAAAGCAACAAAAAGTGGCTCTCAGGACACAATTGGTCTTTTGGTCTATCATTTTGCTAACTTAGAACCTGCTATTTGTTTATGGAATGAATGAATGGACAGATGAATAAATAATTGTTTTCTTTTTTTCTAGATTCATGTTTCTTACAGCTACTATAAATTTCAAATTTAGGGGAGAATTTATGCCAAATCAGTTCAATTGTTACTTTTTTTTTTCTGGTGTAAGGACATGAAGGTCAAAATCAAAAGTCAAGTTTGCACATTTCTGTCTTCCAAAATGAAGCCCAATCTCTTTTACTCCGCAATTCCAACAGTATCGTTTCCTGGGCAGCCCGCAGGCCTTGTGAACAGGGCTCTAACCTCAATTGTGGTAATACCCCCTCTTTGAGATGTGGGTCACCCCAGGAGGAAGGGAGGGGCGTAGAGGCCACAGAGCCTGTTTCTGCAGTGGTTGGTTTGCTCAGTTTGGTAACCTCTTCAAAACAAATTGCAGAGGATGGCAATCACTCAACTCTCTCCAAATTCCCCCATCCCCTCCCACCCAGCTTAACCTCAAATGGGGAAAGCTTGGAGGAGGTACTGAGGACTCTAAGTTTCAGGCATCAAGGGCTCAAATGCCTTTTAGGCCCTGGCTCCCTGCCCCTGGGACTCCTGTAACTGGCTGTGGGCTGCAGGGTAGGACTTGTTCAGAGGGCTGCAGGCAGGTAGCCAGTTTCACCTTCTGCAGAGCTGGGCAGCAAACCTTGAGCTGCTCAACTCCATGTTCAGGACCAACACACTCTTTCCCTGCAGCTGCCAGGGATGTTGCTAATGGCTCACAGTTGAATCCTTCTCCAAGATAACGCCCCTTTCCTGTGGCAGAGGGCAGTCTTCATCCAACGACTAGTCAATAGATGGGGGCCAGAGTGACTATGGGACAAAGGCCCAGCCACCTGGCCTCAGTAGAGACCATCTGAAGGACCATCCCAGCTTAGAGCTTCCCGTGGGATTGGCTGAGATCTCTGATGTGACTGTATTGCAGTTCAACCCCTTCCTCTGATCACTCTGCTTCCCTTATTCCCACACAGGTGCTGTTCTAGAAGACAGTCTCCAACAAGCCTGCATTCACATCTCTGTCTTAGATCTGTTTCCTGCAGAAGCCAGCCTATGACAGCCTCTCGTCTTGGCCTCTTTTCTCTCATTGCCCTTTTCTTCCCTCATGATTGCAATTACTCTAAATCCTTCCATGACCATCTTAAAGAATGACCTTCCAATCTTTTCTGTTGCCATTGCCACTCTCCCAGTCTGCCCACTTGCACGTTCCACAGCTGGGTGGACAACTTCACCGGGATGTCCCTTTTTGGGTCCCAAATTTAATATATTTAAAATAGAACCTTCTCCCACTCCCCTCATCAGCCTTTCCTCCTGACTTCTCTATTTCTATTAATGACACCTCCACCTTTGGAATCCCAGTCTGGAAACCCCAGCATCATCTTGAGAACCCTCCTGCTTAGAAAACTTTAGCAGCCCCGCAGCACCTACAGAACAAACTCCATGCTGCCTGGCCTTGCACTTTCAGGCCTTCCTTATTGACTCAACCTGGTTTCTGAAAACTCTCTGATCCAGGACTTCTTAACATATTTATGGCTTGGACACCTTTGAGAGTCTGATGACACTTATGGGCCCCTTCTTGGAATGTTCTATGAGCATCAAATAAGATACATGGGATTGTAAAGGAAGTCAATTATATTTAAAGACAGCTATTAATATATATGTTTTAAAAAGTATGATATAGTAACACATATTTGAATATTAGCACATTAAGTACAATGATCTAGTGGTGGGTGCAGTAACTCCCATACATTTGAAGTAATCATGAGTGTAAAAATGTTTCAAGACATCTGCAACAATAGTAAAGAGATGTCAAAATCCCTGTGGTTCCTACCAGAAACAAGATCACAAGGATCACTAATACTACTGTGTTGTGCTGCCTGCGTCCATAATAGAAGGAAAGACAAAATTTCAACTGAAGGTTAGTAAAGATAAAGTTGTAACTTTTTTCCACCAAGTACCTGGACTCCCTGGTCAAGCACAGCTGTGCTGTGGAGATTCTCTGCTGCAGCTCCAATTAGAGGCTCACATTCCGCTAAACAGATTCCAAGCTCTTCCTGCCATCCTGGCTGAACTCTGGGAAACTGGCATTGGGCACGGACCAAGCTGGCCCCATTCTCCATGTGGGCTCAGGGCCCTGAGCAGAGTGGCTCACTGCTGCCAGGAGCATACACCCCATTTAGGAAGCTCCTAAGGGCTGTCTTTTTTGGTTTCTCTCCCCTCAGGTCCTAGGCCCTTTCTGAATGACTTAACATATTTCTGCTGGCTCAGCCAAGGTTACCTGGAAATCATGAAGACACCAGGCTCATGGGGCAGCTCATGGCCATCAGGTCCAAACAGAGTTCTGAAGCATTTAGTTGAAGAAGTCACTTCCAAAATGCCACCTGCAGCTACGAAGTGCCACCACTCTGCTCAGGCCCTTCTTCTGAGTTTTGACAGCTCAGACTCCTCTGGCTGTCAGGCTTACAGGGTGCGCCCTCCTCTTAGCTTGCTGCTAGATGCTAAATGTCCTGCAATGCAAGGGACAGTCTTACGCAATAAAGAATGGTCCAATCCAAAAATAACAATCATTCCCTCAGTGAGAAACACTGAGTAGGCACTCTATAAATGTCTTCCTAGTGCCCCAGTGGTCCTTGTTGGCCTGATGTGTCAGCTTCTGAGGCATGACCAGTCAATGGGCATTTCTCTTGACTCCACCCATATCCCTCTGGCCTGAAATCCCAGTGACCTTGGCAGCTAGGGTTGGGATTGAGTAGCAGATATTTAGGGAAATGAAAGTCCCACCCCCAATTGTGACCATTACAGCTATCTCTTCCAAATTGGAGATTTGTTAGGCCTGACTCTGTTGGGTCAAGGGGAGCTGGGCTTGACAACTGCCACTAAGGAGAGAAAAGCTGGCAGACAGCTAGCTGCTTTCAGTTCCCTCCAAGTGCCTGGTGACCTGGGACCCTTGTTCCTCTGCCCCTGGGAAGAAAGGCCCATCCTTGGCTGTCTCTGCCTTGGAAATTGAACCAGGGATCCAGGTCAGGACAAGGTGCAAACTCTTACTGTGCTCATGTGGGTAAGTCATTTCCAGGTAGAAGCTGCCATGAGCCATCCTGCCTCTCAGCTGCATTACTTTCCATGAAGTGATCTAGTTTCCTAAAAACACCTGGTCTGCATTTCCCAGGCCAAACTGCTCCAGGAAATACTGGTGGCCATGATTGGCAGAGGGGTGCTGCTTCTGTTAATGTTATGTACTCTGATGAAAGGGATTAGTGAGTCACTTATTGCAAAAATTATATTCTGACTTTCAAATTATATTCCTTAAGAATAACAAATTCTTATTATAGTGCTTCATGCTTTAGAAAGCACTTTATGGCCCTGGCTGGTGTAGCTCGGTGGATTGAGCATGGGCTGCAAACCAAAGAGTCGCTGGTTTGATTCCCAGTCAGGGTTCATACCTTGTTTGCAGGTCAAGTCCCCAGTGGGGGTCATGTGAGAGTCAACCACACACTGATATTTCTCTCCCTCTCTTTCTCCTTCCCTTCCCCTCTCCCTAAAAATAAATAAATAAAATTAGAAGATAAGAAAGTACTTTACATATTAGGTTGAACCATACAGAAGTGTTGATATTTTTAAATGATTTTATTTGTTTGTTTGTTTGTTTGTTTTAAAGAGAAGGGAACAGAAAGAGAGGGAGAGAAACATTGATGTGCTAGAGAGACATCGATCGGTTGCCTCTCACATGTGCCCTGACTGGGAATCGAACTGTCAACCTTTTGCCTTGTGAAACGACACTCAATCAACTGAGCCATACCAGGAATGGCCAGAATTGCTGATATTCAATGGTTTGGGGTCAATTTCATAAGGTTCAACCTAATACATTTTCTCATTTTTTTGGGCGGGTTCCATTTTACAGCACAGAGTACTGAACCTCAGAGAGCTGAAATGACCTGTACTTACAACTAAGGTTGCAATCGGTAGGAAATGGCAGGGTTGAGCCTTGACAACCCCCATGCTCTTGATTCTCAAGGTCGGATGATTCAGCCAAGAAGACCCTAAAAGCAGTAATGTGAAAAGAGGCAATGCTGGGAGACCGTTCTCCCAGCCTACTCTCAGGAATCCCTGTGTTGGCTGTACTCATCACCTTTTCTTAGTGGAGATTAGTGGGAAACTAGGTACCTGGTGTAGCAGGCACTGGAATTGATGATGTGATAAATTTTAGTTTTATGGCTTTAGGAACAAATGGTACACCAAAGACAATACCAGAGCATGTTAATCCATCCATCTTGCCACCCAGCCACCCGCTCCCATGCATATGTCAAGCTGTGCACTAGGTGCTGAGCTACCAACATTCAAGGAAGTCTTAATCAGCAAGGCTTCCACCCTTTGGCAAGCTGGGGGAGTGGGCTGGAGTGGTGGAAGCTGGGGTGAGACCACCACGTGCATACGGGATTTTGATTTGCTGTGAAGCTGCTCAGTATTCTTGATTTTTTTCTTCTGGCCCAGGCCCAACTTGATGGGAGGCTCCTGCTTATGTGACCACAGAAAGCAGATGGTTTTGCGTGGTGCTTCAGGATTTGGATACCCCTGAGAGTTTCTCAGGGGCAAGGCCTAGAGGAGGCAGCCATAAGAGTAAAAGAGGAATACTGGTACCCCACCCCTCCTCCAGGCAACAGGAAACTGGGAGGTGGTGCTGGTGAGGAAGAGCTCACTCCCAGGCTGCCATCGGAAGATATTCCTTTCTCCTCCACCTGAGTCCACTTTGAGCCCTTGGCCGAGCCCTTGGCCCAGCCCAAGGTAGCGGGCTTGGCACTTGTGTCTGGCCAGTGGGGGGAAGGGTAGGGTGGGCTAGGTTTGGTTTGGAAATTTGTCTGCCAGTGGGCATGGGGCCACTGTCTTTATCCTGGGACAGCATGCTGCCTGGGGGAGATAATCACAATTCTCAGCTTACTGTGTGGGGGAAGGGTGGGAGCCTTCAAGCCTGCTGTAAAGTCCAAATGCTTCCCAAACCTAGCCTGACTCAGGCCAGGATAAAGCTGGCTTCCCAGGCCCCAGTGCTCTCCAACTGGCCAGCCAACTGCCTGCCCCTGTACTGCCAGCACCCAATCAGGTACCAACCCCCAAACTCAAGCCTCAGTGAGAACCCTGTTGCAGTATGCAATTGAGCCCCTGCTCACCATTCCAGGTTGTAGGCTGTGCCGCCATGGCTGTCACCACTGCTACCAGGGACCACAGAAGCTCTGAGGCTACTGGGTTAAGATCTAACAGTTGAGTAAGCCACAATGTGGGTTCCTCCCACCACACCCTCCCAGGGCTTTCCCCAGAGCCTCATTACCACACTACTCCGGTTTTGAAAAAAGGAACCAGGGGCACTAGGTCTTGAGAACAATGCAAAGTACAATAAGAGGCTATGAACAGAGCCACCTCTGGAGGCAAAGAAAGAGAATCACCTCCTGAGCACTCAGGGCTCTTTTCTTATTTCTACAGCCAGCAGAGCTAGAGCCCATGGTGGGTAGTAGTGGGTTATGGGGTGGGAGTGAAGTTGGGGAGGGTAGAGGAGTAAGGCCTTTTATACCTGGGTCAGCTGTTCTGCCCTGTACAGGGCCAGCATGCAGTGAGTTTCTGGGGATCCACACACCAAGGTCCCAAGAGGCCCTAGGAGTTGCCTGGATTGTTGAAGTTTTTGTCCTCAGCTTCTGTCCTTCTGATCCACCCCTACCCACCACAGACACACAGCTCAGGTGACATTTCAGACTTCTGCCTGCTAGATCTTTGCTGTCCAATACAGTAGCTCATGTGGCTCATGAGCAACTTGAAATTGGCTAGTCTGAACTGAAATGTGCTGTGGGTACAAAATGCACACTGAATTTTAAAGACTTACTATGAAGCAAAAAATGTTAAATGTCTCATTAATAGTTTTTAGTATTTGTTTTATGTTGAAATATTTTTGACATATTGGATTAAATAAAATATATTATCAACATTAACTTCATCACCTTTTTTTACTTTTTAAATGTAGCTACTGGAAATGAGGAATACTGGTGTAGAAATTGGCAAATCCGTGAATGAAATAAAATAGTCCAAGACAAACTCTCTCTCTATATATATGACTATATATATATATAGTCATTCAGAATATAATAAAGATGGCATTTCAAAACAGCAGGGGGGAATGTGGTTAATATCAGAATATTCAAAATTCCATATGTGGCTCACAAGTGTTACCATAGATAGCTTCTTTTTAAAGATATTGATATGAGAGAGAAACATCGATCAGTTGCCTCTCCCATGCACCTGGACTGGGGACCAAACCTGCAACCCAGGTATTTGCCCTGACTGGAATTCAAACCAGCAACCTTTCACTCTATAGGATGATGGCCAACCAGCTGAGCCACACAGGTCAGGGCCCCTTCAGTACTATTTGAAGTTTTAAGAACAAATGTGATATTTTTACAATAGTGAAACTATTACATGTATTTATATTTTACATATGAGAATATAATTTACTATAATAACTTATATAATAGTATAAAAACATTAATATTTTCAGTAACAATTCAGCTTCTATTATTTTCATAGCTTTATATCTACTTGCAAACACCCCTCTCACCTCCCTCTTTGTTATTCCTCCATTTCTGCTCTCTTATTCCCTCACCTTCTCTTTCCTCTCACCTTCAAAACCCCCAAGGATCTGTGAATGGGGAGCCATTGCACTTGTCTCGGCTCTGCACTCAGCTTCAACCTGAGGTTTTGTCATCTCCTGCTATATGTCTTCCCATAGAAGAGGAAGGCACTATGCTGTATTAATGTTCAATTACACATACAATTACTTAAAATGACCATGTCAGCCCTACCCACTGTGGAGACAAAAACCTATCCAGGGAAACACAGCCTACCATTTCCCCCCAGCAATTTCACCACATTCATGTTAAGATAAGATAGCTTAGAAAGAGAAAAATATTCACTTAGGAAAATGAGTGTGTTTGAGTTTTTTCCTTTCCTAGTTAAGGAATGGGTAGAATCAGGGTAAAAGCAGTGGACTTTGCAGAGAAGGCTTGGCTTCAGTTTGGGAAACCAATTTAATTTGCCATCTGCAGTTAAAAATCACTAAGAAGGTCAAGTGTTTTCAAAAGACAACTATAGAAATTGGAAGAAGGGAAAAATTTCTCCAGCTTCTGGGAAATAGGTATAACAAAAGATTTGTTTGCTCCAGGGCAGATGGGAACCTCCATCCTTAGAGTTTAATTGAGAGAGGAAAAAAAAAGACAAGAGTCTCAGCCAATTGTCAAGCAGTTAATAGCTTCTGAAGGCTGGGCCAGCAAGGATTGAGAAATTGAAAGCCCTGTTGAATGTGTGGGGGACAAGTGGTGTGGGAAACTACCAATTTTCTTTTAACAGTCATTCTCAATGCAAATAGATAAATTGCTTCAATAAAGAAAGACCTGGAATGCCTATTGGAACTTTTTTGTTTTTCATAGGGAGACCCACCCCCCCAAAATATTAAAGATCTGGCATCAAAATAAGTAGAAAAAGCACAGGACTGGGAACCAGGAGACGGCTCTGATCCTGAATTTACAAAACATGACAACAAATAATTGGTATGAGATTCCTTTGAAAACTACAAAGTGTGGTTAACTATTGTTATGGAATTCAATCTTGTCTTTGGCCCTTTCCATCTCCCCCTCCCTTCTGAGGCCCTCTTGTCTTCCACAGTTTCAGAACCAAAAATACTGATCCAAAGGTTGGAAAGGAATCCAAGTGAAAGAACATCTACACTCATCCCTGAGGATATACCACCTAGATTGAAGAACTTTTTCCGACATCCTAAGTTAATGGAAAGTAAGCCAGAATGCCATTTATTTGGTGTTACGATTTACACAAAAGCAAAATATTAAGTACTAGGCTCTTATTTAAGCAAGTTTAGTGAACTAATTTGCAAACTCAAGGACTGGAACTGCACTGCTCACAGGAGGGAGAAGAGGAGAAACGCAGCTTCCACACGGTATCCCTTGGTAGCCTCGGGACCCTCTTTGTGGCCCCAGTGGCCCGTGTCCTAGGAACACAGTTAGCTAAGATACCTCCTTGCCTCTTCCTCACTCCCAAACATCACTCCATCATCAAGTTCTTTTGCTTTTACCTCCAAAATAGATCCAGAATCTGACAATTTCTCCCTGGCACTTTCACCACCCCAGTCCAAGATGTCATCGGTGGTAGAAGCCTCCTAAGTGGTTTCTAGTCCCTTTCCCTGCCTCTCACTCTACAGCAGCCAGAGTCAGCTCTTTTAAAAGTGTATTTTACTGGTTATGCTATTACAGTTATCCCATTTTTTCTCCCCTTTATCTTCCTCTAGCCGGTACCCCCTCCCACCAGCATTCCCCCCACCTTAGATCATGTCCATGGGTTGTACATATAAATTCTTTGGCTTCTCCATTTCCCATATTATTCTTAACCTCTCCCTATATATTTTGTACCTACCATTTAGGCTTTTTAGTCCCTGTACCTTTTCCCCATTCTCCTCCTCCCCATCCCTGCTGATAACCCTCCATATGATCTCCATTTCTGTGATTCTGTCCCTGTTCTAGTTGTTTGCTTAGTTTGTTGTTGTTGTTGTTGTTGTTGTTATTGTTTTTAGATTCAGTTGTTGATAGTTGTCAGCTTTTTAATATAGCAACTCTCCCCTGTCTGTCCACTGCATGGACCTTGGATGTGTGAGGCTTTGACTAATGTCTGCCTTGTTCCATTCCGCACCCCACCCCCACCCCGTCTCTGACCCTGGGGTTGAAAGCTCCATGCTAGCTGAGACTGTGTCTGTCTTGCTCACCTCTATATCCCCAGGACTGGCCTCAGGCCTGGCATGTAATGCACAGTTACTTGTTGAATTGAAGGAATGAATTTTAACAACTAACATGTGTACAAGCTTTAAAGGTAAACATCTTTTTTGATGTTCCAAATAACCCTGTGTCATAGGTATCACTGTTCTCATTTTATAGGTGAGAAAAGTGAGGGTCCGAGCATTGTCAAAGTTGATAGAGTTGATTTAGAGCATAATGAAACTCATGTCTGTGGGGATCAAAACCTATGCTTTTGTGGCCACACAGCCCTGGAGAGCTATACCCAGCTGTGGAGAGGTACCCCACGCAGAGAGGCTTGGGTGTTTCTTGGCTGTATAAGGGGACAGTTTGCTCAGACTTTTGGAGCCTAGGGGCAAGCCATGTGGAAATTCCCTGCTAAGCAGTGAGAGCAGAGTAAATTCTAAATCAGCTTTTCCTGGATGACTTAGAGAACTACTATAACTACAGTGACCTTACTTTCTAAATCTGAAATCAGGATTCTTGGTGTGACAAACAGAACAAAACACTTGCAACTGGGACTTTTCTGGAAAATGCAGAGCACACAGTTGCTATGCACATAACACATGGCAGCTACAATAATGGGCACTTCTCAGCTAATTCTGATGCAGCCACTCAGTCCATCACATCTCAAGAGGATTCCTCAAAACAACAACAACAACAACAACCCTGTTTTCTAGGTCTCAGGTTTCTATACATAAAATTCTTCCCCATCCACTATTTGGATTTGTTTATAATTACTTCCCTACTTTCTTTTATATTTTCTGTTAACCAATTTCTCCCTGGTCTGCCCCAAAGAGATTCTAGGTCCTGCTTGCTAATGGATACTATGAATGGTTGAAGGAAACAATAAGCAAAAAGTGCTTGGGGACCATGGCAACAGAGGCCATGGCAACGGGCCAAGTACTGAAGACGCCCTTTCTACCACTCCTAGTTTCAGTTTTAGACCAAGTGCTGCTGATAAGGCCTGATAGCCCCATTGTGTCACCTAATCAGGGCAATGCTGCTTGCAGGAGATATTGGAGCAAAATTTCAGTTCCAGAAAGAGCTTTGCAATGCTGTTGCTTCACTGCACCAGTGTTGCAATGGCAGCCTCATGGTAAAGGCTGTTGCCAAATCCAGGATTGGATCAAAGATTTGCCTCAAGCACTCATCACACTCCATTGGAGTGTACCCAGAACCCCTAGGTGGGCCTGCAGGGAGTGAAAATAGCAAAAATTTGGTGGTCATCTGCTTGGGCCTGGAAGCTAAGAATCTTAAAGTTACTGCCCAAACAATTCACTCCAAGATTTTATACTGGAGTCTGAGAGACAAGTGGGTTCTCAGTGAATTGGAGTGGGAAGTCTTGTTTCATAGATGTTATTGGTCTCTCTGATGTACTAGGTTCCCCTCAACCAGAGGGTGGGCTCTGCAGCCTGTTTATTTATCTGTAACAAAGGAGCAGCAGGAATCTCTGCCCTGCTTTTCTTTTCTTCTTTTTAGATGATGAACTATTTTGAGCATACAGAAAAGAACTGGGAAAAAACAAATTTCCCCATATTTGTCCCAGAACTTTTTCTGAAAGAAATAACATTTTACAGGTTCAGTTGAAGCCCCTGGGGTACCTCCCCAGTCCCAGTCTTCTGCCCCACAGAGGTAGCCATTCTGCTGAATTGGGTGCCTGTGATTCACTTGCATGTCTTTAAATGTACTATGCCCATGCTCCTAAACAACATGCAATACACAGTATTGTTTTATGTGTTCTTAAACTTTGTATAAAGTTTATCAAACTGTAGCTATCTTTCTGCAATATACTTCATTTGCTCAACATTAGGTGTGTGAGAAATATTCACATTGATGCAGGTGGCTCTGGTTCAGACATTTTCATGCTGTGTAGTATTCCATTATTTAAATCTACAACCATTTTATTTAGCTATTCTCCTGTTGTTTCTTTTGTTATATCTATGTTCCTGTTGTTCCAAGATGACTCAGAAGCCATGAGATGCCTTATGGCAGCAATAAGCAGAAGCCATAGGGAGTGGGCAAAACAAGACTGTGGGGAACAGCAGGAGAAGCCAGGACAGAGTGGCTGAGTGGTAGAATTAAGTGGCAGACACTTTGCTGGTCTTGTCCAGCGCTCAATTGTGAAGAGTGGGGGCTGCCAGAGATGGCTTCCTCTCCTTCACTTATGCATGAATGCTGACACTCATGACCTATCACCTAAGGGTACTGAAGCACACCTTTGTTCTTACAACCTAAAAGAGGCCAACCAACTTGCAGTCTGTGGGAAGGAGCCCAGACCCCACAAGAGCTGTGATTCACAAAGCCTGGGCCTGTACTTTTTAACCTGGGTCTTGATTCTGTCCTCTTGGGATGTGTGTGTGTGTGTGTGTGTGTGTGTGTGTGTGTGTTTGTACAGTGAATGTATGCTATCCAGCCTTCTTTGTCCTGGCTGGTGATGCACAGAAGGAGGTCCAGAGGAGGTCCTGCATAAAGCTGGAAGAGGGTGACAAGAACTAAAAAATCTCCTTTGGCAGTGAAGGAGCTATGCCACATGGATTTGTGGATCATGTGTAATTCCTGGGTTCCACCGGATACCTAAGGTCTTAGGGACACAGTGCTTGTGGGTTACATCCACCACTGGGCTGTTATGAGAGCCTCAACCATATCTATGGGCAACAACTGGGCAATTTCTGCCTTCCCTGACTACACTCCCACTACACCACCTCTAAAACACAGCAAGGAGTTACAAGAGACCAACATGGCTGGCAATGAGACTTAAAAGCTTTCCAAATCTCTAACCAGGCTAGATTCCAGAGACTTCTACGATCCAGTTAGGGAAGTGTGGGCTACATCAGGAGTCATTTCAATTCTGTGCATGGGAGGATCACAATGGAAGGCATGTTTGGAAAGATCAGTGTGCAGTGATGTGCAGCATGGACTGAAGTGGGCCTGACTAATGGCCTGGGACTACCACTTGCTGGATGCCAAACAGTAGATGCTACCAAGATGTTAATGCCACGTGAGAGTTTGCCTTGAAACTAAGTTAGGATTCCTTCATGGAGTTCCACATAGTGATTTGTGGTTTGTCATGTATTATTTGAGGTATTATGAAAAATTATCTAAAACTTGACAAGGCAAAAAAGATTACTTTATGCCTTTTCAGGAACATATGAAAGCATCACCCATGTGGTTGCTTGACTATTCACTATTGATAAAGGCCCACTATAAAGTTCAAAGTGAACTTGTGGAAAATTGATAAGTTGCAAATTATTTTTGTCTCGTAGAAATAAAAATTGGTTCTGTACAATAGGAAAAATAGCACCAAAAGTTGCAGTTTTATTATCCTATAGAACTACCCAGTTTTGTATCTAACTTTTTAAAAAGATTTTTTATTTATTTATTTTTAGAGAGAAGGGGAGGAAGGGAGAGAGGGAGAGAAACATCCAAGTGTGGATTAGAAATTCACTGTCCTCTATAACTGAACAGTAGTATTACATTGCATGGATACACCATATTTTGCCCCGCACTGGGGACCCAGCCTGCAACCACACACATGGATCCCCATGTGCCCCGACTGGGAATCCAACTGGCGACCCTTTGCTTCGCAGGTCCATGCTGAATCCACTGAGCCACACCAGCCTGGGCATGTAGCCAACTTTTAAAAATTGTTATTCCGTCATTATTCAGAAATTGTATTTTTCATTTCTTCCTGGTTCTTGTTTATAGTTTCTATTTCCTTTCTTAAACTGTTGTAGTTCTCACTCAGTTCCTTGTAGTTGTCTGTGAGTTCTTGAGCATCCTGATAACCATTCTTTCGAATTCTATATCTGATAGTTTTTGCTTGCTTCCATTTCAAAATGTTTCATATCTTTTGGTATCTCTCTTTTTATTTTTTTACTATTTTTATTGTGGTAAAATATATATAACATAAAATTCATCATTTTAATCATTTTAAATATACAATTCAATGGCATTAATTTTGTTCACATTATACAACTATCTCCACTATCCATTTCCAAAATTTTTCATTACTCAAAACACACATTAAACAGTAATTTCCCATTCCCCCCTCTTCCTAACCCCTGATAACTTCCAGTCTACTTCCTCTGCCTATGAATTTACTTACTCTAGATATTTCATGAATGTGAAATCATGTACAATTTGTTCTTTTGTGACTGGCTTCTTTCACTTAACATAATGTTTTCATCCGTGTTGTAGCATAGATTAGAAATTCACTGTTCTCTATAACTGAACAGTATTACATTGCATGGATACACCATATTTTGTTTATTCACTTATCTGTTGATGGACATTTGGGTTGTTTCAACCTTTAGTGCTGCTATGAACATTCATGTTCAAGTATCTATCCAAGTACCTGTTTTCACTTCTTCTGGGTCTATGCCCAAAAGTGGAATTGCTGGATCATATGGTAACTCTATATTTAACTTTTTGAGGAACTGCCAGACCTTCATATGTTTTTTAAAACCAGCTCTACCACAATGCTGGTTCACTCATCAATGAGTTAAATAAATCTTTGATATGTGATTACTATATATTTCACTGAGAGTCATGATTTTAACTCTTTGAAAATGACACTTTGGTAAGGGTGATTCATTTACCTTGCTAATCTTTAAAGCATAAAGTTGACCCCTGCTGGCCCCCATTGCCTATTGCAAGCTCCCTACAAGGAAGTCAAGGAAATAAATAGAAATGAGGGGTCCCTTGCTTAAACTCATGAGGCTACCATGGCATTTTGGTACTTATAAAGAGAGAGGAAATTTTAATTATGGTCCTATGATAGTGATACCAAACGAACTCAGGCAGGACTACTCATGGACACAGAATGTGTACGTCTTTATTTTCTCTGGGTGCATAAGACTTTTCTGCTCTGGAATGTCAAGCAACTGTTGATTTTCTACAGCATGACAGCTTCTGCTGGGAAAACTCTAGATTTCTCTAGCTTGCTTTAAGCAACCTCTGGGACCAGACAAACTACAATTGAGCCAATTGGGAGAGATACTAGAATTCTTTTTGTACAGACTTAAAATTTGTTTTCAGCCCTGGGTGGTATGGCTCAGTAGACTGAGCACCAGCCTGCGAACCAAAGGGTCATCGGTTCGATTCCCAGTCAGGGCACATGCCTGGGTTGTGGGCCAGGTTCCCAGTAGGGGGCACTCGAGAGGCACCCACACATTGATGTTTCTTGCCATCTTTCTCCCTCTCTTCCACTTTGTCTAAAAATAAGTAAAAAATCTTAAAAAAGATTGTTTTCATTGGCATTTGACAGGAAATCTTTTAGGCAGGAAATGAGAAGAAGAAAGAGACTTGGCCTGGAGTTTGAGGAGGGTGGGCTCACAGGTGGGCAGAGGGCACAGCCTAGGGTTGGTGGTGCGGGGGAACAAGGAGCAGGTGCCCTGCCCATGACCCAGCTCCTCAAGGAAGATTTTTAGTTGCCTCTAAGTGGCCTTTTATTCATACTATACAACACTCCAAAAAAATCTCTACTAGAGTATTAATCACACATAAAATTAGAAGTATTCTTGGTTTCATATATTTTTAGTGTTTCAAACCAAGAAAGTTTTGCCATTTTGAATGTGGCTGAAATTTTAAAAAACAAAAAAAATATATTTTCCCCCTCACAGCTCAAAACGAACTAACAGAATTTTGATCACAATTTTCTCACATTTGAGACAAAGCTATGAAAGAGCAGATGAGTGTAATGGAAGAATTTCACAGGTGGTTAAGAATGTGTAGGGGAAAAAAACAGAATAAAAAAGAATGTCACTGTTATAAATATAATCAGAATATATCTATTTTTGAAAGCATACTAGACAGGTTAAGAAAATAAAGATAAAACCTACTTTCTTCTGAAACTCTTACTTTTTTCCCTCACAGGGTTGTGACAAGATGAAATATATGTAGTAAGCACTTCGCAAACTTCAAAGAACTGCTCTGAGGGGGGCTGGGTGGTGGAGGGAGAGGGCATGGGCTATGAAGCCCAATCTTCCTTGGGGATGGCCTGGCTTGGGGATCTCCCCAGCAGTGAAGGCAAAAGAAAATTCAGCATGCTGACCAGTGTGGCTTAGTGGGTTGGACATCATTTCTCAAAGAGAAAGATTGATGGTTCGATTCCTGTTCAGAGTACATGCCTGGGTTGCAGGTTCAGTCCTGGTCAGGGCTTAAACTAGAGGCAACTGATGAGTGTTTCTCACATTGATGTTTTTCCCTCTTCCTTTTCTTCTCTCTAAAAATAAATAAATAGCCCTGGCTGGTGTGGTTCAGTGGATTAAGTGCCGGCCTGCAAACCAAAGGGTTACTAGTACCATTCCCAGTCAGGGCACGTGCCTGGGTTGTGGGCCAGGTCCCCAGTAGGGGGCGTGCAAGAGGCAACCACACATCAATATTTCTCTCCCTCTCTTTCTCCTTCTCTTCCCCTATGTAAAAATAAATAAAATCTCAAAAAAAAAAAGAAAAGAAAATCCTGAGGCCTTAGCTTTCACATGTGTAGAGTGAGCACAGTATTTCATGCCTTACACAGTTGTTAAGGCCTTCATGAGGAGTAAGAACAAAGCACTGTGGAAGCATGGTCTTTGGTACACATTGTAGCTCTTATCACATTGTTCTGGAATAGTCTCTTTACCATTAGTAAATAGTCACCTCAATTATACCAGAAGTTCCTTGGGACTTGTTTGCCTCTGCATTGTCTTTGCCTCTAAGCACAGTGCTTAGAACATCATGCTCGGCCATTCATTCTTTTAACAAACATTTATTATGCCTTCCAGCCAACAACTCTTTATTTTTTAAGATTCTATTTATTTATTTATCTATTTGTTTATTTTTACAGAGAAGGGAAGGGATGGAGAAAGAGAGGGAGAGAAACATCAATGCAAGAGAGAAACATTGCTTGGTTGCCTCTCATATGTGTCCCAACCAGGAACTGAACCCGAAACCCAGGTGTGTGCCTCAAACAGCAACCTTTTGCTTTGTAGGATGACTCCCAATACACTGAGCCATACTGGCCAGGGCCCAGCCAACAACTCTTCACAGCCATGTTCTGCCCTCCAAATCTCCTTGCCTTGCCAGCACATAAGCCCCAGGGTGGTCTGACAAGGACACAGGGATACACCCTCCAGGCTTCTGAGGACTGAGTGCTGCTGCTGCAGACAGTCCTCTTTGGGGATTGTCCAGCCACCTGCTCAGAAGACACTGCCTCACCCAAGGCCATGCACACTCCCTGGGGGAGCCTTCATCTAGTGACTTGTCCATATGGGGTACAAATGTCTGGTCTCCTCATCGTAACTCAGAACAACTGTGAAGGGCCAACCTAGCTCCAGAGTTCTTCATGGGTCAGCTGAGGCGAGGCATTAAGATGGAGTCCCAGCTCAGCCTCTCCCTCAAACAGTCCTGCCTACTTGCCTTAGACCTCAGCTGTTGATCCCAAAGGCACCTCAATCAACTTGGCACATGCAACCTGCAAGAGCTCCTCCAGTGGCAATCCCCAGACTGGTTTTGTGGCCTGTGTAGGCTCTGACTCAGCATCAGGGAAGCCTCCATTCCAAATGATCCCAGGAACTGGGACAGTCCCCAAGGCCCAGTTTCTGTGCCACTATGTACAGGCATCATTCAGTTTTCTCTCTCTCTCTCTCTCTCTCTCTCTCCCCCCCCTTCTCCCTTTCCCTCCCCCCTCTCTCGTTTTTCTTATCAAATGCACTTGGAACCACTACTGTGAAACATAATAGGCTTAAAAGCAAATAATTATAGCAATAGGAAAGACAATACAATAGAGAAAAAATGAACCTCATGTTTAGCTGAAGGAAAGCTTCCTAGAGGAGAGGCCCTTTACACTGAGTCTCAAAGGATCAGTTGGGGTTTGATGCGTGGACAAGGGATGTGAAGAAACATTGCACAGAGAGGGTACAGCATACTCAAAAGCTGTCAGGCCTGAAAGGGCTCAGGGTATGGGAAAAGGGGGAGGAGGGGACAATGAAGCTTGGGACACTAGTAGGGGCAGATCATGCGGAGCCTTATAGGCCACTTTGAGGAACTTGGTGCTGAACCAAAACCACGTTCTCGTGTTGCCTAAGCTTCAGCCATTTAGGTACCACTTTGACAAGTTTTGCCCTATTTGGGTCCCACTGGTTCTATTTACTATTCACTTTTTCCTGAAATAAAATTTTTTTCTTACATAAATTTAAAGTAAAATAAATTTTATATGGCAACAAAAAACAAAGCAAAAGGAGTGTCACTCGCCAAAAATAGAAAGTAATTGTAAAAATAAATATAATGGAAACAGAACAAAGTAATTAAATTCTATGTAGATATCTCTGTCTGTCAATGTCTTTGAGCCTGAGGCCTGTTCTAGCTCTGTTCCAAAGGATTAGCAAACATTACAGAGGTTGAAGAATAGCACCATGCTGAGACTTTCTCCTTGATATAATCAGAAAGCTGGAAGGAGAAGGAGGCGAGAATCATTTTCTCACCATGTAATTCAATGTTCTTTAAAGCTGTACCATGTACCATTAGGATCACCTTGGAGTTCCCCTCCCTACCACCCCGCTGACTGTGAAAGCAGTTGGTAAACAATAAAGTGCCCTACAAATGTGCTTGTTATTGCCACTGTATTGTTTGGTCCATTGGCTCAAGGGCAGTCACTTCCACGTAGCTGTCCCTTCTTTGGCTCAGCAAGAGTTTCCAAACCAGTGCCTGTGGCAATCATCATGCCCCACATTGTGTGAGAGAAAGCAATAAGGGTGGGCTAGGGGGTGGCAGAACCGTGGGAATCCCAGGCTCTTAAAACTGCAAGGGCCCTCACAGAGTATCCTATCTTCCCACTTTACAGCTGAGGAAACTGGGACCACAGGAGGGAAATGATTTATCCAAGGCCACAGAGGGTGTTAGCATTAGCAGTCCAGGTGACACACAGAGGAAAGAAACAGTATAACTTATTGTTTGAGGCCACTGGTTCCAGTAGTTGTCATCTGTGAGACAGAAGAGAATAGAGAATGTGGGGGCAGGGGTGGGGAGAAGTGAGTCCATCAGGACTGAGAGCACAGGGGCACTCTCCAAAAATCAACCTTCTAGGCTGGGCTCCTCAGCTAGGTGCACAGGTTGAGGTGGGCCTGGAGCCTGGGTGGTGAGAAGTGATGAAAGAGCCTTCAAGGGGCTGAAGTGTTTGTGAAAGATATCCAAAGAACTGAGGTAGGCCAGCTCAACAGAACTGATCCAAAGGGCAGTGCCAACTCAGCAAGGACATCCTGGGACTGTGCGAAGCAACATGAGTGTGAGATTTGCCACATCTGGGTTCAATCCTGGTTCTCTCACTTTATAGCTGTGTGTGCCTCTGGGTAAGTCACTGAACTGCTCTGAGCCCCAGTCTCCTCATTGGAGTATGATGTGGGTAATAATAGTACCTACCTCATGGGATTGTTGTGAAGATCACAAGAGGCAGTATATGCAAAGTTTCACATACAGGGCTTTTTACCGTACTTATTGTTACTTCCTCCCACCCACTAGACCTCTGCCAATACATTTTCTTCTCTTCTACCCACCCCCACTGCCAGCCCAGATTCACAGCCAGCACCTCCCAGCCCTGAGCTCTGTCCTATTCTTGGGCTCACCTGGCTGTCCTACTTATCTGGCTATGGGGTTCATAAGGAGGCTTTCAAGTATTTGCAGATAAGAAAGCTTGAGGGGGCATGTTGCAGGGGGTGGGACGGTGACCTCCTTCACCTAGAGACAGAGGGCAGGCCAAGCAGCTGGCACCATCCTGCTGGAGAGAGAGGCCAGTTTTGGCCTGGGAGAGAACAAACGAAAGGCTCAGGTCTCCTGTGGCGTTAGAAGGCAGTGCCTGAAGCAAGTCCCTTCATTAAAAGCTAGCAGGCAGAAGGTTAAATATAGCCCTTTCCAGTTGTCTAGGACATATATTTGTGAAATGTCAGAGCTGTATTAGAGCGAGAAAAGATCTTGTCTGTGCTCTGTCTTTATAGAGTAGGAAGGAAGTGATAAAGGAAAGAAAGAAACCTTGACTTTCACCAGTGAGTAGTAGGCAGCCATTGGAGGATTTTGAGCTGCCAGGTCTGTTTTTTAAAGTCTTGCTTTGGCTGAAGAATGCAGAATGGGCTCGAGAGGGGCCAGAGTGGGAGCAGGGAGCCCAATCATAGGGAGAGTGATGGGGGTACCAGGCCAGGGTGCTAGCTGTGGAGGTGGAAGGAGGAAATCAACTGCAAGTGGGCCAGGCCTGCATCCCAGGTGAAGGTGGCACCTCCTCCCTCTCTTGCCCCGGTCTTTTGAAGGACTTGCCCCATGACTAAAAAAAAGGCAACCTGCCTAAAGATAGTCAGACTCTTCACTCCCTTTCAAGGCACCCCTTGGCAAGTCTTTTAGGAAGTTTCTTCTTGCACGCAGGCTCCAGCTCTGCTGCCTGAGCCCCCTTCAGACCTCATCTACTCCCTTCATCCTGTGACAGCCCCTCGAAGACTAGAACACCAAAGACCATATTTCTCTGATTCTTCTCCATGCCAAACAGCACGTGGTCCTCACAGTATTTAATTCTCAGTCCCGTCGCTCTGGTTTTCAACTGCTAAGCTCATAAACTCCTTTTGAGCCTACTCCTGCTGCAATGGATCAACCAGAACTCCAGAGACATGGCATGGGCTCATGGTCTGTCTTACTAGCTACCTCTGCAGCCTTGATTGTTGTTTCCTGTACATTTTCTGGGGCATGCAACTGCAGTGTCCTCCTCCAACCCCTGCTATCATCTTCACATGAGCCAGAAAGGGGTCCTGGTGTGGCCAGGGACCCTAAACTTGATTGTACCCTACTGTCAGCAGGTGTGGCTTGAACTTCGATTACAAGGTACTTGGTCCCTTGATAAAAACCTGTGCGGATAGATGACCAGTGATAGGCACCTCTTCCCTGCTCCTCCCTGCCTCCATGCTTCAGTATTGCAAAAACAAAAACAAAAACAAAAACTGAAACCCCCAGAATTTTAGCAGGAGTCCAAGAGGTGCGTAAACACTAAGAGTGGCAGACAGTATTTTCCACCATCCATGGAACAAGACCTTAGAAGGTATGGTAAGTCAATTTATCGAAAATAAGAGATATAGTATTTCTTACACACACACACACACACACACACACACACACACGCTCCCTCGTTCACTTTTATCATCCCTAGAATCCCAGCTTATCAGGGTTGGGATGTGATCACATCCACACATTCCTCCCCCAGAGCCACCCAATTTTGAATTCTTTTCATAGCTTCTGCCAAGTAGCCAGCCTGCCCTGCTTTGCATACCTCTAGTACTGGGGTACCTATTCCCCCAAAAAGTGGCCCAAACTGCCTCAGGAAAACTCTGAGTGCAGGAAACACATCCCCCTCCTCAACAGACTCCAATTCCTTTCCTTCTCCTCTCTGCTGAGCAAGCAACCCTCTTCCCTGAAGACTCACCTCCCAGGTTCCAGAAGAGGGTCATAGACTCAGCTCTTTCCATCCTAGTGGTGTGGATGGCCAAGACTCCACATTCAGTAAATTTTCATGCAAGAGAAAAACGTGTGGTGGGCCCACACTGGGGGCAGGGAGCTGATGGGCTCTACGTTGTTCTGAACCTCTTCCCCAGGATCCTCAGTAGACGCCCAGGCAGTCTTCCTGATGCCTGTTTCCCAGCGTCCTGTCTGGGTCAGTTTGGCCCCACTGGTCACATGCTCCGTTGCCCCGCAAAGTTGTTCCTGGGCTTCCCAGGCAAAGTGAGGCAGGATTCAAAAAGTGAGTTTCCTCTCTTTCCTTTCACACTTGTTTCCACCCCCACCGCCTGCCTGCAGCCACACAGGTCCAGTGGGTCCCATCACAGCAGACCAGTGAGGGGAGCTGTTTGAGTTGGTCTGGTCTCTCTTTCAGTAATGTTCTCAGCCAGAGGCCCAAGGCAGACCCCACAGAGGGCTGTCCTCCCGCCCTACTGCTGTCCTGTAGCAACGGGAAATGAGCAGGAACTGGCTGTCTGAGTCAGCGCCCCTGGTCTATTGTCACTGCACGGGCCCCTTCCTTCCCAGTGGAGAGACGTGCACAGAGATAGGCCTTGTTTTTCACAAGTCTCTCTTGCATACACACACTTTCTCTCTTGGTCTGGAATGAGTCGGTGCACTATAGCTGGATGCAATTCAATTCAGTTTCCCCAACTCCTAGCAAGTACTTACTGTAGCAGAGGTCATGCCTACCCCACACAGAAGTCATTTTTCAGCATCCTTGCCACAGATCAAGGAGCTAACAATGACAGTAACAAGGGAGGAAACTGAGTCTCGGAAAGGGAAATGGTTTCCTTGGGTCCAACACCACAAGAATAGTGATATTTGGAACCCAGCCTGGCTTGCCTGCCCACCTTCCTCACTGCTTCTCCCACCTTCACCCACCAGCATATTACAGATTTTAGGAAAGCCAATTTCTTAGGGCACAAAGCATTAGAGAATTGCTGGCTTTAAAACATTTATAACATACCTTGTTCAAATTCATTTCTGTGTGTTTAGAAGGTCAAGGGCTCAGGAAACAAGTCACATGTACCAGAAGCTCCTTACAAAGGGATTCCATGACCATATTGGCAAAATGAGTGCAGCCAGAAGGGCTGTGCCTTGTTCTAGTGACCATCTTCTAACTGGAAGAGAGGCATGGTGAGTTCTTGCTCACACAGTAAAAAGAGCCCTACTGAAGGTTTATTCTCTTTCCTATTCACTCCCCCCCACCCCCAGAGATGCTGAGAGACAGGGAAACAGCTTGAGGGAAGGAGTTGGGAGCTGTCCCTAGAGGAGCCACTCTATTGCCTTGAGGGTTCTGCACACCTCCAGTACTGACCGGACTCAACTCTTTGAGGGTAGGGCAGGGTTGTGGGTCTCTGGAAGCCACACCTTCACAACAGACTTGTATGGCTTGATAGAAAAAGCCTTCTTAAAAGACTGAGGTGAAATTTCCAGACAAGGAGAGGGGCGGTTTCTAAGAGCAGTGCCCAGTTGACATCATCAACTGCATTCAAGACTTTAAGTAGGCTGAGTCCCAAGAAGTGAATGTTCTCTGTGGCAATATCGAGAGGTTAACCTTAGCTAGGTCAGCTTCCCAGACACCAGACCTGCTTTCCAGAAGCCAGACCATAGCAGGTTAAGAAGGGAAATGGGAGGGAAGTGGAGACACCTCTCAGGAAATCTGGCTGTGGTTAGAGAGGAAAGAGATAAGAGCTATAGCTGGAGGGAGAGGCAAAGCTGTGACTAGGAGTTCACTGTTGTCAGGATGGGGCTGATGCTATGTGTTTTTAAGTGGAGGAGCTGCTGCTCACTGTACCTTCTATACACCCTTCTGGCTGGATTTCATCTCAGACCAATTAAACCAGAATTTCTCAGAAGCGGGATCCAGACATTGATAGCATTGTGAATCTCCCCAGGTTGAGAGCTATGATACTAATTCTTGTTAGAGACTGAAGCCCAGTCTTAGCCCAGCTGGTAGATGGAGGGCAAAGGTAACCCAACTGTCTTAGCTCCCTCACGTTCGCAGGTCAGCACAATGGCAAAGACAGACTTGGGGGCCCTAGTGTCTAGTTTCACCTGTGTGCTCATGGGCAAGAGGCTTAAACTCTCTGAACCTCAGGTTCTAATCTATAGATTAATCACATAATTTACAGTTTCTCATCTATATATGACCTTTAGTAGATAATAAAAGTACCTATACCATAAAGTTGTTGTGTGGATCAAGCGAGTAAATAATATCTGCAAAGTGCTCAGAGTGCTGCCTGGCTTGATATGAGCTATGCTGGGACTGGCCTGTGTCTTCTAGTGGCCCTTCTACTGGACCACTGGCTAATGCTCAGGAGGACTTCCCTTCAAAACTGTTGTTGGTCCTAACAACTTCTGGTGGGGATGTGGAGAAAAGGGAACCCTTGTGCACTGTTGCTGGGAATGCAGATTGGTGCAGCCACTATGGGAAACGATGTGGAGTTTCCTTAAAAAATTAAAGATGGAACTGCCTTATGACCCAGCATATCCACTAACAGATA
Source organism: Tonatia bakeri (assembly GCA_004024845.1). NCBI lineage: Eukaryota > Metazoa > Chordata > Mammalia > Chiroptera > Phyllostomidae > Tonatia > Tonatia bakeri. Next base: position 61,937 of record PVIA01002406.1, on the reverse strand, counting down.
TTTATGAAAGGAATCTAAAACACTGGTTCAAAAGATATACATACCCTTATATTCACTGCAGCATTATTTACAACAGCTAAGATTTAGAAGCCACCTAAGTGCCCATCAGTAGATGAGTGGATAAAACAACTATGGGACATTTACACAATGGAATACTACTCTGTCATTAAAAGAAGGAAATCTGATGTTTTGTGACAGCATGGATAGACCTTGAGAACATTATGCTAAGTGAAATAAGTCAGTCAGAGAAAGACAAATACCATATGATTTCACTCATATGTGGAATCCAAAGAACAAAATAAACAAACAAAATGGAAACAGACTCATAGGTACAGAGAATACACTGGTCATTGCCACATTGGAGGGGGTACAGGGGATGGGTGGAAAAGATCAAGGAATTAAGAAGTACAAATTGGTAGTTTCAGAATAGTCACAGGGATGTAAAGTATAGCACAAGGGATACAGTCACTAATATTGTAATAATTGTATGGTACCAGGTGTGTACTAGACTTATTGCAGGGCTCACTTTGTAAGTTATATAAATGTCCAGCCACTATGGTGTACACCTGAAACTAATATAAAATAATACTGAATGTTAACTATAATTGAAAACTTAAAAATGATTATAATATACCAGTAAATTAACAACCAAGATAAAATAGTGTAAGTACAATTTACTCTCAATAATATAAGTATGCAAAGACTCTACTGGAAGGAATCGTATCACACTTTTTTTCTAAAAGAATCCACCTGATTTTATTTTATTTTTTTTAGAGACAGGGGAAGGGAGGAGAAAGAGAAGGAGAGAAACATCAATGTGTGAGAGAAGCATCAGTTTGAGAGAGAAACATCAATTGGTTGCTTCTTGTACATGCTCCAACTGGGAACTAAAACCACAACCCAGGGAATCAAACTGGCAACCTTTCAGTTTGGGAGACCATACCCAACCAACTGAGCCACACCAGTCAGGGCAATATATCACACTTTAATCAGGGTCTAAGAATTTACCTTAGGAAAATAACCAGAGCAGGGTAAAATGGACTATATTTTAAAAAAACAAAAAACACTGTTGGTCCTGCCATTGACTTGGTCTCCCATCAGCCATCAACCCTGGCCTGACAGGCCTGAGTCTATCATTACTTCAAAAGCCACTTCTCACCTGGGTCCCTGTGGGCTGAAGCTGGCTGCTGTTGCTGTGATAGGAACTGTCATTGTGTATGTCCAGAGCTACATTGCTTGGGATGGAAAGACTTGAATTAGTCTCAGCCAATCCTGACCTATGCAGACCAGTGGGTTGGGCTTTGTCCTGTAAATGAAGGGGTCACTGGTTCCATTCCTGACTGAGGCATGTGCCCGGGTCCTATTGCATTGCATGTCGATGTTTCTCTCCCTCTCTTTCTCCCTCCCTTCTCCTCTCTCTATAAAAATACATACATACATACATACATACGTAAACACATAAATAAACACAAAAATAAATAAACACAAAAATAAATAAATAAATAAATTTAGAGTCTCAAACAATATTTATCTATTGTTCTTCCAACTAAAATTTTGAGTTCTTCTGGCTGGAGTCAGGACAAACTGTTGTCCCATGGTGGAAAAATGGTTGGTGTGTGTCAGCCTCCATAACACGGACTTCATGTTTGGGGGGTTGGAATCCTGATGATGGTGGGGTTCTGGGCTGGCTTCATCTTCAGAACCAGCAGTGTGATTTTGGGCTCTAGATTAAGACTCTGGCTTGGGTGGCCACCCAAAGAGACCTCAACCTTTCCAATTTTGCTCTTTCCTGAGCAGACAGCTCCCATCCCCCAAACCAGGCCTTGCAGCATCAAAAGAATAAGAGAGGGCTGGTGACAGAACCAAAAGTTGGAGCAGATGTCCAGGTAGCCAGTCATGGCACAGGGGTGGGGTAGTCAAGAGTCTGAGAAGAAAGAAGGTACGACATCAATGTTCAGCAGTTAAAACCAGGGCAGAAGTGTGAGGAGCTAAGCCCTAAAAGCCAGGTGCCCAAAGACAGGTCTATGAAGCAGGAGCAAGGTCTCAGGCTGGGTCAGAATATTTCAAAAGAGCAGTGTGCTAGAGATGGCATATGTTTTTTATGTTCTGTGTAGCCCGGGAGGATGCACATCTTCTCTGAGACAAGCCTAAAGCCTAAACAGCACCTCCCACTTCGACCTCCAGGTCTATAAGTTCCATAAAAGGAATTCATGGAAGTGGCTCTGGGTCACCCTCTCCAGTGCCAGAAACAACTCAGAGTACACACTCCACCCAGATGGCAGGGAGCAACTGGAAGCCTCATCCTGCTTCTCGGGCCCCACACCCCTTCACATACGCTCTTGGAGGATTTGCCAGGAGATGGACTTTCCAAGTAGAAGATGCACTGTTGAGAGAGATGGTTTCATCAAAAACCATTTACTCCACAGGGCTGCAGATGACAGTTAGGAGGCCACATTAGACTAGCATGTTTGGAAGTGCTGCCTGGGGGTGATGCAGAGCTGATCTTGTCAGTGTGCAGGACTCCCACCAGGAACATCTTTCCTTGTCATCTCATGCATCATTTTTGCCTCTTCTCAATGTCAGAGTCTTATCTGGTTCCTCCCAGTTTGATAATGGTCATATGGACATGACCATGTGGTGCAGAATGTCTCCACCAGGGTGATAAAGAAATTCCAGAGGACATGAGTACAAGTCTTGAGCAGTATGTGTGTGTGTGTGTATGCGCACGCACTCAATGGCAGGATAGGACAGCTGGATTCTGGCCTACACTATTCTGTGAGGATGGGTGACCTTAGGCACATCGCCTCACTTCTATGGGTCTATAAAATGAAAGTTTGTAGGGGACGAGTGAACATTTTACCTTTATTAAAATACCTGGTTGCCATCATGATAGACAAGAAGTCTGTTGTTTAATGTTGGCATGCAAAAATAATAATATATGAGATGAACCCCCCAAAACCTGGAATTCTGTTCTGGAGGGCGGGTCCCTCATAGTACAGGCTTCCTGCACTAGGTGAGTATTCTAGGAACCTGTCTGTATCAGTGTACCAGTTGGCATTGTAAGAGATTGCGCTCAGCTTCGGTGAAATTTTTTGAAGATTCTTTGACCGAGTTTGCCCATTTCATGATGGGTGATTTACAAGCACACCTGCCCACACTGCACTGAGTGTTCAGAAGTTTTTGACCAAAAATGGCATGATCCCTATGCTCCACCCTCCCTATTCACCCGGTTTCACCTCCAGTGACTTTGTTTTTGTTTCCTTGAATAAAAACGTCCTTAAAGGAAAATGTTTGCTGATGTGGAAGAAGTGAAACAGAAAATGGTAGAAGCACTAAAAGGCATCGAAATTGATGAGTTCAAAAACTGTTTTAAGCCATAGGAAAAGATGTCTTGATAGGTGTATTGCACCAAATGGAGAGTACTTTGAAGGTGACTGAAGTTTAAACATGTCAGAATAAGTACAAATTTTTTATAAATAAATTCTGGGTTTTGGGGGTCTCCCCTCATATACACACTGTGCGCCCTGAAGACCCCCTCAACACTCTTCTCAGCATCTGTTGAGAAGCCCTGGATCATAACTCCCTAGGCACCCTCCCTCTCTGCCACTTCAAAGCAGCAATAACGGCAGCACACTGTGCTCCTTGCTTACTACCTTCCACATGCTTCACATGCAGCACCTCATGTCATCCTTACAACCACCCTCTGAGGTAGGCACTGTTCATCCAAGCACACCAAGCTGGCAGCAGAGGCTCCAGAGTTTAGGTCACTTGTCTAAAGGCATGCAGCTAGTAAGTGGCTAAGTCTGGCTGAGAAACCAAGCAGCTATGGCAGTCTTCTCCGTGTCCTTTATCAATAATTCTAATCTTCTCACCATGAGCTTAAGCATTTTAGAGGAGGAGAAAAAAACACAACATTTTCCCAATTATTCCTCAACCATGGCTAAAACCAGAAAACTTCACTTGCTTAGTCAAATTTTAATGGTAGCCAGTGATCATAGGAGACAAGATGGCTGCCACCTGAAACCACCCAGAAGCACATACCCAGCCTGGCTTCGCTGTTAACTGCTATGGGACAGTAGCAACATTACCTAATAGTCTGGTTTAAAAGCATTTGCATATATCCCTTGATAAGGCATTCTAGTATGCAATATTTTATACCCCACAAAGCCCTTGAAACTCCACCCCGCACATCATTTGCTCCTCATCACAGCCCTGTAAGGTGGTGATGGTGATTACTGTTATTCTTACATTGCAGCTCAAGAAACTGAGGATACAATGGTGAAATAACTTTCCTCAAAGAACCAAAGTGAGGGTCAGAGCTTGGATTCAAACCTGAGGCTGCCCACACAAAATCCACACATCTCATTCCCAGCAGTTGCTTCTACTTTTGCATTTATGTCTTTCAAGTGTGTTTGCTGGCTCAGGGAAATGATATGATTTGGTCTCTTAGCCTGACAGAATGATTTGCCAGTGTAATTGTTCTATGTGTTAATGGCTTTTATTTTTCATTGCACAAACAATATTATAATGACATTAATGGAAGTCTAAGGGAAAGAAAAAATTCACCAATAAGCCTGCCACCCACAATAAATCAAGTTTTGCTTTTTCTGCAATTCCCTCTCAGTCCTTACTCATGTGCAGACATACTTTTGATAAGGTTTCTAAAGCTCAGTGTAGGTACAGTTTTGTTTTGTGTATAATAAAGTATGTTATACTTTATTATAGGGATTGTCCATGTTGCTCAACAGTCTTCGTAATTAGCTCTTTAGTGGTTCTACCATACTTTAGTGAGGTTGGATACATCAGATTTCCTCAGACATTTCCCTGTTATTTGATATTAGGATGGCCATTGTATTATTTTATACTCACTTTTTTGCTTCCTTCTAGTTTTGGCCCAGGGAATGTGGGAGTATTATGATTGGCCTCAAGCCCCAGGGTCCATGCCTCTACCTCCAACACATCTCTCAGTGCGGGAGGTGAGGAGTGCCAGGAAATATTTTGTTTGGTGGTCTAGAGTTTCAGCTTCTGCCATACTTTTCACTGGGCTCATGAAGTTAGGTTAGGAAATATTTCTTTCAGGAGAAGATCCCCAGGGAATAAGGGTCACTTGACTCCTGTATAAGTCTCTGCCACTTTAACATCTAGTATATGGAAATCAAGGATTGTGAGAATGTAATAAACTTGTCAATATAATAAGGCCAGGTCAACTACAAAATGGCTTGCAAAAACAATGAGCTGATTTCTTCATTTTGTTAAGGCACAGAGAAGAGAACAGTGCACTCATTTTCATCTGAAAATGTACATGACCTTGCTCACAGTGGCGGTGTGGTTACTTGGGGTGGTGGGGGAAAACTAGAAAGCAGCATGATACCAGTTCTCCTTGAATCTGAAGCCCATCTCAGCATCTGGTTTAGGCCTAAATTGAAGAATCCTCCTACTATCCTGCTAGCTTAGGAATCCTCAGCTGTAGCTTCTGGACCCAACACAGAGACCCCAATGAGTTCAACACACATGTACCATCAAGGAGACATATGGGACTTCTCTAAGGCTGATAATTACAGTCCTGGTTGCTATAGAGATTTGTGAACTCTTCCAGAATACAGCCTCAGAATCCTTTTACCACACCCAGTGCCCAGGGTTACTAACTCCTGCCACAGATGCAAAGATACTGAGAAGCACATGGAAAGATACAATAGACACAAGCTTAATAGTAAGACAGACTTGGACTCAAATCCAGGCTCTGCAACTTCCTGGTTATCAGGTCATGGTGCAGCTCTACCCTTGAGTCTCAGTTTTCTCATCTGTAAAATGCCATCAACAATTTCTGCCTGGACATTGTTTTGAGGGTTAAGTGAAGTTGTGGATGGAAAGTACGGCGGACAATAGGTGTGTCATATTGGTTCCCTTTCCCTCCTCTGCAGGACAGTAATTCAAATTGATGGTTCTTGTATGCACAGCCATGCACATGCTGTGTAGTCAGGATGGTTCAAGTACATATCTTCCCCAAACTACACAGACTCACAAAGTAACAAGACTATAGTTATTCAAGAGGTGAAATTGAGTGGAAAGTTGGGGAGAAATCTATTCCAACTCATGATCTTGACAAACAAGGCATTCCAGTGTCAAAGCAACCTATGCTCTAAGGTCGTGTTGGGTTTCCACATGCTGTGACTATCCTACCGCTACCCCATCCCATGCCCACTCCCACCCACTGTGCAGCTGTACTAGTTGCTGGGAGCACCTCAGTCTGGTGCTACCTGTGGCCCCCCCCATACATGCCAGGCTCATTTCTGGTTCTATTCTCAGGGCAAGACTCATGGTGTTCCCTCCATCTGCAATTGTAATCACTCTTTTCTTACTTGAAAATCTTTCCTAGCTATCTCATACCACATCTGTCCAACAACCCTGGGTGTGTGTAGTAAAGATCACCTCTAAGGATCTGTAGCTTTTTATAGGCGAACGATGGAAGTAGTAGGGGAGAGTGACTTGTCTAAGATCACTCTGCTCATTCATGGACAAGAGAGATCTGAACCCAAGCCTTCCAAGTCCTGCTCAATGGCTCTTTACCACCTTTGGTTAAATAATTTTTAGCCCTTACCCTAAAAAAAAAAAGCTCACATTTTACTAGTGGAGATAAACATGTAATAACAACCATAAATAATGACAATGACTGAAAAAAGTCAATATGAAAAGGCTATATATCATGTGATTCCAACCATATGCCATTCTGGAAAAGGCAAAACTATGGAAACAAAAAGATCAGTGATTGCCAGGGCCTAGTGGGCAAGGGGGCGGGATGAATAGGTGGAGCACAGACAATTTTTAGGGTGGTGAAAATACTCTGTATGATACTATAATGATGGACATATGTCATTATACATTTCTCCAAACCCATAGGATGTACAATGCCAAGAGCAAACCTAATGTAAACTATGAACTCTGGGTGATAATGATGTGTTCATCACATGTAACAAATGTACCACTCTGGTGGGATGTTGATCATGGGGCAAGCTGTGCATGTGCAGTGACAAGGGTAATATAGGAAATCTGTATACCTTCTCATCAACTTTGCTGTAAATTTAAAACTGCTCTTAAAATTAAAGTCAATTAAAAAAGATAATCCCAGCAATGATAAAATTATGTATAAAGCACTAAATTAGTACAGAGGAAGGAGGGATGAACTCTGTTAATTTTGTATGGTAGAAGGTCAGTCAGAGAAGGCTTCAGAGAAGAGGTGATAACCAGTCAGGGTTTTGAAGGATGAATATGAAGTTGCCAAGAGAAAATGGAGGTTTCAGGGGAGGGGGATTCCAGGCAGAGGAAAGTACATTTGTGAAAGCATGGTAATATTGAAAAGGCATGGTGTATTTAGAAAGCCACAAGTCGTTCAAGATGGCTGGATCATGAAGTTCAACAGGAAATGACAAAGGGTAAGGTTGGAGAAGTAAGTGAAGCCTGATCCTGGATGGTCTGTAAGTTGTGGTAAAGAGCATAAATTTTACACCAAGAACTGGTGCTTCCCAAAACTCAGGCAATCATGTCTCACATCCTCAACTTTTTCCATTTCCATGCACCACCTCTACTACTATTTACTTAGCCATTTTATTTTAAAAGATTCACTTTGAAAACATTTAATCTTGCCCTAATTAAAAAGATGAGAAACCATGGGTTAGATTTACTAGCTATATTTTTTTCTAATACACATTAAAATATATACAAAGCTCTGAAAGGTAACAAAACTTTTTTTCTTCATCATCTACAAATGATCCCCTGGGCCACCTGGGACTAGCAGGACATACTTTGGGAACAATCCCGATCCCCTGTCCCCAAATTAACAAGGTTTGGTTTCATAGCAAAGGAGTGCAGGAGCAGGCCACTCTGATGGCTGTGCTAGGCAAGGTCAGGAGGAGGGCAACGGTGGAGGCAGGGAGCCAGAGTTAACAAAAATCTAGACTCAGGCATTGACAGGAGGACAAAAGGACAGTCTGCCAAGTCTCAGAAGAAGACTTAACAATAAATACTTGTTGGATGGATAGATGAATGGATGGATGACTGAAAATTGTAAGCATGAGGTGAGGAAGAGAGAAAAGCAAAGGATGACCCTTAGGTTTCTACTTTGGGTTACTGGAGAGATGGTGTCACCAACAGAAAATGGAAGAGAGAAAGGGGAGCTTTTCTACAGGGATGGAGGATGGAACAAGATGTGCTTAGCTAAGAATGAGGTCCCTGTGGGACATTCAGGTGGAGATAGAGCAGTTGACTCAGTAGTCTCTGCTGGAGACAGACATTTGGAGGCCAAGTGTATAGAAACAGACTCTGGGTGTGGCCTTGACCACCAGGGGAGAGGGTGTTGAGTGAGAGCACACACATGCCCCAGACAGAGCTCTGAGAAAAGGACATTTGTGAATAAGGCCACAAAACAGAAGAGATGCTTCCCCCTCCATGAACTTTCCTGGAGATCTCACCTTCTCTCTTAGACCATTTGCTGACTTTCCTGTGCTTGTCTCCTCTCCTTGACCAGTCTGTGGGTAGCCTGGGACTGAAAAGTTAACCAATCTTTCTATACATAGCCTGGAGGGGTGAGTGTTAATCTAAGGCTTCTGGGACTCCCTAGAGATGGTGAGTTAGCAGTGCAGTGTTGGGGGAAGATGAGGGCCAGGAGGCAGAAGGGAGAGAGGGAACAGTGGTCATGAGGCCACCTCATCATGCTGCCAGAGCTGGTCCAGGACCTATTACCTCCAGGATGACCCTGAGTCAGATTTGGCATTGAAGATGCAGAGCATTTTTTAAGAGATGAAATAGTAGCCAGTAACTGTCCTGAGCTATATCACAAGGAGTTATGTGGAAAGTTATCCTCAGGCTCTTGTACTGGCCTGTGCAGAGCATCTCCTTTGAACACCAGCAGGTCCTGGGTCTCCAGCTCTATGACAGAGAAGCAGGATGCTATGAGGTGATGGTTGGGGCATCCATTTAACTTAAAAGAGCATGTCCACAGAAGATTCTAAAGACACTTCAACACCCAGAGCCTTCACCACAGGGTCAGTCCACCACAGGGGCCAAATTCCACTCATTCAGGAAGCCACAGAAGGCCTTGCTGTGGCAGGTGGGCCCAGAGGCAGTTATCTGCCTGCTAGCACATCCCAGGTCACTTTCCTGTAGCCTCCCTTCCTCCCTCATTCACCCTGTGAACCCATGATTGGGGGCTGCCCCTAGAACTGGCTGGCCCTGGACAACTCCCTTGGCTACATGGTCAGCCAAGTCCCCAGAGAAAGGCAGAGGCAGCTTTTTGGGCCTGAGCATGGCAACGCTTATGGTAAGACACCAATCCGTTTGTTGCATTCTTATGGTAAACTTGAATTAAACTTGACAAAACTTTCACTTCATTCACACTGACCTGAAAGGTGGATGTGATCCTCCCATACAGGCACAGACAAAATCATGGGCTTCTCTATGAGGGGTGCTGAGAAGGGCAAAGAGAGGGCACCATTACACCATCAGTACACAAGGGCAGGAAGACTACTCCTGTGCATGTGGCCTGATTTGAGGCAGCAGTTGAAGGTGCTTCCCAATGGCCAAGGAACAGACAGGAGGAAGAAGAGTTGGTTGGGTGGGGCAGGGGTGAATGGGACAAGAGATGTGTCCACATACTCTTGCACTGCCTGGGAACTCGAGCTAGGAAAAGTTGTCTCCAGATTCTATGTCCCTAATTTCCACACTGTCAGCATCTAGGAAAGGCTTGTTGGGGAGAATTATGCCAGCCTCTTGAGTCCATGTCTAGAGAGGGCCAAGGGGCAAAACAGGGCATGCCCAGGATAGGAGGGCAACAAGCTCAAGGCTGCCACATGCTCCTGTCACCCATGCAGTATGGGAAGGCTCTCTGTCAGGGCTGGGGCAGGAGGTGGGGGCAGGGCATTACACAGCAAGAAACAGATTCGTCTGGTTCATTCGGTGCATGCAGCATAGGAGGTAGAACCAGGAGAGGTGTAGGTGTACAGTGCGGGTGGGAAGTGGGCTGGGGGAGATGAAGGCTTGAATAACAAAGGAGACTCAGAAAGGATAAGCCATGCATGCTTCCAGGTCTCTGCCTACTGGATCCAGACAGAAAGCACAGTCCTAGCAATAAACTTCAGTCCACAGCACGTTGCTCACTTCCCTGACGCTCCAGCCACCCTCCAGAGGCTGCATGGGGTTGCTGGCCAAGAGGCCAGCCCTACCAGCTCAGGAATATTGGACTTATGCAATTCAGGCTGACGTGGGAGCAGGGGAGCTGGGAGTTCACCCGCATCTCCCTTGGGCTCTCTCCCCGCCCCCTGCCAGCTCCTGCAAGTCACACCAAGGGTCAGGGGCCCCACGGCTGCAGCTGGGGAGGCCCTGGCTGTAGGAGTCGTGAAAAAAGGAGGGAAGGGAAGAGAGTACCTGTTGCTGAATGCATCCTGCTTTGGCTCTTACTCCTCGGTTGCTTGTGGTGAGAGTTGCCCATCATTCTGTTCTGGACTGGCAGCCGCCCCGTAGCCGCCGCTGCCGCCTCCGCCTCCTCCTCCTCCTTTTCCTCCTCCTCCTCTTCCTCCTCCCCCTCCTCCTCCTCCTCCCCCCTCCTCTTCTTCTGCCTGTGCTCCTCCCCAGGTGCTTACATCACCTCAGCTTTGCTTCTCACACACATGGCTCACCCAAATCCCACTTGTGCCCCTGGCACACAATTGTCCAGACCTGACCCTCTCACTTGGACTACAGCCTGCTAGGAGCTTCTCTCAGCCTCTCTCTCCTTCTCTCCCTCTCTCTCCCTCCCTCCCTTCCTCCCTCCCTCCCTCCCTCCCTGTCTCTCTCCCTCCCTCCTTTCCTCTCTGTCTCTCCCTCTCCCTTCCCCTCCCCCTTGCTTAGTGCTCCTCAGGTTGAGCAGCTCAGGTTCTAGAAGAACCCTAGCAAGCCCTGAGCATGGCCCCCACCTCATATGCCTCTGCAGATGGGGCCAGCACGGGATCCCTCGGGGATCCGACTCGCCTGCCCTCACTGTCCCTGGCTGCCTGTGCTCTCAACGCTGTCATTTCTGCTGCCGCGAGCTCACTCGTCTGCAGAAGCTTGCAGGAGCGAGGGGCCAATAACAGAGCTTAATCCAGGAGTGTGACAGGGACCAGTGAAGGAATGTGCTACCCAGGAATTCTAAGTCATACAGCTCCCTGCTCCACTGGGGGATGGATCCAGTTCTGTAAGTGACAGCTGCCAACGGACTCTGGGCTCCAGTCTTGACAGAGACTTGCAGAAATCTAGGTAAAGCATGAGGCTGCCAGGCTGCATGCAGGCTTGGAGCTAACACAGCTGGATGCCTCTTTCCTGTCAGACACACCTGAAGCTTCACTCCACTCACCCTTCCCTTGCCAGCTTTGCCTTCCCCAGGGGAGGGCAGAACTGGCAGTCCAGAGATTCACAGACTGGAATGGGGACCCTCAGCAGCCAACGAAAGGGCTCCTTCCATGAGCCCCACTGTAAATCCACACACATACTCTCAATTTCTCTCCCTCTCTCTCACACACACGTGCATGTGCACATGCAGCTGCTCACTACAAGTGCTGCAGCCCTGTGGGACAAGTGACATGGGGCAGGCTGTGCTAGCTCAGCAGCTCATTCTAGCTCCAGTACCCTGGGAGCGAGGAAGGGCCATGGCCCCTGGAATCAACTCTGCCAGAGTTAGACAACCCTGAGTGACTTCACTTACTTAGCAGAGTTTGGTACTGCCCAATGCTAATGTCATCAGACACCTGCACATGTAGACAAGAGACCAGTCTGTCATAGCCACAGCCACAGAGCACCATTGGTGCAGGTCTAGCTAGGAGATACCTTCTCAGAGGAAGTGACCCTTGGGCTGGGTTATGAAGGATGAGGCAGAGTTGGCCAGATACAGAAAGGGTACATTGTTAAATATTTGAGATATTATTCCTGCTAGGAACCACTCTCACCAGGCTTCTAGCTGTCAATGGTCTCTTCAGTTCTCTTCAACAACCCCACAGGTCCCTTCATGCCAGCAGACCGAGGCTACTGAGGGAGGAAAACACTGGCTTCTAGGCTGCCCAGCTTAGTGGCAGAGACAGATAATCACACAGAGAAGTCACAGGATGGTGTCACCCTTGCTTGGCTTTGTTAAGTCATTGTAGAATGTGGCAGGAGGCCTCCAAGGGGTCCTGCCAGAGGCCAGAAAAGAGGAGTTGTGAAACAGAGGTCCCAGAGCAAGTGTGAAGGGTGAAAACTGAAGCATCTTGGGAAAATAGAGTGTCTTGGGAAAATCTTGGTAAAAATCTTGAAGGAGAGGTTTGAGAAATATTTGGCCATTGCCCTCTTATCTACTTGTGATAGATCCTAGATACGAGTCTTGATTGGTTTAAGGTTGTCCTCATGGACTGAAAAATGCTTAGAGAGTCTACAAGAGACAGAACCATGACATCTTGAGATGGTTCTAAACTGTGTATGGATACTCTAAAAGTAAAAATAGAATTGGACTCAACTGGGCTATGGACTTGAGACCCCACATTATATTTCCGAGGACCAGGTGTGGAAGATGGACTAGGAATAGGTGTGTCTGGCAAGTACGGAGAGTAAGAGGATGGGAGAGGCTGAAGAATGAGTGAATGATCACAAACTGAACACCCCTATGAACCCACTACTCAGGTTAAGAAGCTGAGCCTGACCAGGACTGTAGAAGCCTTCCTCAGGGCAGTTTTTAGGCATCAACATCATCATTGCAGATCTTCTGACAACAGCCCTGTAGGGAGGTATAAATAGTTCATTCTGCTCTATAAACACCTGAACTGAGGTGAGAAAGGGCAAACCAAGGTCCCCATTGGCTCCTCTCACTGGGTCTACACATGTGTTCAAGTGGTTCTCAGAGCAGAAAAACCACTGAAAGAGAACAGTAGACACAGAACCCTCCCTTTTTCTCTATGTACCTCCACCTTATCACTCTTCTCTCTTTCTTGTCTGAGACTCTCATAAGGGGAGTCTACACCTCGTATCCCACATCCTCACCTCCCTGTCTCTTCTGGCCCCCCACCTGCAGCCCCAGCCCCCCCTCATCCCCAACTGGAGCTCCCCTCACCTAGTCACCAGTGTCCGCATAGCCTCAACAAGTAGCTGCTTTAGCATCTTTTGTCATTGGGCCTCCCTGCTCTGTTTGCCACTGGGGATTACACACTCCTTGCCAAAATGAACCCAACCAGTACACAGGGCAGCCAGGATTTGAAGCCCTGTCCATCTCCCTCCAAATTCTGTACCTTTTCCATCATATCTGTCTTTATAATCTGAAGTAGATGGAGAATGCCTTTAGACATCTTTAACATTTTCCTCCACCTCCACTAGCCTTTTGCTGAGTCTTGTAAGTTGTTCCTTAAAACTCTCATGTACAAGATTCTCAAGTGTTACCTCCACTTCCTTCACTGTGGCCCCAACTACAATTATCCCTCCCCTGGGCCGCTAGGGTGAACATCCTCTTCACTGGGCTCCCTGCTTCTGCCTCTGCATCTTATAATCTATTCTTTATACCGCAGCCAGAGTGAGCGTTTACAAACATAAACCAAATCACATCAGTCCATTGCTCAGAACCTTACCATGATCTGTTGCTGAAAGTGTTAAGTCCGTGCTCTCTAGCTGATACTCAGAACCCACTCCACCTGACCTCTTCACCTTCTTTCTTTATTATCTGAAATAAACTGCTCTGCCCATTCACTCTATGGGCTACTCATTCTGTTCTTTACCTCATCCTTGTGATTTATCATTCCAGGGTAGAGCAATCCAGGACAACTTTGGAGTCAGAGAAATCTGGATTCAAATCCTCACTCTGTCATTTCTACCTGTTGTAATCCTACAAAGTTACTTGTCTTCTCCAGGCTCCATTTCCTCATCCATACAACGGGCTATGGAAACGTCTAACTTGCAGGCACCAGATACACAGTGGGTGCTTGCCAAAAAAGTTGTTCTCATGCCCTTCTCACTATCTGTCCCTACTGTTCTCAAATTCTACACCTCCTCAAACTTCAAACCCTACCGCCCCATGAAAGCTCTCTCCCCACCCACCCCTGGTCTGCAGGGCTCACTCCCTCTTCCAGGTGCCTTCAGCACTGGCTGCCTGAGCCACTCATTTGTCCCCAAACATAGATGTCCTGAACTTGTTGGAAATTTTCCATGTGTTCATGGATCTTCCCTGGTCCAGCAGCTTCTGAGTTTTTTAAAGGGTGGGTCAGAATCTGAGTCTTTCAGTAAGCCCTGCAGAGGGCCTGGAGCAGAGAGTGAGTCAGTTATGTGTTTTACTGGAGAATCAGGACAGGCCAAGACACTCTGCCCATGCAAACCCCGTCTCTCCTCCTCTTCCTCCTACCTCTCTTTTGCTCTCTAACAATCCTTCCAAAAGCTTCACAGCTTTGGTCCTTGTGCATCCACCAACCCAGGGGTCCTCTCAAAATGTTCACACTCATTCCTACTTATCAGGTGGACATCCAGGCTGTGTGTGTTGTTGGTGGCAGCTGTTTTTGACCATGGAAAGGTGTTAAACCAATTATTTTTAGCACTGAGCATTGTGCTGGGGGTTGAGGCCAGCCAAGGTGCAGTGGCATTAGGAGGGCCCTAACCCTCCTTCAGTATCTTCCTGGCACATGTGCAAGCCAAGGCAGGCCAGAAGCATCTGTGTTTATGGAGGACAGAGGGCCAGACCACACCATTCCACTGGTCCCTGATCCAACTTGATACCTCAGATGCACCAGGACCGGGGACAGAGAAGTCTGAGGTCTGAAATAAGTAACTCTGAGCCCATCTCCCTAAACTGATAGTGTTTAGGTTCATTGTTGTCACCTCGTCAGCCATGTCCAGCTGTATTCAGGGCTGGGGGTAGGGGGACAGGGCAGTACTATCACTAGACTGTATTCCAGAGCCCAAGAGATGGGACAAGACCCAGCTTGTCACTCATCATGCTCTTGCATACTCCTCATAACCACCCTGTGACTGCATATTTTGAGGCCTCGTTATCTAGATGAGGAAATGGAATCAGGAAAAGAGGTGAACCTGGTAAGTGGCATGGTAGGACTAGAACCCAAGTTATGCTGACTCCCAACCTGGTTCTTTGTTACTCTGTTAGCCCCATCTGCCATGACCAGTATACACTCCACTCTTAGGTAAGGAATCTACAGCTATACGTTCCTTGAGGAGAAGAGAATTCTAACACACAGCAATTACTTTGGCTCCAGCAGGCCATAGACGAGAGGCTGGCCCTTGGCAGTTCACGCAGCATGCTGTATCAGAGACACTTTTCAACTGCATGTCAGTCATAGCCCCTCAAGCCTAAAGCACCAACCAACTGCTCTTCCAAGTCCAAATAAGTGCTGTCTGCTTTCTGTTCCTTCTGTTTGGAATGCTTTTTCTTCTACCTCCATCTCTGCTTGTGAAAGGTCATATAGTCTCTCAAAACCCAGCCTCCTCCTCCAGGAAGCTTTCTCTCGCCCTTGTGGCCAGCGTAAACTCAGCTCCACATGGCCACAGCCTCTTCATGAATGTCAGGTCCATTGCATATGCTTCCTTGCCCTGCTTCAAGCTTTTTCCAATCTCTCCAAATGTAAATGGGTTTCTCCTCTGTTTATTCCCACAGTACAATACAATGTTCCCCAAAGAGCAGTATGCATTCATTAGTGGTGCATGAGGTCATGGTATGAGAGGGAATTTTATATATGCATGGATGAGCTTTTTAAGTCTAAGAGTCATGCATTTTCTAATGCATATTAGACTCTAATAATAATTAGAGAAAAAATTAGTGCATAAAATGTGTAATTTCTTGAGTATTTAGGTTGAATTAAATGAGTTTGTTTAAAGAAAAATAATTAGATGTCTGTAAAGTGGATTGAACTATTTATACTTTCCCACAGAGCTGTTGTCAGAAGATCTCCAATGATGCCTAAAAAGTTCCCTGAGGAGGGCTTCTGTGGTTTTGACATGAGTAGTGGGTCCACAGGTGCATTCAGTTTGCAATCATTCATCAAAGCGTGCACTTTTTTAAAAAAAAAATTATTTATTTATTTTTAGAGAAAGGTGAAGAGAGAGAAAGAGAGGAAGAGAAACATTGATGTGCAACAGCAACATCAATTGGCTGCTTCTTGCCCCCCGGAGACTTGGCCCCCAACTCAGGCATGTGCCTTGACTGGGAATCAAACCAGCAACCTTTCAGTTCACAGGTCAGCACTCAACCCACGGAACCACACCATCCAGGACAAAGTGTGTGCTTTTTTGGTGTGTACTTTTGATGTGTGCACTTTTTGGTGTTTGTGTAATCGTCCATAAAAAGTCTAATTTTTAAACTTTAATTTATTTTTTAATCCTCACCTGAGGATATGTTTATTGATTTCAGAGATAAGGGAAGGGAGGGAGAGAGAGAGAGAGAAAAAGAAACATTGATGTGTGAGAGAGAAACATCTATTGGTTGCCCCTCATACATTCCCCAACTGAGGATCGAACCCATAACCTAGATATGTGCCCTGACCGGGGATCAAACCCACAGCCTTTTGGTGTATGGGATGATGCTCCAACCAACTAAACCACACCAGTCAGGGCAAAATGTCTAATTTTTAAAAAGTGGATGATACATAGTAGGTCCTCACTCAAGGGGAGTTAAACACTTTGTATTTGGGATCCAAGTGACTAGAAGGGTGGCAATGCCATTAACATCCAAGGAAAGGGGGTGTGAGTGTATAGACAGTGGGTTTAGGGAAGGCAGGAAGCTGTGGAATTGTGATTTGGGACATGTTTTCCCGTTTTGGTCCTGTCCAAGTAAAAACGCCAGAGTGCCTCTGAGAGCTGATGCTGATGAATAGCAGGCCAAGGCCAAGGCCATGGAGGCAGAACCAGCCAAGACCTGGATCATAAATGAGCATAAAACCTAGGAGCTAAGCAGAGAGGCTGGCACAGGGGACAGAGTGCTGGCTGTCTGTTTCATGACCTTACATGTGCCCTGGGCCTCTCTGACCCTCCATTTAGTTTCCACTTGGGCAGTAAAATATATAAACCTAATTGCTTCCTCATGGTCCTTTCAGCTCAGATATTTGGAAAGCGGTTGTCCTATGTACTGATATTAATCAACAATTATGTTCTCAAATGATTTGATCACCAATATTGTTAGGCAGCGTTCCAGTCACAGGGGACACAAGAATGAGAGGCCCCAGCAGCTGCCCTTAGGGGGCTCCTAGGCCTTGGTTTTTCTCACATCCTTGCCCCTGGAGATAGACTAGCACCAAGTTCTAGAGTACAAGGGTCTTTAGAGACTTGCAAAGGAAACCCTAGCTGGGGTTGGAAGTGCACATGCTTCTGAAGGTCAGGAAGGGCAGGGAAGTTTGTGAAGTAGGCTGGAGGAAGCAATAGGGGGTGGTGGAGAACTGAAGTGTGTACACAGCCCACCCCCACTCTGGCCCCCAAAGCACTTAACCTCCAACCTGAGAAACCTCTAGCTGGCCCAATCCACTCTATATGTAGTCCACGTGCTGCCTATAGCTTGTCAGTTTACATCCTGCTAGCTGTGGTCTCCAAGTCTTTTTGAGCTTATCTCCTGACATATGGATATTTATTCATAAATGGCGTACATGTAATGCTGTGCTAATTGATTTTATAAATTATGGAACATAAATATGAAAATTAAACGACATTAAAAATGAATGTCGATAGGAATTTTAATATTTTCTTCCTGTACCCCAATAGATTATGCACCCACTTTGGAGGCCACAGGTATACTGAATCACACTCTGCCTTTTAGCCAGATGATGGAAGGAAGGCAGAAGAAGGGGTTAAGCATATGTTGGACAGGACAGACACAAGAAACTTACAATCCAGTCAGAGGAGACAGGCAATGACCACATCTACTAATAACCAAGGTAGGGCTAGCTTGTGCTAAGCAGAAGTGCAATGAAGAAAGTCAACATGGTGATATGATGGTGAGTGATGGGGTGGAGGTGGAGAGCCAGTTTAGATAAGTGATTGAGGCTGGTCTTTCTGAGCTAAGAACTGAGGATGACAGAGAGCTAGCAGAGGGAACAGAAAGTACCAAGTCCACAAGGTGAGAAGGATGTTGATGTTTTTGAGAAATGGGAAAAAGGCTAGCATGTCTAGAGCGGAGGAGGTGAGGGTGAATTTTGTTTTAAGTGCAATAGGACATTATTTGAGAGTTTTAAGTAAGGAAGCAGCAGTATTTGATTTAAATTTCTAAAAGACCACCATGTCTATTACGTGGACAATAGATTGGAGGGGGTTCAAGTAGAAATGGGGAAGTCAGGTAGCTATTGTTCTGTTCCAGGCAAGAGATGATGGACCAAGATCAGGGAAATAAATGGAAACAGCAAGAAGCAGGCAAGTATAAGATATATTTAAACTTTGTAACAACCTCACAATAATACCCTTGAAAGGCCACTATTATCATCCACATGTCACATATGAGGAAACTGAGGCCAAAGAAAGTCAAATAACTTGTCCAAGATCATATAGCTTGTAAGTGGTAAAAGCAGGAATTCACCCAGGTCTGCGTGACTTCCTTCCCATCCTACTCAGAATTCTAATTATGTTTCCTGCTCCAAAGAATCATTCACTAGGACAATGCAGGGTCTTCCTGTTTCAATCCTGAAAATCACTGGGCATCCTGAACAGAGAAAAGGGCATGGAAGACTATTTGACCTAGCAACCATCCAAGGGTATAGAAGTGATTAGAACAGTCCATTTGTCCTGTCTTCTTAAACATGCTGAGTTCACCGGAGCTCTAAGTAAGGGAAAAACCATTCTTTCCTTTGGAGGGGGAGTGGACAGGAGGGGGCCGGTGAGGGTATATTTGGAAATAGAAAAACCAAAAGCTGCCAACTTGTGCCTTCAAGGAAAGCCCAGGGGCGCAGGCCAAGAGGAAGTCATTTGCCAAGTCCCTCACAGCCCCCAAAGTTATCCATGTAAAAAAGAAGGCAGAATTGTTCTTGCCAAAGACATGGAGTCCTTTACAGAGCACTTTGTTAGCAAAGCCTAGCATCCCTGTCACTATGCAAAGCACGTTGGACTGTTGCCATGGCAATAGGCAGCTGGGCGTCTGAATCAGCTCAAGGCCTGCCTCAGCAGAGAGGACCAAGACTGTGGGGGCATCTCCCAGAGGGTAGGGGGAGTTGTGTTTTGTGTATGTTGATGAGGAGCCCTGAGCTCCCTTCCAGGTTATCAGGGTCTACAGCCTGTGTCTTCAGGAAATATTTCCTCTTGCCAGACACGCCTAATTCCACAGCCCCCCAGGTTGGCATGACCTGACCTGCTTCCATAGTTCTCTCCAGGTGGGGTTTTTCCCCCTTTCTTCTTTGAGTGTCTGGATAATGAGTAATAAATGGAAACACCCAATGGCTGTAAAACAAAACTCCCTTGTGTTATAAGTATAGGAAGAAACCAAAGTGCAGAGAATAAAAGTGACTTGCTGAAGGTTGTGCAATGTTGGTGGTACCACAGTCAGAGCACAGCTCCCCTGATTCAACATCACACAGCTAGACAGAGCTGGCATTAGACTTCAAGCCGGTCCTTGTACTTCAACCCATGGCCTCATACTTCCAATGCCAAATGCACTCCCCACCCCGTATCCCATGTGAATGAGACGCACAATTGCAAGTGATTCTAGATGATGTCACTTAATATGTAAGGCAAGAACATGTTCTGCAGTAAAGACCAGCAGCCACTGCTATGCCTCTGTGGGTCTCACTTCCTTCATCTCTAAAGGAAGATAATGCTACTTTGGGTTTGTTAGAGGAATGAAATGAGAATTCATATAAAGTGCATGGATCAAGTTATGATGCATAATAAGTGCTCAGTAAATGTTAGTTGCTATTAAGATTATTCCTTTAGGGACCAGCCCAAATTCTGCCACCTCAGTGGCTCCAGCCCTCATTTGATGCAACCCAGTTTTCCCCAATCATCCACTAATTGCCAGTTGCCAGCACCTGGAAGTTGAATTGCATCTGTCAGAGGAAGGGGAGAGCATCAAGAAAAGGTGGTACTGAGCTAGTCCTTAAAGAAGGAAGCAGCATTTACAATAAAATGAAGGTTGGAGAGAAGGCATTCCAGGCAAAGGGGACATTTTGATCAGGAGCATAAGGTATGAAGATATCTGGTGTTTGTGGAGAAAAAAGGAGTGACTTAGTATAGTCAGATAGAAGGTGAGGTAGTTGAGACCAGACCACGGAAGCCTTAAGTGTCATAATAAGAGGTGTGAATTTTATCTTGAAGGTAACATGGAACCACAGAAGCTTTTAGGAAAAGTGACCTGTAGATCAGTGTGGGGGCTGCAATGTTGAAGGCTGATTGGAGAGGGCTGGGAAGAGCATCAGGGAGCTGTGGAAGGCTGTGGATGAGAAGTGATGAGGAGCTGCCTCGAGAGGAGTGATGGTATAGAGAGGAAGAGCAGAGATACTAGTGGGACATAGGGATAGAACTGGTGCTGCCATTCTCCAAGTTAGGAAGCCTTGGGAGAGAAGCAGGTGCAGGGAGGGGGAGAAAAGACCTTAGCTTGGCCACAGTGCATGCAGTACCTCTGGGATGTTCTGTATAGTCAGGGCTCAGCAGAGGGGGCTGGAGATAGAAAAGGAGCAGCCATCAGTTCTCAGAAACATGTGAAGCCAGAGTGGATAAGACAGTAAAGGTCGAGTAGGAGAATGGAAAGACAAGGGAGCACTGATATGTGAGCTTTGCATCATGGCATTTTGGGTCTCTTCCTGGATCTGCAGTGGCTGCTTTCCTGGTGCACCAACCCAACACTTTCATGAAGCCCCCTGACATGCAGAACAAGGCACCCTGGCGACTCGGCCAACAGAGATGGTGCAGGTTCTCATGCATACAGCCTTAGCAATCCAGGCAGGCAGCGGGCACTCTTGACATGAGGATTTTCTGGAAGAAGGGTTTGATAATCTCAATAGGTCATAAAGGATTAAGGGGCAGGCAGAGGAAGCCTTTAAGTATTGGGAAGCTGTCAAGCCCATGGTGGCAGAAACAAGCTTTCCAAAATTCTGATTTTTCACTTGAAAGTTCAAATTTTATCTTTGGTGACACTGTCAACTGTTTTCCTTGAAGCGACAGATTCACTCCATTCATTTTTGAGAAAACGTCTGCCAGGCACCCAAGTCTGAAAAACCATAGTCCATCTCATTTGTCAGTTGTGCTTTCAAGTACAAATAAAGTTGCATGAAAAGAAGCCTGCTACACTCACCCTCAAACAATCGCACAAGCGCCTTTCCTCCAGACAACCACACACTTCCTCACGCAGCACAAGCCCTGGGTGTGTTCTTCCCGCTCCATCACACAGATATGGAAAAGTGCTGGACTCAAGGGTGCAGATATAATAAAGTGAACAAGTTTTACTGCTTTATCAAAGCCATTCTTCAGTGAGACTGGCTTTTTTTTAAACCTGTGAATGTGTGGTGGTAAAGTAGACACTGACCAGTGCTACAGGGAGGTACCACTACTTTGATTCAAGCCAGGCTGTCAGCAGGTTTTGCCCTTGGTGCAAACATCAACCTTGTGAAATAGGCAAATACTGGCTTAGTATTATCTTGAAAACAGCTCTGACCTTGCACACCTCTGAAAGGGTCTCAAGGACTCCTGGTGGAGGGGGAGTCTGTGGATCATATGTTGAGAACTGCTAATTTAGACAAATTCTTGCCCAGGTCCACAGGGGCAAGTTAAAGGTTTATTGCACCATTATTTGTGGTTACAGGGAGTTGACCAAGACATCCAGTCTCAGAGGAACAGAGAAGTAAAATGTGTCAGATACATGCCATATCAGAAGTGATAAACTAGGTGTGCACACAGAAACATGGATAGACCTCAAAAACAAAGAGAGAGAGGAAGAGAGAGGGAAGGGAGAAGAGAGAGAGGGAGAGAGAGAGAAACATCGATGTGAGAGAGAAACATCAATCAGTTGCCTCCTGTATGAGTCCTGACTGGGGATCGAACCCACAACCTAGGTATGAGCCCTATCCAGGGATCGAACCCACAACCTTTTGATGTGTGAGATGATACTCCAACAAACTGAGCCACCCAGCCAGGACAAGACACTATATATTTCTCAGAGACATCTATATATCCAGGAACACATAACAATCCACTGAGAGGGGACGGAAGTGGGGACTGGAGATAAAAGGGAAAAATGAAATAAGACTAAAATTATTTTAAAGTACCTTGATGGATAGATAATAGTGTGTAAGCAGTATATTCACTGTGCCCTTGAGTGCAAATAAAAACAGAGTGAATAGGAGACAAGATATTTTACTCTTTCAAGAGCTCTAATGGTGAAAGGAAGGGGGGATTGCTGGAGAGAAGTACAGGGAAAGAAGTGGGTGGAATATCTGCTTTTTGCCTCCTGTCTATCCCCCTTACCTACACTAGCTTGCATTACCACAAGCCTGGTTCTGAAGCTTACAGAATGAGGCCCAGAAAGGTAGGGGAGGGCATGGCAGAACTCCCACTTGCTGACTCCTATTTTCTCTGAGAAGTAAATGAGATCATCACCTAGAAGTAGGAGGTGGTATGTAGTCAAGGCTTGAAGGGCTGGGGAAGATGTGAAGCAGCTGCCATAGAGACTAGAGACAAATACAAGTATGTACAGGCCCAGCTGGAGATGAGGGACATTTGAGATGGATGGGAGAAAAACTGCCTTCATTTTTCATTCATTTATTCAGCCAGTTAGTCAAAAAATATTATTGTCTATTGTGTGCCAAGCACCTTACAAGGTACTTAGGATACCATAAGGAGTATCCTCATGGACCTGCCAGTTGTGTGTATGTGTGTGTGGGGGGGGTGGTGTTAAGTAAACACGCAGAAACAAATATAATTAAGCCATGATAACTACAATGAAAGAAGGCACAGGGTGCTGAGAGAGTATGTTAGTGAGGACTGATGCAGTCTGGGAAGCATGTTCAACAGTTCCATAGTGCCCCACTGTTGAGATGCTCCGTAATTTAGTTAGCCAGTTGCTTATTGTGGGACATTTAGAATTTCTTCCCCTCTTCTCCACATCATAACCAACATTTTGATGTATATCTTTCTACATTCATTTCTGGGCACTTGTTTGATTTCCTTAGCATGCATTTTTAAAAGTAGAATTGCTAGTTCAAAGGGTATGCACATTTTTAAGGCTTTTGAAACATACCGTCCTGCAGAAAGGTTGTGCTGGTTTACAGTGGAAAAAGTATGCTTTAAACAAAAGGGTGAACAGTAGTCAGATCTAGGAGATAAAAATTCCTTAAAGATTTTTCTTTTCTAGATTGTTTACATTTAATTTCTCCCCATTTCTCGACCTTTTAACCACTCTTATGTGTATGTGTTACTCATTTAAAATATTTTTGAATAGTTAATGCATACACATGGCAGAAATATTCAGAGAATGCAAAAGGGAATTCAGAGAAAAGTGAATCTCCTTGACCCCTAGTCTGGTTTCTTGGACATTCTGTCAGAGATGTTCTGTGCATATACAAAAAATTAGATGGTAGGGTCAGATTATACACATTTTTCATACTTTACACTGTTCATTCAACACAAAGAGCCACTTCATTTTAAAGGCTTCATAGTATTCTATGGTTATTTAGCTATTTGTACTCTTTTCCTGTTACAAATAAAGTGTATCATTTATATCATTTATTTAACAACAATAACAAAGGTGGGAAAAGAAGGAAAAAGACCATCTACCGAGGTTACAATATGCCTCCATTTCTTCCAGTAATATGCTGGGTGATATGAATAAAATGCTAAGAGATTTTTGTTGGTTTCCAGGAAAAAAAAAAAAGCAGATTGTTTTTAGTCTCAAGGCTTGGTACTCTCATGCTTTTACTAAACAATTGATTTGCTTTTTTTTTTTCTGTGAATCCTATAACTGATCATGTCTCCTCTTCTGTTATCTGCCATGAAAGAATTTGAGACTCATATTTATCAAGAAGGTACTTCCTGACATTCACTTTCTATGATGACTTCTTCACCAGTTCCTTTGTTCTCCCCTTGCCTCATCTTTCTCTCGAACATCTAATTTAGGCTCTCTCCAGGTATTGGATGTATCTTCATAAGCCACCTTAAATCCTTTTTGAAATAAATCAGGTATAAATAATTTTTGACTAAAATTGAGTTAAATGTTTGAGTCTCTCTGGGACGCAGTCCTCAAGGGGGATAGGCAAGACATAAACAGAAGGTGCCTCAAGAAAAAGACAAAAACCTAATTGGAGGTCAATCGATTTCTAGGCTACATGCGTCAAAGCTGAGGTCTTCAGCTTCCAAACACGGAAAGCAATTTAGCGCTGGAGTTCCCATGGCAACGGTGCCTGCTCGCCTGAGAAGAGGCAGGAGCGGGGCCTGGGGGTTGCTGGAGGAGCTCTGGCTGCTGGCCCCATGACTTCTTGCAGCCTGAGTGTTGAGATGTTCTGGGACTTCCCATTAATGGGGGACGCTGGATTTGGACCTAGTTGAAAATGTAGTTGCTGAGCAGAGTTGAAAAGTGTACAGTGGAGGTGGGGTGACAGCAAGGTAGCCCTCCAATACTTGAAGTTAGATCTCACTTCTTTTTCTCCCTCTCTCTGGCTGCTAAGAAAGAGAGTAGGAAGCAGGAGATAGAAGTCAGTGCAGGGATCACACTAAGCAATCCTCTCTCAAAGGGGCCAAAAGGGTGAGTAGGGCAGAGACCGAGAAAGGGTTGACCTTATTAGCATATTTAAAGCCTCCACCTAATTGAGTGTTCTGGCCTACAGTGAAGAAAGGTTGTGTTAGCCAGCCTCAGGGGGAGGGACTGCTTGAAGGCTGGAGGAAGGAAGCCCAGAACCACAAGGAGGCCGGGTTGGGGTGAATGGCTCCCTCACCAATAGAGGAAAATATAATATAGATGAGCATTCGTCTGACCTGGGAGGACAGAAGACTTTCTAGGCATAAAAACCACAAAGGAAAACAGCAACGTATTTGGCAGCATCATTTAAAAAATAAAATGTTGGCACATCCCAAAGCACAATAAACCCAAAATCAAAGACAAAACAGGGAAATAAAAACATATTTCCAGCACAGGGTAGAAAAAGATTTATATCTTTATTATATAAAGAGTTTTAAGTAATAAGCTCTTCATCAATAAGTAAAAAGACACATGTTTTACTTTTATAGTCAGAAAGACCAACTCTGTTTGAGAGGAGACCAGAAGAGTATGTCATTCTCTGAAAGGGAATCTATTAAGAATACCAGAATATGGCTCAGCTCACACAGCTGCAAAAGTAGCCCAAGGAAGACAGAGTTTGAAAATGTCCTGCTTATTGCACTGGGGAAATGGGAGGGGGGATCACCTAAAGCTTACTGCACCCATCTGAAAGCAACCAATTTAGAACAACCTATCAAAAGGTACTGGAACCTGTCACCAGCCTATGCAAACAGGAGGGCTCTGCTTCCCATACAGAGTAGACAGAGGTATATGGCCAAGAATGTACTGAAGTATCTCCATAGCAAGAGGGCTATGGTGTCTCCCCCATACCCAGAGCTGACTGTTCCAGAATAAAAGCGTGCTCAGTGATGCCTTGCTGTGAGAGTCTGTGAAGTCCTCTTGACAATGACCAAGTCCTGAGGTGGAGTCCTTGCTCCCAAGCAGCCTGCAAGGGACTCACCTAGGGGAAGAGACCCACTGTGTCTAAACAGGTGTTTCCATAGGTGGCAAAGATATTCATTTCTCCCACAAACACCACCTGAGACCTATTATGAGCCAAGCATGAGCTAGAAGTAGAGGAATACACCCCAAATGAAGAAGTTATTACAAAGAGTTGCCAGTCTATTATTGGTGGAGACTGGCAACTTGTGAAGGAAGCAGCTTTTGAGATTGGTTTTGAAGGTTGGGTAGGAGTTCAGTTAGCAGAGGTGTAGTCAGGGTGGAGATAAGAATTGGGAGTGAAGTCAAAGGCATGTGAGTGGGCGTGATGATCTCTCAGGACCTCTTCAGCTCTGCCAGTCTATGTTTATGAACTTCAACTTCATCCTAAGCAATCACATGTCTGTGAAATCTTAGATTCGATGGGTTGCTTATACTTTAACATACAAAAAGCAAATACGGAAGTATTTAAATAAAAAGAAAAGTTCTTGAACTTCTTTAAGGCATTTCAATTAATGTCAGTGAGAGAGGTTCCAGGTTTTGGGAAATTATGCCACGGGTAATAAGGAGCCACTGAAGGCTCTGTCTCCAGAATCAAGAAGATTGGAGGGGGAGAGAATGGAGGCAAGCAAACTGGTCAGGAAGTTATCATGAGAATCCAGTGAGAAGAAATGGGGTCCTCAACTCAGGAAAAATGGCCCAGAGGCCTGGAGTGTGTGGGAGAAGTGACTGACTAAAGAACAGTTTCCCAATTTCTGGTTTGCTGCACTCAAATCCTAATGAGTCAGAGTTCACATTCAATTCTGGCCATTACATTCTTCTCAACATGGAGGGGTATTGTTTTCCATTTCCCTTCCCCAAATTGGGACACATTGTTATGGCTGCTTGAACAAGGTGCCAATCCAACTGGGCAGTGGCAGGAAGTATTTTCCCACAGGAAAGGCTCGCATCAGATTCCTGCTGCCTTCTGCAAGTGGGAATTGAGCCTCCTCTTGCAAAGGACATGAGGCCAGACTACAGTCGCACTTTCAACAGGTGCTAATAAGAGAAAAGGTCTCCTTTTCAGTTAGCAGCCTGGAGATGGAATGCTGCAGAGGGACTGTGGGGAGCACACTGGACACTCATTCCCAACTCTATTGCTTGAGCAGTGTGGGGTGAAAGCCCTGAGAGGTGGGTGGCTCAAGAGAGGCTACTACTTGTTCTTCTGTTTGCAACCTGGAGGAGGGAACTTCCCTCCTGAGACACAGAAAATATGGTTGGAAACCACCAGGGCCATCAGTCCAAGTTGGAGAGGTCAGTGAGAGTAACTTGTGCTCCTGGAGGAATAGGAGAGGGACATAGGGGAAGGTAGACCAGAAGGGGCAGGGATGAGGAAGACCAGAGAACCCCATTCTCTCCTGCACCCTCAAGCCCACCTCTTTCAGTTGAAACCACTAACCTCAGAAATCATGTTGCCTCTCAGGCTACTCCCAGAGCAGTTGGCTTGAGGCCTCCTGGCACCTCTGAGAGCTAATTGAGACATGCTTCTCTTCCTTCTACTCTCCAAGCCAATGACTGACCTTTCTTTTTTTAAGATTTTATTTATTTATTTTTAGAGAGAAGGGAAGAGAGGGAGGCAGAGAGGGAGAGAAGCATCAGTGTGTGGGTGCCTCTTGCATGCCCCCCACTGGGGACCTTGCCTGCAACCTAGGCATATGCCCTGACTGGGAATCCAACCAGAGACCCTTTAGTTCGCAGGCTGGCCCTCCATTCACTGAGCCACACCACAGCCAGGGCTCAGTACCTAATGTTTCACACCAGCAAGATCACTGTCATCCCTACTCAGTGTCAGGCACTGGAGACACAAACTGAGAATTGGCATCCAGTCAGTCACGCCTCAGAAGCCTGAAGGGCCAATTGTCTCAGAAGATGACAGGCATGCGTGTTTCTTTTCATCCTTTCACACTGGGAGCTCTCAGAAGGCCTAGCCACTGTTCTGAGAAAGGGTCTGAGTACTGGCCCAGAAAGGGTATGACATATATAGTATTTGTTTAATTTAT
The DNA here is from genome assembly GCA_004024845.1 of Tonatia bakeri. NCBI lineage: Eukaryota > Metazoa > Chordata > Mammalia > Chiroptera > Phyllostomidae > Tonatia > Tonatia bakeri. Next base: position 34,283 of record PVIA01002406.1, on the reverse strand, counting down.
TCAAGGAATTCTAAGCAACACAGGGAAATGAGGTCCATGTGGTCAAACTTACTTTCCAAGCATGGTAGGTAAGGGGTTTTATGTCTGATTTTGTTCAAGCTACTGGGACAAATACTGTGTCAAGTGTGGTGGAAATCAAGAGGGGGTTTTGCCTGGAGATACCTGGGAAGGCTTTCAGAGGTGTTATCGAGGCAAGCTTTGAAGAATAAATGAGGTTTTTAAAGGTTGTAAATAAACACTGTAGCTAGTTGTAAAAAATGGTAGCATGAGCAAAGCTGTGTGTGATTGGGTCTGCACGTGGAAGAATTTGCTACAAGGAGGTGGTAAGACATAACGTGGGAAAGGTTGCTTAGCCCCATCGTGTGGAGGGCCTCAAACACCAGCTGGAGGAATAGTCAGGAACATTTTGTGGAGAAGGAAATCATTACTAAGACTGGCCTGGCGGTGATGTGGGAGAAACAAGAGAGAGGGTGGAGTGGGGAATGATTGAACGGTATGACATGAGGTCTCTACGAGAACAAAGCAGGAAGACAGAGTATGAAATGTTGATGACAAATTAGATTGTTTCATAAATTACTAATGAAACTATAATTTGGCCCAGCCACCTAAAAGAGCAGTTTTGCAATAATCTACATACCCTCAACCCAACAATCTGACTTCTAGGTACAAACAGTTGAAAATTTCTTCCTGTGCATGGGGAATATGTGGAAGAATGTTCATTGAAGTGTGGTTGGTAATGGTAATAAAATAGAAACAACTCAAGTTTCTATCAGGAGGGGATTGTAGAAGGAAGTTTTATTATTCATCAGATGGTATAGTGTATAGTAGTTAACATGAACAACCTATATCTCTATGTGTAAATGGAAGAGACCAAAAATATAATGTTGAGCAAAACTCCTCAAACTTTAGACAGTTATTTCATATAGAGTACCACTTATGGCAAATGTTCTATATACAAAAACTATTACATACCATTTATGGACACAAAAACATGGCCTGCATACATATCATGGTCATGACAATGACCCATGGGACTGGGGAGAACAGCACAGGGACTTTGGTGGCATCTGTAAGGTGTTACTTTGCTAGAAAATGTTACCTTGATCATTTTTGGTAGAGAGCACATAAACATTTGCTATATTATCCTCTGACTTTTTTTACAGGTTTTTTTTAACTAAAAAAATAAAGGAGGGGATAAATGAAAGACAGAACTGACCATTACCACATCTAACAACTAGAAGCCCACAGACCCCTACTGAAGGATGCCACAGCCACAATCAATAAAAATAACAGGAAAAATGACCCCACAGCTCCTAATAAATGCTACATCACAGAGCCTGGGCTCCATGCCACTCTTGCCTATATCCAACTTCACTGGCTTTCAGTCAAGAAAACAATAAATGAGTCGTGCACGAAAGTGACCCAAGGTGGAGAACAATGATTTGGAGCTTTTGCCAGGCCCGGATGCAAAGGCACTTGGAGAGTGAAATTTACACATATGTTCCCCACATGAGAAACAGCTCATGTCTGCAGGGTGTCCAAGTGCCACAGCCAAAGTGTTAGGTCCAGACTTTGCCAGGGACCAGGAGGGGGCCTTCCAGAGGGGAGGGAGAGGAGGAGGGTTTCTACGGCATCATACCAGGAGAGAAAGACGGTGAAATCAAAGGAAATGTAATCTCACCAGGACTGGAACTTAAGCCCCAGTAGGATTTATTTGTGCCTGCTTTGTCCACTGCTGTTGTCCCCAGGGCCTGTGTGTGCAGCACATAGTAGATGCTCACTATGTGAGCCAAGCCATGCCAGTGAAAGAGAGCAGTGAGTGTCAGGGTGAAAGGGAGGAGTTTTGAGTTCCCCCAGCTCTTCATCAACTTGATTGCTCAAGTGATCAGATTTCCATGGGCCAAAACAGGTACTCACAGCGTTTCTAGTGAATTACACTGTTGCCTGAGGTAGGAGCTGAGGACTGGAATGGAGTCGGCAGAAGAAAGGACAATGCAGGCAGAGAGAAGTGAGGTTTCAGGAGGAGGAAAGAACCAGGAGGCTCAGACAGGAAACATCCTTAAAAAATGAAAATCAGAACAAGTAGACACAGGTGTGGGGAGGGTGTTTTTGGAAGCAAAGTGGACACCAGAGAGAATAAGGAAGGAAGAGGGGTTTCATTCCTATTGGGCCCTGTTAGCTCCCTAAGGTACCTTCCCCAATTTCAGAGAAGTGCCTCCTCCTGCTGAATGCTCAGACTGGAGAGTTGCCATGCCTTTGGGAGAATTAGGAAAAATGGCTCCAGGACGTAGGGCTTGAGTACTGGAGCTCAGGCTAGATTTTAACCCTCATTCACTGGGGTGCTCTTATGCAGGGCATGATTTGCAGAACTGTAGGCAACAGTGCTGACCCCCACATCAACACTGTGGACAACCAGGTTCTTCCTACTCTCCCATCATTGTGCCACCACCACCTGCTGAAGACACTGCCACCACCCTGTTGCTATTCTTGTTTTGCAGTCCCAGCCAGTCCTCCTTGCCCTGGACCACAGAAGGACCTTCCCAGGCAGGAAGGACTATTGAGTCAACAGCCAAAAATCAGTTCTCAGGTGAATTTCCAAAAGTATTCTGCATGCAAGGACTCTGTGTTCTATTATCAGGAACATCTCAACTACTTCATCAGGGAGATACTTGGGGAAGTATATGCTTCTTCACACTCCCAGCAGAGGTCAAGGAAAGTCCAAGTAGCCAGAGACTAGAAAGAAGCTGTTGCGCCCCCTGGTGTTGTCTAAAGGAAATGCTGATGACATTTTTTCTGTCACTCTGGAAGAGAAATAAAAGCTCGCACTCCTCCCCCGCCCCGCCCCGCCCCCCCCCCCGCCCCCGCCATCCATGGGGTGAGTTACTCAGTCTGTAAGCAAACTGTAGGGGTAGAGCATCAGCATTCTCCTGGAGACCCTGGTGGGATTGTATTGCCCCTTCTCAGGCAAAAGAATACACCCTCCTAATTCTGAGAAAGTGGTGTCTATCAGATGGGAAGCATTACTCTGTCCCTCCCACCAACACATATCTGCACTTACTTTCCATGAGCTCTTTTCTCCCCAAGATGACAGGTCCTTTGTCTTTTCTCAGGGCTACCCCTGCCCACCCTTACTCTGGATTGTATCCCATCTCATTAACTACTTCTCTTTGAACCCAAGTGTGGGAAAATCAATCTCTTTGCACCTCTACTTCCTCATCTGTATTATGGGGAGAAAATACCATCCACCTTATGGAGTTGTGAGGATTTAGTGAGTTAATCCACATAAAGAGTTTAGCTTTGTGCCTGCCATACAGTAGGCACTCAGTAAATATTACCTGTTATTATTGTTGCTATTACCATGAGTGTGAAGGGCACAATTAAGGACAATTAAGTGTTAATGGCACTGAAACAGTCTTCACAACCATATCTGGATTGGATAGCTCTGAAAGAAGTGTTTGTTTAGGGATGGAGGTCCTATGAAGCAGGCTTTTGGCTGCTGCCAGACTGGATCTCAGAACCCTCGGGGTGCATTTTCTGCAAAGCAAAGTCAGCCACCCTTTCCTCCTGACACTTTCAGCTTCCCATCTTGCCTCTTTTTTTTTTTTTTTTTTGCCTTATTTAGACTACTCTCCTGATCTGAACTGACTGGGCAACCCCAAGGGCTGCTAGCTTTAGAAGCTGGCCTCAGATGCCGTGTTGCATCAAGGTGTGAGGCATGCCTTCTCCATGCCCAGTGAGACACACTGGGCCTCACCATGGTGGGGAGAAATCTCCTGATGATTCTCATCCTAAGACACTTGGGACTCTTGGGACTCAATTTGGGGAGACAGTTAGTAAGCTAAAAAACTTGTAGTCAGGATCAGGCTCAGTATAGGCAGAGAAGATTTAGGGGGCAAGCAAAATACTCCAAAGTGGCTCCTTTGTCATTCATTGGCCATTACCTACAATTCCACTATTAGAATGCTTCATGTTGTGGCCACAGCCATTATTCCAAGTGAGAATGCAAAGGCCCTGAGAATGGGAACACAGTGAATCAGTCTCCAATGTTGATGGCTTCAGTGGAACAGTTTACTAAGCAAAGTCTACAAAACAGAAATACAACAGGTGCCAGCTCTCCTTCCCCCGCTCAGTCTGCCAACAGCTACTGTGTAACAGAAACTCAAATACAGGTATGGGAAACGCACTGGTGGAGACCCCTTAGGGGAAGTAAGTGTAAGAGCAACTAGGTTCCTGGGTATGGTTTCAGGATGGTGGACAAAAGGATGATAAAGTGAAGTGTCTGTAAAAGGGAGGGAACTAAGGGTGCAGCCATGTTTCAACTTCACCACCTTCAAGGGTGAACAGTATCTGTAGTGTATGTACATCACACTATATTTTGAAATAAACATGGGCTCTTAATCCCAATTCTGCCACTTATAAGCTCTGTGACTTTGGAGAAGTCACTTAACCTGTATGAACCTCAATCTTCCCATTTGTTCAGTGATGATGATGATGATGATGATGATGATGATGATGATATACCAAACTGGTAAAGTTGTTTTGGGTCTTAAATGAGAAAAGACACCCAGTGTCTGACCCGGGGGAACTTATTTATTTGTGACATGTGAATGTTGCTCTGGGTCAGCAATAGGGGTTTTGCCAGCAGTGTAAAGACACTGAGAAACAGAAACACAGGGAAGATGTGACTCCTGAACCTTCTCTCTGCAGTGTCTGTCCTTGAAATGTCCCTAGAGGAGAAAATAACCCTCAGCTCAGGATTTGGGAGCCAGAATCCAGATGGCATAGTCCATTTATCAATGCCACCAGACTCTCTTAATAAGCTTTCTGTATTTGTAACCACAGGAAGAGGAGGAAATGGGCCAGATTCCTTAGTGATAATGAGCACTGCCAGTTCACTTTTATACTGGCAAAGTGCATCGGATCACTCTGATTAGTTCTCACATCAGTCCTCGGGAGGAACAGGAGTTGTTTTTGCTTTGTTTAGAGACATGAGAATTGGGAAGCATAAGCTTTCTGCCATTTCCAATTTCTGGTCTGGTCAAATCCTTCTTCTTAAGTAGATGGAGTTGCCTTATTGCTTAGAATTTTAGGGATGACTTTTTAGGGTCTAGTGCCATTTGATATTTTTCCAGGAAGATAGGCTACCTGGTGTGGTCTAAGAGACTCTTGTCTTTTACCTATCAGTTGGGGCTGCGGGTCACCTAGCAGCAAAGAAACTTCAAACCTTAAAAGGTTAGGAATGCAGGGCCCAGGGAGTGAGGGGAAACTGGCCAATGAGAGCACTTAGCAACATCCAAGGACCAATGAGGAGTAAGGCACTGTGTTTCCAGGAGGCAGCCTTGAGTTCCATTGGCCATCAACATGAAACTTGCTCCTTATACTGGGAGGCAGGGGAGGAGGGGTCTGCAGCTCTATTTAGGTGCTTACAACTGTCCAAGAAAAGGGGCTTAAGAAAACTGAGGTAGCTCCCACTCAGTGACATTAGTGAGTTTTCAGTCATATCAGAAACAACAAAGCAATTTCTAATAGACTTTTGCTTTTGCCAGGTCTGCACAAATGCAAATTGTGTGGGCCATAAGCACATGGTCTCTCAATACAAAAAGGCCTTCATGGTTACTCTGTCTGGTTTGGCTCAGTTGGCTGGAGTGTCATCCTGTATACCTAGGCACAGACCTAGGTTGTGTGTTTGATCCCCAGTCAGGGGCACATATTGGAGACAACAAACTGATATCTCTCTCTCTCTCACTTCCTCTCTAAAATCAATAAACATGTATTTTTAATTTCTATTTATTTATTTTTAGAGAGAGGGGAAGAGATAGAAACATCAATGTGTTGTTGCCTCTCACACGCCTTCCACTGGGGACCTGGCCCTCAACCCAGGCATGTGCCCTGACTGGGAATCGAACCAGTGACCTTTTGGTTCACAGGCTAGTGCTCAATCCACTGAGCCACACCAGCCAGGGTTCAATAAACATATATATTTTTGAAAAGCACACATGGTCATCTTAAACCAGATTGAAGGAAAAGCTATTTATATGTCAGTCCCTGCCTGTCCCAGGCTTGTCTCAGTCGGCAAGGATGGTCAAAGACTGCCTGCTAAACCTGGTCTAGCTCTGGGACAGATATGACTCAAGCCTGACAGGGCACTAGGAGTTGTGTCCTTGGCAAGTGGGGTGAGGAGGTACTGCAAATAGTGTGTGCTGCCTTGGGTACTACATCTTAGGCTGACAGTGAGCAGAGCCTCTGAGGCTGAGGGGGCCTCCCACCTCCCACTGCCCCTTTACCCCCGCTCTTAAGGGCTGGTTTTCCTGACCAGCCATTGTGCTTGGGGCTACTCTCCTTGGTCTCTCCACCACCCGACAAGGGACTTGACACTCAGTTCTGAACCTCAGTTGGCTGCTGGGGAGCCAGTTGGCAGGTCTGGTTCTTGCCAGCACCTCCCTTCCCTCAGTGTTGGAACTCTGCTTAGACCCTGTGGATTGTGTGGGCCTGTGGGCCTGTAGGATGTGACTAGATTCCCACCAAACCCTACATACTGCTATTGCACTCACTCTCCACACTCCCCAGAAGATGCCATCTGCACCAAATTTGCTTTAAGGTTTTTCCACACCCCTTACACATTGAACTCAAACTGCTTCTTGTGCCCTGGCTGGGCTCTTCTTTAATTTTAGTGCCTCTTCTGTGCTAGAAACTGGGAAGTTTCTCCGGTCTTATTTGTCCCTGGCCCCTCTATCCGGCACCAGCTTGGACCCTGATGGTCCCACCCCCCTTCATATGGAAGCTTCCAGAATGTTCTACAGCCAAGGCTGTATCAGTTAGGAAATTTTATGGGCCACTCTCCTTATGGAATCTATAGAGTTCTGTGGGGCTCCAAACCATGCCAAGGGTGGGAAGGGCACTCTTACAAGGACACTGGTTGGTGCTCATGCTGAGGAGGGCTTGAGCTCTTGTTTAGGAAGCAGTGCCTTTCCTTCCATTCAACTGGGGGAAGAGTTCCACAACTAAGGAAACTGAATTCAGTTCATTGTCTTGAATCCTGGTCTCTGGTTGTGTCAGTTTACCCACAAGCATGTGAGAATCCAAACAGTCACAATGTCCTCCACTGTTACCATGTCAGCTGTGGACATCTGCTTCCACTCTTCTTTGAACTCCTGATTCGTACTTGTTTCCACCCCTATGCCAGTAGCCTTGCCTTGAGCTCCAGTCTGTGAGGCCTGAGATTGACTTGTGTCCCCTCAGCTCTACCTCTTCTCTTTCACTACCACTGCACTGGCCATGACCCTCTGGAACTGGCTCCTCACCACCCTCCCAAAGAGCCTGGTAGCTCCTTAAGGACAGGGGTTGGGCCTCATTCATCACTGTGTTCCCTTCATCAAACATGGGGTATGTGAGATAAAGGGGGGCTTGGTAAGTGTTGGCAGAACAAATACATGCACTCAGCCCTGAGTGTAGGACTAAACTGGTTTCCTCACAGCTTCATCAGTTTATTTTGTACTTGAAGAACCTGCACTCCTTTGTAAGAATGATCCTACCTGAAATTTGGATTTCCATTTCCCTGGAGTGGGAGAAGGACAAGGGCTTAGGAACATAGGCTCAAGGTGATGGAGAGTAAATATTTGCCAAAGCAACTAATAAATGGCATAGATTAATATTATCACTAGTAACATTTAGGACATGATTAATACTGACACACAAAGTTTAACCTGATTAATTTTGCAGAGACCTCAAGCAGCTTCTTCAGGGTGAAATTATGTGTGTAGGTGGCTTATATTTTCTAGGGATTTCATTTTGGGGCAGTAAATGAAGTGACAGTGAATTGGCTATATGAAGGGGTATTAGGTCTGATGAAGTGGAGAACTACTGGAGTAGGGAAACAGTGTGTCGTGTTTGCATGTGTACACACCCATTTCTCCTAAGTCAACTGTGGGCACCTCAGAGGCAGCACTGAGCCCAACTCCCCTCTCTTCTCTTCCCCACCACTCTGCATACCTAGTCTAGGCCTGGCACAGAACAGATGCATGAGGGGAGAGGGTGACCAGAACATTCTGAACAGGAGCTATCTGACTTGGATTTGTGAATGTCCTGAATGTCACACCTGGTTCATTCATTCATCCGTTCATTGTTCTTTTTCTTTCATTCTTTCTCCTTTTTTCTGGTGCACTTAAGATATATGGGCTTTTTAAATTCTTTTAATTTTTAAACTATTTTTTCCATTACTAGTTAACCACAGTATACCTTCTTCAAATTCCACCCACCCGGGTCCCTCCACACCATTCATTTAAAGCTCCCAAAATGCATCAAGCACACAGTAAGTCTACCTCTTCAACCCAGACCCAAGGCTCCCTAGTCACTCTACAAAGTTTTGTAACCTCCTTTTTTGGCTCAGGGATTGTCTTCTTGGTCGACATTCTGCTCAGCTTTGATTTTCAGCCTCTTTCTAAGATTCTGCCTCTTAAACCCTCCCCTTTGGTTCCTCCCATTACTGCAAATGAATAGGTATGGTCCAGTTGGTAAACTCCTTCTATTTCCAGAACACCTCACCCTAGCCCATCTCTTACACCCAAGGCTGCTACTGGCCTGAAAAGGGTCAGGGGTGAGGATCAACTCACAAAGAAAACAGAGTCACTGAGTCCTGAGTTCAGGGAGGAAGTAGATGGGGAGCAGAGTAGGGTATGGAGAAACAGCAGGGCCAGAAAGTCAGCTAGTGACAGTCCTGTCCTAGACTCCTAAGTGGGGTGAACTGGAACTGCCAATGTCCTACAGAGGTAGCACAGCAGGCCCACCACCACATCACCACACAAGCTTGGAGCCCAAAAAGCGGAGCTTCAGGCTTTTATTTCTCACTCTGCTTGACCCTGTGGTTTATACACATTGTAGATGTTTTCCTGCTGAAATCACAGGAATTAAGGATTAGAGAGATTAGAAGGGAAAGCTAGAACACCCAGGGGCAGAGCCTGAGGGGGTGGCCTCACCCACGATGCCTGCAAGGCCTTTGTTCCCAGCCAAGGCCTCCAAACTCCTTCAGTCTCCTCCCCAAGTCAGTCTACATCCTCATCTGAAAGAAAGTACTTGGGATCTGCATCAGCTGTTTCTCTCAGGGCTGACAGGCCTTGTAGCAGAGCCAGAACTGAAGGGTGAGTGGGAGAGAGAAGTTAAGCAGTGTCCTTCAGTCCTGCGTGGGCAACTCCTGAGAGAAGTTCTCACCAACCACTTCTCAGACTCCCTTTGTTTTTCAACCCATCCCCACCCCTAGTCTGTTGCTAGTTGATAGCTGCAGGCCAGAATCAGATGAGTAAGTAAAGCCAGACACTAAATATTTCCACCCAGAAAGGAAAAGAGGGAAGTGACATAAAACCTCTCCCTGTGTTTTGCTTCTACAACCTCTTGGACCTTTTCTGTGCTGTGCTGTTTGAAAGCCTATTGGACAGTCAGGTGGATGTACTTCTGCATAACCTAGGAGTTGGGTTACTTGCACAGGGGAAGGGCAGGGCACCTGGCCCTGCTGTTTCTTTCCTGCGCCCTCTGCACTCCATGTTACCAGAGGCCACAAAGGAGTGGCCAGTAGATATGTTCTGATGGTGTAGCTTACAAGTTTGAAATAGTTGTCAATGTTGTAAAGTGGCAATATTTTACATTTTATTTATTTTTATCCCTAGGTACTTTATTTTTCTTGTTGCTATACCAAACGGAATATTTTTCCTGAATTCTGTTTCTAATATTTCATTGCTGGTATACAAAAATGCCTTTGATTCCTGAATATTGACTTTGTATCCTGCTGTTTTGCCAAATTCACTTTTTAGGTCGAGTAGTTTTTTAGTGGATTCTATAGGATTTTCTGTGTACACTATCATGTCATCTGCAAAGTTATAAATTTCTGGCATCTTGAAAAACTGGAAGATGTGCCAGCACTGGGCCAGTCATTTCATACACAAATGAGCAGCAGAGCTTAGAAACAACTGTCCCCTGGACAGGGCACAGACTGTCCAGTTTCCCATAGTCTTCACACCTCTCTCTAGTGCTCCAGGTGAGACAAGCCAGTAAGGCAGGACAAGTGAAATGGGAAACTGAAACAGATAGTTAAATGGCTAAGCAGTTTACAAACCATCTAGTAAGTTGCAAAATCCTATCTTCTCTAACCAAGTAAATGGTTTATACTTCTCTGCAACTGCAAACAGAGGGTAAACAGTTTACCCAGGGAGATAGATAACAAAAATCCAATTAGTGCCATTTGCACCAACCACACCCAAGGGCACAAAAAGTCAAGGGGATAAATCTCATTTTGGTTAATCTGCATAAATTTCATGAATAGTCTATTAAGATCCTTCCCTAAAACTTCCTCTAAATTCCCAGCCTTAAAAACTCTCAAGATGAAGGATACAGCATGTTCTCCCTCAAAAGAGCAGGCCTGTGCCTTTTGCTTTCCCCTCTTCTTACCCCCACCCCTCGTGCACTACCTTTGCCTTTCTCTCTCCTAAGCTCCATGGGCCCTTCTCCTGCCTTTGTAACTTGTTTCCTGAGCCTACACAGCTCAGCTGGCTCACTTCTACTACCTTTGTAACTTTTGAAATAAACTTTCTCTTATACTTTGAGGCCTTGGCTTTGAATTCTTTCTTTGCCAAACTCAAGAATAGAGGTCCAACTTCTCCAATAACAACTTGTGTGTTTTGCTGCTGCCTGGTGACACGGGCATGAAGAGCCACTTATTATCCTTGTGTTAGTATTTGTATGCACATGACCTGCTTTACTCATTATCACTTATATGAACCTCCTGATCCCTTTCAGGATTTCATTTGAGATCCCTGATTTATATCCAGCTACCTGCTATTTCCAAAACACACCTCCATGTTTGCTTTTATTCTGCCCTCTATGTGCAATGTCACCTCACAGCTACCCTAGAAAACGTCTACCCATTCTTCAAGACCCAAGTGCACCCTAGCTGGTATGGCTCAGTGAATTGAGCACTGGCAGGCAAAAAAGGTCACCAGTTCAATTCTTGGTCAGGGTACATGCTTGAGTTGAAGGTCAGGTCTGTGAGAGGCAATCAATCAATGTTTCTCTTCCTCTCTTTCTCCCTCACTTTCCTTCTTTTTGAAAATAAGTAAACAAAATCTGTTTTTCAAAAGACCCAAATGCAGCCTTATCTCCCCTGTGAAGCTTTCCCTAACTCATGCAAGCAGAGCTGGGGAGTTCCTACCTTGGATCCTCAACTCATCTAGCTTATGCTCCATCATTATCATTTACTCATTGGATAATAATGTGTTTATATGCCTGTTTCCGCTGCTAAACTGTGGGTAAATCAAGGGCAGGGAGTGGGTTTCCCTAATTCTTGAATTCCTAGCTTCTAGGGCAAGGCCTGGCACACAGGAGACACTCAATGCGTGAATAAATGATGAAATGACTGAATGAAGTGATGAAAAGGGAGTTATAAAGTGCTTACTCAATATAGATAGTGACTGTCCCTTGATGGGGACCAGAGACAAATTAGGTGGTATCAGAGCAATTTTAGTATCACTGAACTCAATCTTATTCAGCACCAAGTGCTTGAAGCAGAGCTTGTCACAGTCTAGGGGCTCATAGACTAAAAGAATGGAGTCCATCTAACCAAGGACAGTGCACTTGCAGTTCAGTTTGTAGTTGGAGTACTCCAGTGGCCACTTCACATCACTCTGGTTTAGAATTCTGCAGCCAAGCACATCAGAGCTCTGGAACCCTGAGCAAGTGCCTTAACCTCTCCAGGGTTCAATGTCCAAACCAGAATATAAAATGAAAATAATACTTCATTACAGAGTAGGTGTAAGGAGTAAACAAGGTCAAGTGACATATTGCAAACAGTTAAGTGTTTGGGCCCTTTGTCTGGGTTAGTAAGAGAGAATATGTGTGTGAGAGTAAGTGGGTATGTTAAATGACATGGGAACTGCATAGATATGACCTCTATTTCTATACAGTTCTGACTCCTTGGGATACTTTCTCAAGAGAAGATTAAGGCACATGACTTAAAAGGAGGGATCCTGTTACAGGATGATCAAAACAAAAACTCCAAAGAAAGAACTAAGTCCGATTTTTCCATCAAAGGCTGCTCACAGGCACAGTGGAGCTCTGCCTCACCCCAATACCCATCCCACAGTGCCCACAGTGCCCACAGTGCTCATAGGTATTAGTGCTGCACTTGCTTAACCCTGTTGACTGCAGTCCCCTCATCTCTATAATGGAAACATAACTCCTTGGAAGGGTGAGTGGGACTATTAGTGGCATGGGGTATCTAAAAACACTTAACTTTGTCTTAGTGTACAGAGCAGATGCTCAATAAATATTAATCCCTTTCCCTTCCTGGGGTCACAGGACTGTAGGCTAATGAAGAATGGCAGTGTTGTGTGCTGAAGAAGTGGATGTGAAAGTGGCAGGGACAGGATAACTTCTAATAGGGCTGCAATGAGATGAGACCAAGGAATTGAGAATGGGGGAAGGAAGACACACATGAGGGTCCTAAATGTATGCAGAGTCTCTGACTGGGTCCTGAATACACACAACTCCATACAGGGACCAGCCAACCTGATGTTACCAGTTCCCAACTAACCAAAAAGGACCAGATTGTGGTTAAAGGATCTTTCTGAGATTTCCCATGGACACTAGTGGGGATTATTGATTCGAAGTATACCTGCCACTGTACTTGACTGAACTGAAGTTAGAGACTTTTTTGAATGATTCAAAAAGCTTTTCAAGTGGCATTGTTCGTAAAAAGTGATAAATGAGAAGAGATCTAAATGTCTAACAACTGGAAAATAAATAAATATATTGTGGTTCAGTCATTATATAGAATAGTATATATAGCAATAAAAAATAAATAAATTATAACTAATGTAGCAGCATGGATAAATCTCAAAAGCATAATGTTAAAAAAGAAAGTTGCAGAAGAATATGTATGCACAGTACAATGTCATTTACACGCAGTCTGTCTGGGAAAAAGTCCAATCATTGTTAATATAATAAGAATGGTTTGCACGACATCAATGTAACCTGGCAGCCAAGGAGAATGGACTGGAATGCACATGTGTGAACAATGATGATTTTACTGTACTAGTCAGTGGGGATGATACACACTTTTGAGTGAGCATGTGTACTGTGTGAGTGTCTCATTCAAAATGACTGAGCAAGTAGACCAATGAATCTGTACCAAATTTTGTGTGAGGCTTGAACATTCCTTAGTGGAAACTATTCAGATGATTCAGAAGGCCACAGCTATGAGCAACTGGTGACTGGCAGGTTCATCATGACAATGCACCTGTTCACACATTATGCCTTGTGCAGAGTTTTTTTGTGAAATATCAAATCACCCAGGTGACTCAGCCCCCCTATAGCCCAGATTTAGCACCCTGCAACATCTGGCTTTTCCCAAAACTAAAATCACCATTGAAAAAAAGACAGATTTCAGAACTTGGATGAGATCCAGGAAACTATGACAGGGGCACTGATGGCGATTGGGAGAACTGTGTGAGGTCCCAAGGTGCTTACTTTGAAGGGGACTGAGATGTCATTGTCCTATATACAATATTTCTTGTACCTTGTATCTTCTTCCATAAATCTCTCTATTTTTCGTATTACACGGATGGATACTTTCTGGACACATTTCATACAAAGTTTAAAAGCATGCAAAATAATATGTATTGTTTGTGGATGAATGCATATGTGGTAAAGTATAAACACATGCATGGGAATTAGAAACAGCCAATTTGGGATACTGGTTTCTTCTAAGCCAGAATGGGGTGGAGCTCACAGCTAAATTTGTAATGAGCTGTTTCTTAGAAAAAATCTGAAGCAAATGCGGCAAAATGTTAACATTTGAAATTTTTCTCTATATTTTGCCGTATGTTTGAGTTTATAATTTTGCAAATGTGGGGCAAAAAGGTATTTCAGGCTGCCCCAGCCTTGTTCTTTTACATACACACCTTTGTTGAGGACCTGCTCCAGCAGGTATGGGGTTGGGGGTCTATCACAGGTCTGCCACAGATCATATACCATTTAAACCTTCACATAACCCTGGAAAGGAAGTGCCACTTTTTCCTCATTTTATAGAGGAGGTAGTTGAGACTCAGACAGGTGAAATGATGTGTACAAGGATAAGACATGTGATTAGGCTCCAGGCTCTCAGACCACCTTCTCATATTATGCATCTGGAAATATGAGTCCTATGCTGCCAAAGAAAACTGGGGTTCTTTGAGCTTTCAGGTGCTTGGGATTGTGTGTTAAAAGAGATTGATCAACATTTCTTGATCCTCAACCTAGCGGCAGAAGGCAACATGGATCTAGCATCTCCCAGACCTCCACCGAATGAGAGAAGTTGCTGTAGGTAGGCCTTTTCTCCCCTGGTAGTACTAACAGAGGTTGAGTGGGAGCCCTGTTAGCACCATGCTTCCCAAAGAGTTGACTGGGTGAGGCACCTTCTGCTTTGTAGCTTGGTATCTCTTATTGCTTACCAAGAACTCAGTGAGAGGCTTGTAGAAGCACCTTTTGCCACTACTGGGGCCACCAGTAGGGATCAAATGGGAACCTCACAGGTATCTGACCTGAGGAGCTTTTCTTCTTCACAAGCAGGGGTCTTCTACCCCTACCTAACAGTATCAATCCTGGGGAAGTACATTCTACTCCCGTGGGAAGCACCAGTAGCATGAACAAAGCAGATCAAAATAGCACTGCAAAGGCTCTGAAAACTAAATCATAATTGGAACCACAGCTCACAGAAGTAGGCCATGACCTATCTCTTTAACCTAAACAGAATGACTGCTAAAATATAAGACTGAAATAAGATACAGAGTCTCCTAACATAATATCCAAAATGTCCAGGATACACTGAAAAAAATCATTCATCATACTAAGAACCAGGAAAATCACAACATAAATGAGAAAAGATAACACATGCCAATACCAAGATGAATCAGATGTTGGCATTACTGAGCAAGAGTTTTAAACCAGTCATCATAAAGTGCTTCAACAAATGCTCTTGAAAATTTTTTTTAAAAATAGAAAATCTCGACCAAAACAATAGAAGATGTTTAAAAATCCAATGGAAATTATAGAACTGAAAAAATACAATAACAAAAATTCACTGAATAGGCTCAATAGAAGAAATAATATGACAGAGGAAAGGATCAGTGAATTTAAAGATAGAACAATAGAAATTATATAATCTGAATAGCAGAGAGAAAACAGACTGAAAAAATATCAACAGAGTATCAGCAACCTTTAGGACAATAACAAAAAAACTAAGATTTTTATCATCAGAACTTCCAGAGGAAAACAAAAGTAAAGTGAGACTAGAAATAAAGAATAAATACATCCCAAATTTGGTGAAATACATAAACATACAGATTAAAGAAGGTGAGTAAATCCAAATAGGATACCCTCCCCCCAATTAACACCAATACAAGTCATATATAAATTCTGAAAACTAAAGACAAAGAAAAAATTCTTGAAAGCAACCAGAGAAACATAACCCATTACCCATAGTGGACAAATAATTCAAGTGAGAGAAGAAATCCATGGAGTTCATAAAAAAGTAGCACATATTTCAAGCATGGAAAGAAGAGAGCTGTAAACCTAGAATACTATATCCAATGAAAATATTCTCCAAGAATGAAGGGTAAACCAAGACATTATCACAGGAAGGAAAACTAACAGAATTTATCATCAGACCTGATGACAAATTCTTTCAGGAGACCTACCCTGAAAGAATAGTTAAAGGATGTACTTTAAACATAAAGGAAATGATTTAAAAAGGAGCTTTGAAACATCAGGAAGGAAGAAAGTAAATGATAAGCAAAAATATGGGTAAATACAATAGAATTTTCTTCTCTTGAAGTTTCTATATTATGCTTTATGGTTGAAGCAAAAATTACACTGCTGTCTAAAGTGGTCCTAAATGTATGTAAAGGAAATAGTTAAGACAAAACTGAAGGGAGGCCAGAAGGACATGAAGAGAGGTAATATATCTATACTTCACTTGAACTGGTGAAAAGACAACACGAGCCACTGTGATTATGTGTATGTGTGTACACATACATATATCTACCCCAAAGCTATACAAAGAGATACACTCAAAGACACTAGATACATCAGAATGTAATTCTAAAATATGTTTAAGTAACTCACATGAAAACAGGGGGAGAAAAACAGAAAACAAAAGATAAAGTAGCAGACTTAAGCCCTAACATAGCAATAGTTACATTAAATGTAAATGGTCTATACGCCAAAACTGAAAGACAGACATTAGCAGAGTGGACTAAAAAGTCATGACCCAGCTATATGTTGTCCACAAGAAATTTGCTTCAATCATAACAATATAGATAAGTCAAAATCAAGAAGACAGAAAAAGGTATATCATGTGAACATTAACTTTTAAAAGCAAGCAAGATTATATTAACATAACATAAAGTAGACTTCATAACAAAGAAATTACAAGGGCAAAAAAAAAAGACATTACATAATGATGAAAGGATCAAACCACCAGGAAGACATAGCAATCCCAAATGAGGATGCATCAAACAAAAGAGCTGCAAAATACAAGAAAAAATAACTAACAGAGCTGAAAGGTGAAGCACATGAATCCACCATTATAGCTGCATACTTAAATACTACACTTCCAATAATTGATAGACTTACTAGCCAAAAAATCAGAAGAACTCAGCAAGACAATCAATTCATATGATCTAATTAACATAGACAGAACACTCCTACCAACAAGAGCAGAATACACATTTTTCAAACATTCATAGATCATTCACTAAGGTAAATCTGATCCTAGACTATACACAAACCTCAATAAGTTAAAAATATTTGAAATCATATTGAGTGTATTCTCTGACCATAATGTAATCAAACTACAAATAAATAGAAAAAACAACAGGAAAATCTCCAAACACATGGAAATTAAACAATGCACTTTTAAACAATCCACAGCCAAAGAGGAAGTCTTGAGGGAAATTTAAAAACACAATCCACCTGGCTGGCATAGCTCAGTGGATTGAGTGCAGGCTGTGAACTAAAGCATCACAGGTTCGATTCCCAGTCAGGGCACATGCCTGGGTTGCAGGCCACGGCCCCCAGCAACTGCACATTGATGTTTCTCTCTCTCTCTCTCCCCCCCCCTCTCTCTCTCTCTCTCTCTCTCTCTTTCTCCCTCCATTCCCTCTCTAAAAATAAATAAATAAATAAAATCTTTAAAAAATAAAGTAAAATAAAAATACAATCCATAGATTCAATACAATCCCTATCAAAATACCAGTGGCTTTTTTTTTTCACAAAACCAGAAGAAATAATTCAAAAGATCATATGAAACTACAAAAGACCCTGAATATCTGCAGCAATCTTGAGAAAGAACAAAGTTGGAGGCATCATGCAACCTGATATCAAACAATACTACAAGGTTATAGTAATCAAAACAGCATGGTATGAAACATAGATCAATGGAACAGAATAAAAACTCCAGAAATAAACCCACACTTATATGGTCAATTAATCTATGACAATGGAGGCAAGAACAAACTATGAGGTAAAGATAATCTATTCAATAAATGATGTTGTGAAAACTGAACAGATACACACAAAAATAAAACTAGACCACCTTTTATACCATATATAGGCATAAACTCAAAATGGATCAAAGACTTAAATGTATGACTTGAAACCATACAACTCTTAGAAAAAAACATAGGCGGTAAACTCTGACATTTCTCTTAACAATATTTTTTCTGAAATATCTTTTCAAGCAAGGGAAACAAAATAAAAAAGAAACAAATGGTTATATTTTACTTGCTTATTTGTTTTGTTGATAATGTTCCATTTATAGGTGAGAGCATATGGTATTTGTCTTTTACCACCTGGTGTATTTCACTTAACATAATGCTCTCCAGTTCCATCCATGCTGTCACAAAGGGTAGGAACTCCTTCTTTCTTTCTGCTGTGTAGTATTCGATCATGTAAATGTACCATAGTTTTTGATTCATTCATTTACCGATGGGCACTTAGGTTACATTGAAATTAAGAACAAATTGCCCTGGCAGGTGTAGCTCAGTGGATTGAGTGCGGGCTGCGAACCAGGCATCACAGGTTCGATTCCCAGTCAGGGCACATGCCTAGGTTGCAGGCCATGTCCCCCAGCAACCGCACATTGATGTTTCTCTCTCTCTCTCTCTCTCTCTCTAAAAATAAATAAATAAAATCTTAAAAGAAATTAAGAACAAATTGACAGCAACCAGAGGGGAGGTGAGAAGGGCTAATAGGGGGAAAAGGGGGAAAGGTTTTAGGAACATCTATAAAGGACCCATGGACAAAATCAAAGGGGGGTAAGATCAAGGGCAGGAAGTGGGGATGGCTGGGGTGGGAGTGAGTGGCAGGAGGAAAATGGAGACAACTGTACTTGAACAGCAATAAAAAAGTTAAAAAATTAAAAAATAAACAAATGGTACTATATCAAACTGAAAGAATTTTGCATAGCAATGAAAGCCATCAACAAACAAAAAAGACAGCCTACTGAATAGAAGGTATTTGCTAATAATACACCCTATAAGGTGTTAATATACAAAATTCATGAAAAACTCATACAATCCAAACCAACCAAACAAACAATCCAATATAAAAATGGGCAGAGGACCTGAATAGACATCTCCAAAGAGAACATACAAATGGCCAATAGATATATGAAAAGTTGCTCAACATCACTAATTGTCAGTGAAATACAAACTAAAACCACATTGAGATATCACCTCACACCTGTCAGAATGGGTATCATCAATAAATCAACAAACAGCAAATGTTGGTCAGGATGTAGAGAAAAGGGAATCCTTATGCAGTGTTGATGGGAATGCAAATTGGTGGAGCCTAATAGTATGGAGGTTTCTCAAAAAATTAAAAATGGAACTGCATTATGACTCAGCAATTCCTCTTCTGGGTGTATACACTTGAAGAAATCTATAACACTAATTTGAAAAAAATATATACACCTTTATGTTCACTGCAGTGTTATTTACAATAGCCAAGATATGGAAGCAACCCAAGTGCCCATCAATAAATGAGTAGATAAAGAAGATGTGGTACATACATACAATGAAATATTGCTCAGCCATAAAAAAAATAAAACTATACCATTTGTGACAGTATAGATGGACCTAGCAGGTATTATGCTAAGTGAATAAACCAGTCGGAGAAAGACAAATACCATATGATTCCACTGATATGTGGAATCTAAAGAAGAAAATAAATGAATAAACAAAACAAAAACAAACACATAGATTCAAAGAACAAATAGTTGCCAGAAGGGAAGGGGTGGGGGCGGAAATGAGTGAAAAAGACAAAGGGATTAAGAAGTACAAATTGATAGTTACAAAATAATCATGGGGCTGTGAAGTTCAGCCTAAGAGATAGTCAATAATATTGTAATAACTATGTATGGTGCCAGGCGAGTAATTGAATTATTGGGGAATCAATTTGTAAATTTTGTATTATTGTCTAACCCCTATGCTGTGCATCCAAAACTAATATAAAATAATATTGAATGTCAACTGTAATTGAAAAGAATTTTAAAAATTGCATCACACTGAATAAAAATTAAAATACAATATATCAAAATTTGTGGGATGCAGCTAAAGCAGTGCCTAGAGGGAAATTCATGGTAGTAAATGCTTACATTAGAAAAGGGGAAAGGCCTCAGAGCCATAATATAAGTTCCTACCCCAAGAAAGTAGAAGAAAAAAATAGATCCAAAGCAAGAAGAATGAAGGAAATAATAAAGAACAGAAATCAGTAAAATTGAAAATAAGAAAGCAATGAAACAAAACCATGAAATGAAAAGCTGGGTCTTTAAAAAATTAAGAAAATCTATAAACCTCTAGCAAAACTAACAAAAGTCAAAAAGAGAGAAGACTCAAGTCACCAATATCAGGAATGAAACAGGGATATCAGTCAGATCCTGAAACCATTACAAGGATAATAAGCAAATATTATAAACAACTTTGCACTCATAGATTCAACAACTTAGAAGAAATGGACCTCAAAACCATAAACTCCCAAACCTCAATCACAAGATAGATCATCTGGCTAGTCCTATAATGATTTAGAAAATTGAAAATTTTAAGTCTCCAAAAAAAGAACGTCTCCATTGCCAGATGGTTTCACTGCAGAATTCTTCCAAATATTGAAAGAAAAATTAACACCAATTTTTATGCAATCTTTTATAGAAAACAGGAAAGTGGGGTACACTTCCCTAATTCATTTATGAAGTCAGCATTATACTAATACCAAACTAGACAAAGACAGTACAAAAATAAAGCCTACAGAAAATGCTTAACAAAATATTAGCAAACACAATCCAGCAATATATAAAAAAGACTTAAACACAATGACCAAGTGGTTATTTTATACCAGTGAGAGTTTATTCCAGGAATTTAAGGCTTGTTCAATATTTGGAAAATCAACACAATCCATCAAATCAACAGGCTAAAGAAACATAATATGATCAGATCAATTGATACAGCAAAATCATTCGGCAAAATGCAACACCCATTCATGATAGAAACTCAGAAAACTAGGAAGAGATTGAGCAAATAAGAAAAAAAAAGAAAGAACTCATTGACATGGACAACAGTATGGTGATTGCTAGGGGGTAGGAGGGGTGGGTGGAGGTGGAAGAGGGTATAGGGTAGATAAATGGTAATGTAAAAAATACAATACAAATAATGTAAAATGAACTCTGAAGAGAGAAGAAACTCCTTCAATTTAGTAAAAATCACCCGCAAAAAGAAATTTGCAGCTAACATTAAACCTATCAGTGAAAAACTGACTGCTTTTCCCTGGAGATCAGGCACAAGGCGAAGATGTCTATTCTTATAACTCTTATTCAACATAGTGTTGGAAGGTTTAGCCATTGCAATAAAGCAAGGAAAATAAATAAAAGACATACAAATTGGAAAGGAAGAAATAAAACTGTTCTTATTTGGAGATGACATGATTGTCTGTATAGACAATCCTAAGGAATCTATACAAAACCTTAGAACTAACAAATGTGTCCAGTGAGGTTGCACAATACAAAATCAATTGCTTTTCTGTATACTACCTTTACTATTTAGGAACCAAATTAAAACCACATAATGCCTTTACAGTTGTTTCAAAGAAGATGAAATACTTATATGTTAAACTTATACAGGATCTTTATGCTAAAAATTACTTAAGTGCTCGGGAAGAAATCAAAGGAGACTTAAATAAATGGAGAGACATATTATGTTCATGGGTTGGAAGACTCACCATTGTAAAGATGTCAATTATTCCCAAATTGATTTATAAGTTTAATGCAATTTCTATCAAAATTCCACAAGGGTTTTTTGTTGTTGTTGTTGTTGTTGTTGTTGGGGTTTTTTGTAAATGTAGACCACCTTACTCTAAAATTTACGTGGAAAAGCATTAGGTCCTAGAATAGCTAAAAATATCTTGAAAAAGAAGAGTAAAGTGGAAGAAATTACTGTACTCAGTGGTAAGTCCTACTATATAGCTACATTAATCAAGACTGTGTGGTATGGGTGGAGGAATGGATAAACAGATTGATGGAACAGAATAGAGAACTCAAACACAAAATACACCAAACTGATTTTTTGATAATGTGCAAAAGCAATTCAATGGTGGAAGGAGTCTTTTCAACAAATGTACTGAAGAGATTGGCATCCACAGGCAAAGAAGGAGGAGGAAAAGAAGAAGGAGAACCTTGACCTAAACCTCACAACTTACAAAAAGATTACAAGCTCAAAATGGATGATGAATTAAACATACACATACAACTATAAAACTTTAAGAAAACAAAGAAAAATATTGTTATACAGGGCTAGGCAGAGTTCTTGGACTTGACACTGAAAGGATAAGCCATAAAAGGAAAATTTATAAATTGAATCTCATCAAAATTAAATTTTCTTGCTCTGCAAAAGCCCATGTGAAGAGAATGTAAAAGACATGCTGCAGAGTGGGAGAAAGTATTTGTGAACCACATATGCCACAAAGGACTAGTATCTAGAATGCATAAAGCACTCTTCAAAACTCCACAGTAAAAAAAAAATAATAATCCAATTAGAAAATGGGAAAAACCATGAAAAGACACTACACTGAAGAGGATATATGGATGGCAAATAAACTCATGAAAAGATGTTCAACATCATTAACCAGTAGGGAAATGTAAGTTAAGATCACAGTGTTATACCATCCCTACCAGAATGGCTAAAATTAAAAAAAAAAAAAATAGTCATCACACCAAAGGCTGGTAAGATTGCCAAGAAACTGGAGCCCTCATACACTGTTGGTGGGGATATGAGATGGTACAGACACTTTGGAAAAATAGTTTAATAATTCCTTTAAAAATTAAGCATGTGATTACCACACAGCTTAGCAACTGCAATTTTGGGCATTTACCCCAGAGAAATGAAAACTTATGTTCATAGACAGTCCTGTTACAGAAATGTTCATAGCAGCTTTATTCCTAAAGCCTCAAACTGGATACAACCCAGCTGTCCTTCAACAGGTGAATGGTTAAACAAACTGGTTACATCCATACCATGAAATGTTACTTGGCAATAAAAAGGAACAAACTATTGATAGACACAAAAACTTGCAAAGATATCAAGAAAATTATGCTAAATGGAGAAAAAAGCCAGTCCCAAAATGTTGTATACGATATGAATTCCTTTATATAACATTCTTGAAATAACAAAACCATCTAGATGGAGAATAGAATCTTGGTTGCCAGGAGTTAGCCATGGGGAGAGTGGGTAATGGGTGGGTGTGAATACCAAGAGGTAGCACCAGGGAGATCTTGTGATGATTGAACAGTTCTGCATCTCAATTGTGGGGATGGTTACAAAGATCTACATGTGAAAAAATGGCATATGCACACAATACATACACATACACAGTGTACATGTAAAACTAATGAAATCTGAATAAAGCTCTGTGGATTGTATCAATATCAACTTCCTGGCTTTGCTATATTATAGTTACCTGAGATGTCAACATCAGTAAAAATCAACTGAAGGGTCACAGCACCTGCTGTATAATTTTTTGCAACTCCCTGTGACTCTATAATTATTTTATTTTACTTTAAAACAAAAGTTAAAATGTAAGGTTGGTGTATTTACTTGATGTATTTATTTCTTGAGATGTTAGAGCTGGAATTTTTCAGGAGAGGGTATAAGTCAGTATATCAGAAAGCAGGAAAGGGAGGAAAACCAACACTAGCTGGGTGTCTGCTCTGGGCCAGACAATTCACATACATGATCTGATTTAGTTCTCAACACAACCCTGACAAGGTTGGCATTTTATTCTCATTGAATAGATGAAGAAAATGAGTCTCAGACAGGCTCAGAGCTTGTCCATGTTAGTAGTTAATAATCTCTAATTGAAGCTAAATAATTGGTAAATGCATATGTGTGCTAACTGTTACACATAAATTTCAGTCTGATTTAATACTCAAAGTAATAATGTTGGGCAGGTAGTACTATTACCTTCATTTTAAAGATGAGACACCTGAGGTTCAGAGAGGTTATGTGACTTGCCTGGAAGAGGTGAATCAAAATCCAAAACAGGCATGTGTGAGTCTGCTACTCTTTTCCTCAAAATGAAGACACTTCCTAAAGTATAGTGGGATAAGAAAGGCATTTAAGATTCCAGGGTAGAAATGGACCCACTTCAGGGACCTCAGTAATTCCTATACAGTCTCCTACACCAACTTCTAGAACCCTTTATTGCATATACAAGGTCCGTCTGAAAAAAGTCCAGACATTGTTAATATAACAAGAATGGTTTGCACGATATCGATGTAATCTGGCAGCCAAGAAGAATGGACTAGAATGAGCATGCATGGACTTCTGGTCAAGATGGAGGTGTAGGTGGATACACTTTGCTTCCTCACACAACCAAAAGAAGGACAACAAAAAATTAAAAAACAAACAAACAAAAAACCAAGAACTGCCAGAAAATTGAACTGTATTGAAGTCCAACAAGCAAGAAATTAAAAAAGAAACATTCATCAAGACTGGTAGGAGGGACAGAGACAGGCAGCCAGGGTGGAGAGGATGTGTGGCAAGGCAGTGGCTGGAGGATCGGGTGGGCAAGGCGGTGACTGGTGGACCCATATTTGCATGTGGATAAACTGGGAGGAACAAGTGGGGAGCAAGATAGACCACACAACCCAGGGTTCTAGTGTGGGAAGAGAAAGCCTCCAAACCTCTGGTGGTAAAAACCTATAGGGGCTGTGGTAGTGGGAGAAATTTCTAGCCTCGTAGGAGAGTTTGTTGGAGAGACCCACAGGGTCCTAGAATGTACACAAGCCCACCCACCCAGGAATCAGCACCAGAAGGGCCCAATTTGCTTGTGGGTAATGGGGGAAGTGACTGAAAGCTAGTCGAGAGTTGAGTAAGTGGCATTGTTCCCTCTCTGACCTTTTTCACCATACACAGTGCCACAATGCAGCAACCTGGGTTGCCCCACCCTGGTGAATACCTAAGGCTCTGCCCCTTACAACATAACAATGGTTGAGTTATATTGTTAACAGGTGAGTCGAGACAAAGAAATATGGCCCAAATGAAAGAAGAGAACAAACCTTCAAAAATAGAACTAAGCGATAAAGAGATAGCCAAACTATCAGATGCAGAGTTCAAAACACTGGTAATCAGGATGCTCACAGAAATAGTTGACTACTGCCACAAAATAGAGGAAGAAGTGAAGGCTATGCGATGTGAAATGAAGAAAAATATACAGGGAACCAACAGTAAAGGGAAGGAAACCAGGACTCAAATCAATGATCTGGAGCAAAAGGGAGAAATAAACATTCAACCAGAACAGGATGAAGAAACAAGAACTTTTAAAAAAAATGAGGACAGGCTTAGGAACCTCCAGGACAACTTAAAACATTCCAACATCCGAATTATAGGGGTACCAGAAGGAGAAGAGGAAGAGCAAGAAATTGAAAACTTATTTGAAAACATAATGAAGGAGAACTTCCCCGAACTGCAAAGGAAATAGACTTCCAGGAAGTCCAGGAAACTCAAAGAGTCCGAAAGAAGTTGGACCCAAGGAAGCACACACCAAGGCACATCATAATTACATTAGCCAAGATGAAAGATAAGGAATCTTCAAAGCAGCAAGAGAAAAGGAGAGAGTTACTTACAAAGGAGTGCCCATAAGACTATAAGCTAATTTCTCAAAAGAAACCTTGCAGGCAAAAAGGGGCTGGAAAGAATATTTGAAGTCATGAAAGGCAAGGACCTACATCCAAGATTACTCTATCCAGCAAATCTATCATTTAGAATGGAAGGGCAGATAAAGTGCTTCCCAGATAAGTCAAAATATACATAAGTCAAGTCAAATATAAGTCAAAGGAGTTCAAATCAAAGGAGTTCACCATCAGCAAGCCCTTACTATAAGAAATGTTAAAGGGACTTATCTAAGAAAAAGAAGATCAAAAATACAAACAGTAAAATGACAACAAACTCACAACTATCAACAACTGACCCTAAAACAAAAACAAAAACAAAGCAAACAACTAGAACAGGAACAGAATCACAGAAATGGAGATCATATAGAGGGTTATCAGCGGGGAGAGGGGTGGGGGAGAGTGAGGGAAAAGGTACAGAGAATAAGCATAAATGGTAGGTACAAAATACGCAGGGGAAGGTAAAGAATAATATAGGAAATGGAGAAGGCAAAGAACTTATGTGTACAACCCATGGACATGAATTAAATGGGGGGAAAGCTGGTGGAAGGGGGTGCATCACAGAGGGGAATAAAGGGGAGAAAAGAAATGGGACAACTATAATAGCATAATCAATAAAATATATTAAAAAAAAAGAATGAGCATGCATGAACAATGACATCTTCGCTGTACTAGTCAGTGGGGGGTCGTAGACACTGTTGAGTGAACATGTGTCCTGTATAGCCATGGCATGCAAAATGAGTGAGCAAGTACAGGAATGAATCTGCATCAGTTTTTGTGTGGAGTTTGGACATTCCTCTGCCGAAACTATTCGGATGGTTCAGAAAGCTGCAGCTATGGGCAACTGGTGATTGGCAGCTTCATCATGACAACACACCAGCTCAGTGTGCCCTCTTTGTCTATGCAGAGTTTTTGGAGAAATATCAAATCACCCAGGTGACTCAGCTCCCCTTCAGCCCAGATATAGTGCCCTGTGACTTCTGGCTTTTCCCCAAACTAAAATCACCTTTGCAAGGAAAGAGATTTCAGACCATTGATGAGATTCAGGAAAATATGACGGGGCAACTGATGGCAATTGGAAGAACTGTGTGAAGTTCAAGGTGCCTACTTTGATGGTGACTGAGGCATCATTTTCTCAGAGAATGAGAAACATTGAAACATGTACAATGTTTCTTACATCTTCTTCATTATAAATATCTCCATTTTTCATATTACATGGCTGGATACCTTCTAGATAGTCCTTGTATACTTCCACATGTCTGCCTCTTCCTAGAAGTGTTAAATTATGTAAGCTCCTTAAGAGACTGAACCATGGTTTACGTATATTTGTACACATGGTACACAATTGATGTCCGGTGAGTAGATGATGGAAGTTAGAGATTGCTTTATATTGTGAACAACTCTCTCTTCTATAAGGGGTCTAGCTAGGCCTGGAAGTATTTGGGAGCCCACTCTTAGCTGCACCTAACCAGGCTGGGCTGGCTCTCTTTGATCCCACTGGTGTGCGGGAGCCAGTTTGCTCTGGCTCACATGAGGTAATTGTTAAATTTTCAGAATTTTGCAAGCCAGTTGTTAAACTGTTCATAGTTTCAAATCAGTCATAGTGGGAGGAATATTTACACCACAAAAATTGGCAAACACTACAAAGCAGGGTACCCCCCTACACACACCAGAAGTGGTTGTTAAACATTTACTAGCACATCACTAACCACAAACATTCAGTTGCAGCACTTTGGTACATGGAAATAAAGAACTTCAAGTGAACCTTCTGGAGTACCGAAAATGTTTTGTATGTTGAGTTGGATGGTGGTTACACACAGATGTATACACATGTAAAAAATCATTAAGCTGCACATTTATAATTAGTACACTTTATGCAGTGTAATGTATTATATTTTCCTCAATAAAAAAATAACTCCCAGATTACATAAAGAGCTGTGACATGATCCTGAACACCCCCTGAAGGGATCCCACTTATCAAGATGCACCCCAGCTGTTTTGATCTGTGTCACAGATCATGGAGCCCAGTTGAGTGCATTATCTATTGTACAGGAGGGGCCAAAGGTGGTCCAAACAGCTGCTGGCATCAAGAATCTGAGTCTCTTTATGTCTTTTATTCTTTGTGGCTGCTATCACCTCTCACCTACGTTATTCCTGGCTCTGTGGCTAAGGATGGCATTGTTTGCTGAAGGGCAGCATGACTCACTACACAGTGGATTATTTTTCTAATTAAGTGGAAAGATGGATGGATATTTTCCCATATTTGGGCAGAAGTCTCATTCACTTGGATCTTTTTACTGGAATTACTCAACTTTACATTTAAGGGGCAATTTTCTCCACTTTAAAAAAATAGTACAAAAACCCTGCTCCCCTCCCCGAGACAATCAGACTTATAGAAAAAAGAGAGAGGAAACTAAACACTTCTCAAAAACATACCTCAGAAGGATATGAAACAACCTTTTACTGACCTTCTTCCATGAAGTTTCTCTAGATGGGAAGGCCCAGCTCCCTATTTTATCTCTAGGATGTCGGCTGGCATTTAACCTTCCTGTCACAATCCCCTCTTTCTCTGTCCCCTTCTTCCCAGCCACCTAGATGTATAAATTCCTTGGCACAACTGCTTTATTCTGCCAAGGAATGACAGTTTGCAAGCAGAGCCCATGACCCTGGGCTGAGTACGTGAGAGGGCAGAGGGCCTCCATGCTGGAACAGGAGGTCTAGCTCAGTTATAGCCCTTCTTGGGATGGCAGGAGAAGCTGCAGTGGGATTTGAAAGATGGACAAAGATAAGTTTGCAGAGTGTTACCATCACGGCAGCAGGAAATCACAGTCTATTCCCCATCTCCCTTCCAAACTCAGAAATAACCCTTTAGAAAAGCCCAGCACAAGCCCAAATGTGCAGAGTGTAATGTAGACAGATGTTGCTATGAGGCTTTGTTTTTAAGTAGGTTGGCAGTAGTTTCTGGTGGTCCCACCCAGCCCCTCCTCAGCTGAGGTCATAAGGCTCACCCATCCATTCACCCCTTCTCATTTATTCCCCCAGCAGGGCAAGCAGGCCCTGGCATTGGCCTCACTGCTCTTTCACTATATTATTGGGGCCCTTGTGCTACCTGCCAGTTATGAGTCCAGTCCTGAATCCCAAGCCTACTTGGATAGGGTTATACTTTCCTGCCTGAATTTTGCCAGGATTTTTCTCCTGGAGACTACTTCTTATAACACACGTGCGTGCCCACGTGTGTGTGCGCGCGCACACACACACACACACACCTGAACCAATCTGTGCCATGCCTAAACCTTCTAAACCCCAAAGACCACCCAAGAACCAATATTCCCAACCCCACCATTTCTTTCACAGCTTAGGTGGCTGAGATCCTAGCATGCCTCCTGCCCAGATTATGACAACTTGCTTAAGTCACAAACAGCAAAGTCGTCAGATAGTCTTGGCAAATCCAACCAACACTTGGCCCACATATGAAGCTAAAAGCCTAATCAGGAGCCCAGCTCTACCCCTAATATCCAAAGAAGGTTCGGACTGCCCCTTCTGTCTAGGCATGGTTAGGACCCTGTTGCTTCCTGACCTTCAAAGTCCTTCCCAGTGGTTGAGATCACATTTGGGACCCAGGCCCAAGTCTCTTTCAGGAGGGACTGTTGTCAGGTGAGATGTACCCAGTCTAGTGCCAACAACGTCAGCACTTATCTTGTCCTCATCAGGTCACCTGAGTGCATTAGAAGCTGGTGCCTCTTCCCCTGTTAAACGGGTCAGGATGTGGGTGAGGAAAGGGCGGAGTAGAGACCTGGAGAAGGAGGTCAGGTGGAGGATCAGCTACCGTATTGGGGTGCAGGTTTCCCCATACCAGCAGTGGGTGCCAATAGGCATTTAACAGGTGTTTGTTGAATGCATAAATAAATGCATGGGTGAATCCTAAAATGTATGGGGAAAAGATTCTTGGGCTCACAGCAATCTCTATCACCAGCCCAATGTGCTTTCTCTGCCTCTTTCTTTGTGCTTCCCCCTTTTAACCAAGGAGCATTAAGTCCTTTCCCATGAAGTGTAAACTGAAGTCTTTAAAAACTAACAGCTTTGCTTTCAGTCACCCACAAAGTTGAAAACAAGCACAAGAAGACCTTGCATGGCTCCTGGCCCACCGCACATGTAACTTGAGCAGCCTGAATCCCATTCACTTCATATTAGAGGTTAAATGCCACCAAAGTGCCATGGACAGACAGACAGATGGGTGGGGCTGAACATGTTCCCATCTGACTTTCTCATGGGGCTGCTAGCACTGTTCCAGTGTCAATTTTTTGCAGTAGTAGCAGTAAACTCAATACTTCCAAACTCCCACCCACGACGGGTTCAGTAGGCAACTCACCAGGGTTGGGGTTGGGAGGGGTTGGCTGAATGGACCAGGCAGGCCTCTGTCAGAGCCTAGATGCCTGAACACAAAGCCCTTGGTGGAGTCATCGAGAGGAATGTGGCTAAAGCCCACCCATCTTCTTCCTGACTCAGTTACTAATGTTCTTAGAGGTCCTGGAGGTCCCCCTCCCACCTCCCGCCAGGTCTATGTTGGACACTACACAGACCTCACTGACAGGGCGAAGGTTAAAATGTCCAGACCACGTACCTACTCATTCCAGCAACTTGCCCAGCAGTACTCCAGATCGTGTGCTCGGGAGCTGGAGGAGAGACAAGGTGAGAGGACAAGGCTGCTGGGGAAGCCCTGGACTCTGTAACCTCCTGGCCAAGTTAACTGACTTTCCAGACTAAGGCTGGAGGAGGGACGAGCAGAGGAGAAAAAGGAAAGGAGGCAGGACCAAAGCTAACCCCTTCTTTTTTCTTCCTAAACTCAATCCAGATTTGCCTTCTGAGGGCTGCTTGAAACTGATCCCTGTGGCTCTGACTCGTCCTTTCTTAAAGACATAGTCTCCACTTTTGTGAAGGGCGGGCAAGGAAAATCTCACCTGGCTAAAATATGTCCCAGAACAAAACACAGGAGGAAGGGAACACAAGCACAAAACCCCAAATCCACCACCCTTTCAGACATAGAGCTGGAGGTTTATTTGAGATCAGAGCAGCCAACCCCAGACTTCTGCTGGGTGACTGGACAGATCCTGTTAGAGCCACAGGGCCATGGTGGGAAATAAGTCTGTTTCCAAGGACTGGCAGATTAGGGGCCAAAGCTGAAGTGTGCAGGTGGGTGTGAGAAAACAGTCTCTGGACCAGGAGTCCTGGCTCTAACACCACTCCTTGTGTCACCATGAGCAAGTCTCTTTCCTCCTCTTGGCCATGGTTTCCTTTCTTACTACATGAAAGGATAATAACAGCCCTGCTGAGCTCCCAGATTGTTTCATTGTCCTGCTACAACTGAAGGCAGCAGCTTTGTGGACCTGGTCTCTGACCCCCAGTGTGCTACTCTGCTCTATTACCAAATATTTACATAGAATGGAGCTGGGTAATTCTGCTGGGTTGGGTGAGGGAAGGGTCCAGGTGTGAGCTTGTGAGTAGGTAGATGGGAAGCCATTTTGCTTATGTGCTGGGGGAGGGGGAGGAATAGATTGTCTTCTGTGTTCCTTACAAAGTGTTAATGGAACAGTCAAGATCTACCCTTGGAGGGAAGGGCGCAGAAAGAGGCTGTGAACACATCCTCACCTTCCACTCATTGTCATATTTCGCATTCTCTTTTGCTAGAAAACCAGCTAGGCCACTGGCCTGGCAGGGCCTGGGGCCGGGCTCTGGCTCTGGTGGCTTCTCCATAGCTCTTTCTGACTGTAGGCTCCAGCTCTTCTCCTCCTGAAAGCTGCCTGCCTCCTCTCCACACCTGGGCTTCTGTTCCTTTTCATCTTGTCTGCAGAGAAGGGCACAGTCTTCAAGTTTTCTCCTTCTTCCTTGTTGTCCCCAAAGAGTAGCACAAAGCCCTGTCACCTTTTGAGGTCACGATTCTTAGTTATCTCCACGTTAGAATGCGGGCCCTGGAAACTGTCACTGTAAAAGCTCCCCACGGGTCCCAGTGAACAGTTAGAGGTGTGAAATACAGATTTTGGGGCTCCCACTGCATCTCACATCAGGGAATCAGAGCGAGGATGACAAGATAATAGATATGGGGAGGGACAAAGAGTCAGCATCTCTTAATGTTCTTCTAGAGACATCAGGCTCCCTCCACACATTGCTTTCTTAGGAGAAATAATGCCAATGGCTCACACCGTAGTGCCGGGTGCAGCATCAAGGGCCTTGTGTGTGTTACTCCACTGAATCCTCATGACAACCCTAGGAGCTCTTATTATTATCCTTATTTTACAGTTGAGGACACTGAGGAATAGAGAGGTTGAGCTACAGGTCCAAGAGTGCCTAAGGACAGAGCTGAAATTTGAACTCAGGCCCTCAGTTGTCAGCCATTAGGCCACGTTGCCCTGGCTGCCAAGCATCAAACCTGGTACTGCTCTCTGGCACTCCTCTCCTCCCTGAAATGGCCCTCGTTCCATACCCTAGGTATGGACACGCACTGAGACTAACAAGGTCATTTGTATTTGAGGGGAGTGCTTCGAGGGCTGGCATTCATCATCCAGGGAAGACAGACAGCTTTAGCAACAAACTAGTATGTATGTCCCAGGTTGGCCACTTACTTGATGGTAACTATAGACAAGGCTCTCCTCCCCACTAACCCTGATCTCCCCAGGAGTCAAGTGGGATAACCACAGCACATTCCCAACACCTTGGGGATGCAGTGAGAGCATGTGGGTAAAGCACCTGGCCTGGAGCGCTGCTCAGTGTGCACACTTTGCATGTTTTCTGCCCCCCGAAGCATGCTTCCTAGGGCATGCAGTGGACCTGTGTGGCAGTCTGGTGCTGCCTATGAACCCTTTCTCAGGAAAAAAAATGCTTTTAAATGCATTAAATAAATTACCCAAGATTGCAAAGGAAACTGATTACTGTATACTGAAATGCAATTTACAATCTAGTCATATGTGCTCCTTGATGAACACATTCAGTATAATATGATCTCACAGTGGGTTTAATGACTGCCATAATTTTGAGGTAGTGATGAGCATAAATGCCTTTTTTGAGATATTGGCAACAACAGTAATGTGATATGAAAAGAACTGTAATTCTAGTGGTGGCAGTCACAGATGCTGCTAATAGCACTGTGGTTTATTGCTCACGAGACAGGTCTGACTGCTTCTCAGCTCATTAGCTGTGTGAACTGGGTCAGCCTATTTAGTCTCATTGAGCCTGTCTCCTCATCTGTAAAATGGAGGTTGCTTTGAGGATGCAATGAGTTAATGGACTCATGCAAAGTGCTTAGATCCAGGCCAACCACGTAGCAGATGCTCTTTACCTGTTAGCTCTTATTATCTACAAATGGACTTCTGTAGATCAGGGTGCAGAGTTCATTTGTTCAAACTCCATGGCAAAGTCCTATGTCCAAGTTCCTTCCTATGCAAAGATGACTCAACAGCACGCATAATACCATGGCATTTGTATGCTAAATGCCTCCTTTAAAACTCAAGCAAGGCCAGATTTTGTGAGGCCAAGAAATAAGCTCCTTTTCAGGAACTGCCCACCTTTAGACTTCACCTCAGAAGAGTCCCCAAGGCTTCTCCCTGTAGCCCCACTCATGACTTCAAATACTGCCCCCACCTCCTGTCCCCCACCAGCTGCCCTAAGCACTGCATGTCTAGAAGGTTCTGCCATAACCTTGGGCTTCCCATCTAAGAATCTGGAATTCACGTACAAACTTCTAACAAGCCAAAGGGCAATTTGGAAACCTGAAGCACTCCTTAACTTATTGCAGTTGTCATGGGTCAGGAAGAGCGTTTGGGAGGATCAAAGCCACCCCTCCACTGTGCAGATGTGGCAACTGAGGCCAAGAAAGAGGTAAGGACTTGTTGTTGGAGAGGATGTAGAGAAAAGGGAACCCTACTGCACTGTTGGTGGGAATGCAGACTGGTGCAGCCACTGTGGAAAACAGTATGGAATTTCCTCAGAATACTAAAAACGGAACTGCCTTTTGACCCAGCAATTCCACTGCTAGGATTATACCCTAAGAACCCTGAAACACCAATTCAAAAGGACCTATGCACTCCAATGTTCATAGCAGCACAATTTACAATAGTCAAGAGCTGGAAGCAACCTAAATGCCCATCAGTAAATGAATGGATCAAAAAACTGTGGTACATTTACACGATGGAATACTATGCAGCTGAAATAAAG
The DNA here is from genome assembly GCA_004024845.1 of Tonatia bakeri. Classification (NCBI taxonomy): domain Eukaryota; kingdom Metazoa; phylum Chordata; class Mammalia; order Chiroptera; family Phyllostomidae; genus Tonatia; species Tonatia bakeri. Next base: position 844 of record PVIA01002406.1, on the reverse strand, counting down.
AAGGAACTCTCACCCTTTGTGACAGCATGAATGGATCTGGAGACCATTATGTTAAGTGAAATAAGCCAGGCAGTGAAAGACAAATACTATATGATCTCACCTATAAGTAGAACCTAATCAACAAAATAAAGAAGCAAACAAAATATAACCAGAGATATTGAAATTACGAACAAACTGACAGTAAGAAGATGGGAGGGGGGGAGTTCCGGCCAAGATAGAGGCATAGGCAGAAGCATTGTGCCTCCTTGTGCAACCAAAACTAAGGACAACAAAAATTAAAAAACAAAAAACAACCAGAACAGAGAGAAATGAACTGAACAGAAGTCGGACTACAGTACATCCAGACTGGTAAGGAGGGGCGGAGTCGGAGGCCTGAGGGGAAGAGTCAAGGGGTCCCAGCAGGAAGAAACGCTGGCTGGCAGGCAAGGGCACCCAGGGTGCAGAAGGCAGCTGACGGACCGGTGGCAGACCCTGGGCTCAGGAGGCGAGTAGCAGACCCAGTGAGAGACTCAAGACAGCTGGCTGTCCACAGTCACACATTCACGCACAGACAAACTAAGCGAAAACAGGCAGCGACATGGACCACGCGGCTCAGGGACTCAGCGCCACCGGGTTTCAAAGCTTAAGAGCACCGACTGGGAGCTGAGGCCAGGAGATTCTCTCAGCCTCACAGGAGACTTCTCGGGGAAACCCACAGAGTCTAAGAAAGTGCACAAGCCCACCCACCCGGGAGCCAGCACCGGAAGAGCCCATTTTGCTTGTGGGAGGCAGTGGAGGGGATGGAAGTCCTAGAGAGAGTGGAGCAGGTGCCATTGTTCCCTCTCAGACCCTGACCCCACATACA
>PVIA01002405.1:52887-211980 GCA_004024845.1 Tonatia bakeri | reverse complement strand
GAGTTCAACACTATGTTTCCTATGAGGAACGAGGAGAAAATCAATAAATTGAAGCTAGAGCAGTTGAAATTAACCAAACTGAACAACAGAGAGAAACTAAAATACAAGCATGCTCTCCAACCAAAACGGCATTAAATTAGGATCCAGTAGGTGGACAGTTGAGGCTTCTATGCCCTCTTGAGCTACGGAGAAGTATTGGTTTGGGACTTTAAATGAAGAGGAGGGAAGAAATTCATGTGGAGTTGGAAAAGCAAACATTTGGTAAACAAAAGATTTCTGTCCCTTGCGGAGACAATGGGACTGGGAGTGGCTTCTGACCTCTAGCCCCAGCCAAGTCTCCCCCAACACACCTAGCCCATATTCTTTGTAGATACTTCTGGTGATAGTTCTATTTCCTGAAATAGGCACCCTATCTAAATTCTTTTAGGCAGTTAAAAGGAAGGTCAAAGGTTCTTCCTCAGTCTTTTGTTTGTTAGAAATCAAATAATCCTTAATGCCAGAGAGACAAATTTTGGGGTGGCAAATTTTGCTTCCCTACACTCCCTTCCTCCAACTCAGCACCAAGTTTGAGAAAGGCAAGATTTTTCACCGTTCTCATTTATAGAACATCTTTGACTTTTAAATTTACCCACCTAACTGAGGGTTTACCCCACTGGGGTGCCAGCTTCATGCAGTGGGATCCTATCTGAATTTCTGTTTTGTGGAGTCCTTGTCACGAGCGTATGTTTCATGATACAGTCTTTCTTATAAGTCGTCCTGGCAACTGCTTGGCTAGCTGCCTGCTGACCAGCCTGGCACCAAAGACCAGACAAGAGTCACACACAGTAACTAGGCTATTCACTCAGCTTTTATTGCATGCAGGTTCAGTTAAAGTAGAATATCAACATAGATTAAAATCCTACTCACACTCTAAGAATCTGAGAGGAATATAACACACACACACACACACACACACACACACACACACACACACAGAGCAATCAGTGGGGAATAGTGAACCCAAGTCCCAGAGTCTCAGTCTGCAGGTCTGGGAGACAACACAGTGGGCAAGGGGGCCATCAGGGTCTTGCAATAAAGGGTCTCTGGAACCAGGTGGACAGCAGGGCAGGCGAAGTCCTCAGTGCAGCAGGGCAGAGCCTCGGGAGGCCGATGCCAAGGGAGATCAGCGTGGCATGGAGCAGCACTCTGGTTTTGTTACAGGGTGCAGCCAAGAGAGGGGACCCCAAATGGACATTTGAAATGGGATACAGAGCTCAAGGTGTTCAGAAAATACTAGGATGTCCTCACCTGCCCCCAGGTGTGGGTGGGGGAAAGGGACAAATGGAGCAGGGCCATTGAGAGCTGTTTTGCATAGCAACAGCTCTGCAGCTAACCTCTGGGGGGTGATCATTTAACATATCTATAACCTTTGACTGGTTACATAGATATGTTAAATAGCTGTGGCCAGGGTCTGAGCCTGGTCTGAGCCAGGGGGATGGAAGTAACTTCCCCACCAAGATGTAACTGGGGGGAGGGGGTATGGCAGGTCCCCTGAGTTACAGCACCTGTGTGAGAGCTTGGAGATGATTGGCTCCATGACATGGGGCCACACCTGCCCAGACCCACGATGGCGACCAGAAAAGCTGGAAAGGACAGGGGATTGAGGGCAGGTGTGGCCAAGTGTGGGAGGAGTCGGAAGTGGGGCTGCAGAGGAAGATTGGTGCGGGGAGTAAAAGCCCAGGTGCAGCAGCCATAGAGGAGAGAACCATGCGGCTTTTGGCAGAGTAGAGGGCTCCTGCAGCCCTGTGGGAGAGAATTCACCATGCAGATTTAGCAGAAAATCGCCACTCAGCCGAAGCTGAGTGGCAACCCCTTCTTCCCGCAGCTTTGTGGGGAGAACCACGCAGTTTCGCCAGAGTGCAGACCCCCACAGCTCTGGTAGGAGAGGACTGTGTGGCTTTGAGGTGCTTCTTTTGGTCACACGGCCTGGGAAGCAAGAGAGACTTTGCCTGGAAGAAGGGTGAAAGAACTCTTACCAGTAGGCCATGAGACGGTGCTGCATGGCTTTGGATTAATTGGGGATCCTGCCTGGAAGGCGACACAGCTGATGGTGCCGGGAACCGAGGAAGGTTTCCCAGCTGACAATGATTACTGGGAAGAACTGAGGGCTGCCTGAGCCAAGGACTTCTATTTCCTTTCCTGAGATACAGTACCCCAGACTGAGCAAAGGAGGAGGAAGGATTGTGTGCGTTTGTGGGTGTTTTAAGGGACTTTGAGATTTTGGTAAAGACATTAGGTCACTACTTTAAGTTTGTATTAAATAAATGTTTCCTTTCCTTTTCACGAATCTCTGGCATTGAGAGATATCTTTCCTTTAAGGTGGCGGACGTGACGAACCTGAGTCTCTTTCAGTAATAGTATTATCGTCCTGGGCCCCCCTTGTTTTGTTCTGTAACAGTGTGTGGAGCTCGGCTGTCTCAGCAGTGGTCTGGAGCCTGCCTCAGTTACACCTGGAAAGTGGTGCACTCCACCCTTCTGGGTCTTTTCCATAAATGTCTTGGCACTCCTGATGCCAAGTGGGGGATTTCCCTAGGAACTTATCTATGGTGGTCCCGCTCTGCAGACACGGCTACTCTGACCAGACATGCAGATATCTTAAGTGTGTCTCCTTGCCAAACATGTCTGCTCTGACCATGGGGGCTGATATATCTCCTTGCCAGATGTGTTTACTCTGACTTAGGTAATTTTCCTCTTGAACCTAAGTGTCATGGCTGACTGATAGCCATTTTAGTTGACATAAGTGACTGTGCTTTGTTTTATATACTCTCTTATGTTATCTTAATTGGACCAATGCCATTTTATTGGTCCTGCTCACCCCAGGCCTGAAGGTTTGCTTTCTGCTCTGATGTTCTGTGAGACCACCAGATAGGACACTCAAGGTCACCATAATGCTGAGATACCCTGTGAGCAGTCTTAGCCTCTCAGTTCCTCACCTCACTGATCACCCCATTCAGTCTTTTTTGTCCTCTGAAATTTGCTGGTTCTCTCCTGCCTTTACTTAAAAAAATGTCAGCTTTCAATACCAGGAAATTAACTTTCCAGAACTAAAAGTTTGTTTTCAAATATTTTATCTGTAATTTTAGGGTCATTTTTTAACAAGTTATTTTTTTCTTTAAAAGAAAAATTCTGCCATGTTGCTAGAAATAAGTCCTCTGTTATTGATCAGTAGGATGTATTTAGTCTCATGCAGTGTAATGGAAACAGCTGTGGGCTGAAAACCAGGAAACAGGGACCGGGGTCTGCTCTTCGCCAGCTCTGACCCCAGACACTGAGCTCTCTGCTCTGTGCCTCTCTTCGCCCCTTTGGGGATAAAGAAAATGGATCAAATGATCTCTAAGTTCTCTTCACTTAAGGGAAGGGATACTATTCTGATGCGACTGGTGGTCTGGGAATCCAGAGTCCTGAACTGAAGATTCGGCCCTGTCACTTTCTAACTGTCTGCTTTTAGATACATCGCTTTACTTTCTGAGTCTTTGCTCATTTACCAGATGAAAGTGAATAGTGCGCCGTCGTACATATATGCCACATTTTCGTTATCCTTTCACCTGTCAGTGGACACTGAGGTTGTCTCCACGTCTTGGCTATTGTGAATGATGTGGGGGTGCAGCTACCTCTTCAAGATATGAATTTTATCTCCTTTGAATATATGCCCAGAAGGGAGATTGCTGGATCATTTGGTAGAACTGTTTTTAATTTTTTTGAAGAACTTTCCCATTATTAGCTATAATGGTGTACCAATCTATTTATTTATTTTTACTCCTTTTTAACTATATTTTATTTATTATTCCATTACAGTCATCTCAATTTTTCCCTCTTTGCCTGCATCCACCCAGTACCACCCCATTCCTTCCATCAATCCCTGCCTCCTACCTTAGTTCATGTCCATGGGTTATGCATATAAGTTCTTTGGCTACTTCATTTCCTATTCTGTTGTTAAGATCCTCTTGTCTATTCTGTACCTACCAATTTGTACTTCTTAATCCCTGCACTTTTTCCCTCCTTCTTTCCCTTCCCCCTCACAACTGATAACCCTCCAAATGATCTCTATATCTATGACTCTGTTCTTGTTCTGCCTGTTTGCTTAGTTCATTTTTTAGATTCCATTGTTGATACTTGTGGATTTACTGCCACATTAATATTCATAGTTTTGATCTTCTCTTAAATAAGTCCCTTTAATATTTCATATGATAATGACTTGGTGATGATGAACTCCTTTAGATTTACCTTGTCTAGGAAGCACTTAATCTGCCCTTCAATTCTGAATGGTAGCTTTGCTGGACAGAGTAATTTAAGTTTGTAGGTCCTTATTTTTATTACTTTGAATACTGCTTGCCAGTTTGTTCTTGCCTGTAAAGTTTCTTTTGTGAAATCAGCTGTCAATCTTATAGCAACTCCTTTGTAGGAAATTCTTTGCTTTCCTCTTGATGCTTTTAAAAGTCTTTATCTTTTAACCTTTGGTATTTTAATTATGACGTGTCTTGGTGTGGTCCTCTTTGTGTCCATCTTTCTTGGAACTCTATGCTTCCTGCACTTGTGTGTCTATTTCCTTCACCAAATTAAGGAAGTTTTCTTTCATTATTTTTTCAAATAAGTTTTCAATTTCTTCTCCTTTCCGCACCCCTATCATTCCAATGTTTGTTATGTGTGAAGTTGTCCCAGAGGTTCATTAGTCTATCCTTGTTTGCTTGTTTTTTTTTTTAATTTTTTTCCTTCTTGCTGTTCTAATTGAATGTTTTTTTCTTCCTTATGTTCTCAATTATTGATTTGATTCTCAGCTTCATCCACTCCACTGTTGGCTTCCTGTAAATTTTTCTTTATTTCACTGAGTATAACCTTCATTTCTGCCTGGGTCTTTTTTATGCTGTTGAAGTACCCAATGAGTTCCTTGAGCATCCTAATAACCAGTGTTTTGAACTCTGATAGACTGCTTATCTCCATTTTGTTTAGTTATTTTTCTGGAGTTCTTTCTGTTCTTTCATTTGGGACATATTTTTTTGTCTCCTCATATTGGCAGCCTCTCCATGTTTGTTTCTATGTGTTCGGTAGAGTTGCTTTCACTCACTATATTAGTAGCATGGCCTATTGTAGAAATGTGCACTAGTAAGTTGGATGGGGTGGAGCCTTAGGTAATTGTCAGGGTGGGGCAACCTGTGTGAACCAGGTAGATGGAGTCTCAGATATGGTGTTGTTGCCCTGTGGCTCTGTGTGGGGGAGGGCTCAGAAAGGGGATAATGCTGCTGCCTGGCCTCTAGAGTTCTTACTGGGAGGAAGCTGTTTCCTGGCACTTACCATAATGCCAGACATTTCACTTCCTCCCTGTATGCTACTGGTGCCCTTCCAGCTGCTGCCCCTCCAGCTGCTGCCCCAGTGCTGGAGCCCAGAGGGAGTGAGTCTGTGTAAGTCCTAAGTCCATTGTGAGCCCTTTAAGAGGAAATTCCTGAGAATCCTCCAGTTTTTTCCGCCACCCCAACCCCCACTGTGTTTTACAACTGGGAGTTATGGCGACTTCTTGGCACTGGAACCCCGGGCTGGGTGGTCTGGTGTGGGGCTGGGATACCTTGTCCCTGAGGTATCCCTCCTGATTTTCACCCACCACACAGGGGTGTTGGACTGCCCATTTCTCCTCTCTGCATCTCCATGCCACTGTATGCATCTCTGCCACTCTTACCTGTCTAGAGGCATGTGAAGTCTTTAATTCCTGGTTTCTTGTACTTCAATACAATTCTATTTTCTGACAATTCTGGGTGATATTTGTTGTGTAGTCTAGTGGTAATTTTTGCTGTGGTTGTGTGAGGAGGTGAGCAGTGTTTACCTACACCTCTGTCTTGACTGGTATACCAATTTAACTCCTACCAAGAGTGTACAAGTATTTCCCTTTCTCCACATCTGCATCAACACTGACCTCATCTTTCGGATAATAGCCATTTGTGACAATATGGATGAACCTGGAGGAAAATATGTTACTGAAATAAGCCAGACACAGGAAGACATATAATGTCACTTATATATGGAATCTAAAGTAGTTTGACTCATATAGAACCAGAATAGAACAGGAGGTGGGAGAAATGGGGAGATGCTTTGCATCTCCCCAAAGGGCATGAACTTTTGTTATAAGATGAGTAAGTTCTGGGGATCCACTGCACATCACGGTTACTAGAGTCTTGGTGGGGAAGACTGAATGAAAGTAGGTGAAGGGATTAGTTAAAGAACATATACACACATGACCCCTGGATACAGACAAGAGTGTGGCAATGGCCAGAGGGAAGGAGGAGTGGGAGGTGGAAGCAGAGGGGCAAAGAGTTGAGTGGGGGGGAGGGTGGATGAGGACATTTATAATAGTGTCAACAATAAAAACAAAGGAAAATATTTTTAGAAGACAAAAAATAATATTGTCTTGTATACTAGAAATTTGCTGGGGGAAGGCTTTAAATGTTCTTACCACATGAAAAACAACACGAAGTGACGGATGTGTTATTTAATTCAATTGCAGTAATCATTTCACAGTGTATATGTACATTAAATCATCACAACGCAATACCAGGAAGACAAATAATCCAATTAAAAACTGGGTAAAGGACCTGAACAAATACTTCTCCAAGAGGACATACAGAGGGCCCATAGACATATGAAAGGATGCTCAGCATCACTAGCCATCAGAGAGATGCAAATTAAGACCACAATGAGATATCACCTCACACCTGCCAGAGTGGCTATCACTAATAAATCAACAAACAAGTGCTGGAGAGAATGTGGAGAAAAGGGAACCCTAGTGCACTGTTAGCAGGAATGCAGACTGGTGCAGCCACTGTGGAAAACAGTACGGAATTTCCTCAAAAAACTCAAAATGGAACTGCCTGCTGAGAATATACCTCAAGAATCCCAAAACACCTGTTCAAAAGACCCTATGCACCCCAGTGTTCACAGCAGTGCAAATTCACAGTAGCCAAGACTTGTAAACAGCCTAAGTGCCCAGGTAGGTAAGCAGATCAAAAAACTGTGGTACATTTACACAATGGAATACTACACAGCAGAAAGAAAGAACTCCTACCTTTTGCAACAGCACTGGAGACTATTATGCTAAGTGAAATAAGTCTATCATTGAAAGACAAATACTATATGATCTCACTTATAAGACAGTTCTAATGAAGAAAATAAACTAATGGGCAAAGTAGAACCAGAAGCATGGAAACATGGAACAGACTGACAGCTGTTAGAGGGGAGAGGGAGGTGGGGACCGATTGAAAGAAGCTGAAAGGGTTAGTCATGGTCAGGGACAATGGTGAGGGGACTGATTATGGAAGTGGGGAGTGGGCTGCGTGGAGTGGGGCAAAGGGGGAAAAGTGATACAACTGTAATAGCATAAATAATAAAATACAAAAACATTCATCACATTATATCCTATAAAAAATCACAATGTACAACCTAAATATATACAATTTTTATTTTTTAGTCATACCTCAATAAGTCTGGGAAAAATTAAAATGAAATGTAATGAATTTAAAAATAAATATAAAAAATGAAAATGATAATCTTTACCTCACAGAATTGTTATTAAATAACAAATTAGCCCTGGCTGGTGTGGCTCAGTGGATTGAGTGCGGGAGTGAGAAGCAAAGGGTAGCTAGTTTGATTCCCAGTCAGGGCACATGCCTGGGTTGCAGGCCAGGTCCCTTGTGGGGGGGCACGTGAGAGGCAACCACGCATTGATGTTTCTCTCCCTCTTTCTCCTTCCCTTCCCCTTTCTCTAAAAATAAATAAAATCTTAAAAAGAAACAAATTAGATATTATTTATAAAAGTTCTTGACATATAAAGGATGAGAAATAAGTAAGAAAAATCTAAGTTTACAGAGTTAAATTCTCTAAGTCCCTTTAGTGTTTAAAAAATCTATGATATAAACCAGTCAATTCTTAATAATAGTAGTTTTGCTGCAGTTCTAACATGAGCTCTGTAGAGGTCTCCACTGCCAAGCAAATCAGCATGTGTTTCACTGTTGCTTGTGGAAGTTAAGAAATTTAATCTAATTCACTTTTCCCCAAAGAGATTCTTTTACACTTTTGAGGCTACATCCTTTGATTTTCTGATCATAGCAATCTCTTCACATTCAGGTTATTGAAGAATTTCCTTCTAGTGCTCATTAGCAACTTTGGACTGGGAATTGATACAGTACCATCTAAAAGTGTATTGTGATTCTTTAAAGGGGAGTTTGTTCCTCTCTTGAAAATCAGTAGGCAGAAGGAATTCCTTCTTTTTCCCCAACTTTTATCTGTTAAAATAAAACAAAGGAACAAACAAAAATCCCTGCCAACTCCCCTGCCCCAGCAAATGGAGGAGGGTGGTAAAAGGAAAAAACAACATCAGGGCAATGTGTTCTTAAACATGGTTACCCACAGTGAGCTGCGTGTTCCAGGCTGTGTCCTCAGAACTGAGAGCACTGAGGGCACAGTCTAGTGTGTTAACTAAAACATTTCACAAAGCAATAGTTACCTTTATAGGAGGAGATGCACTTTTGTGTTTTCTATCCTTTCTTAATAGTGTTTTTGACACACTAGGTAATCCCATGAACCACTAAGGGATGCCACCAGTGGTTTGAAAAATGCTTCCTTAAGGTGATGCAAAAGATGAAAAGAAATATAGGAGTACCTCTTGGTATTTGTCACTAATTTGTTCTGGAACTCATGAAGAGTGCCAAAACCAACAAGTACCGAGCAACTGCAAGTGACAAGTAATGAAGTGTTTTCTCTCTCAGGTGTTGTGACTCATACAAGTTCTAGCAAGTATGACAAGTCCCAAGCAACTGCTGAGTGCTGAAGCACTTTTTTTTTTTTCATCAAAATGCAATGAGCACAGGGTTTGACAGGTTCTGGAGCTGACAAGTGCTGAGGCACGACTGTAGTTTGGTCTTGTGTGCAATACATATTGACTGAGCTTGGAAGACATTTTGAACTGACAAGTGAAAGTGGCAAACAATATGCACAATTTCTATGAAGAATATGAGTATAATATATATGTATTTATTTAAAGAGGCTGGGTAGGATGCTGTGCTATGTTGTCTTCTTTTCTCATCCAGGATAGCATTGGCCATAAGGAAACATGTAAGATTTGGAAGGCACAAGCAAAACAGCAGCCATTACTCTAAAAAGGTCACTGAGGTCAAATATGATGATGAAGGAGGGCAAAGCTCCTTAGCCATCTGGTCTTCCCAATCTCTGGCCCTGGTGTCCACTAGCAGCCCTCAGCTGATCAGAAGATGCTTGACAATGTGTCCATAGAGAGAAAGTTATGCAGGGGAATAGCTCCCCAAAGCCCTGTCCACGAGCTGCTGCACAGCCCGTGTTGCTGGTAGGACAGGGCTGGCTTCTCAACTTTCCCTGTGAGCTCCGGGATGTGGCTCCCCCACACCATGGCTCCCGGCCCTCTGATTTCTGACTCCCCTTATTGACTTTTCACTCCCCCACCTCCAGCGTTTTTATAAGGTCTAATTTCAATAATAAATGTCTCCTTTTCATAATTTTCATCCCCACCTCCAACATTTTCATAAGGTGCAATTCTTTTAGTATATGTCTTTCCACAATTTCCATCCTGACAGAACCCTGAATAACAGTGCTGTGCCTGAAAAGGGGAATAAAAGAGATAGGAAATATAAAGGAAGGTGAATGCTTTTCTTCTCAGATGTTTAAATCATGTAAAGCTTTAGAAGGGAATATATTCTTAGATTACTTGCACAAGCAAAAGAAAGAAGGAAAGGAAAAAGAGGAAAAGGAAAAGCATAAAACTGAAAAGTGTCAAATAAAATCACCATTGTCCAAACACTCTAGAATCATGTAAGTGACTTTTATAATCATTTAAGTGGTAGTGAGAAAGACAACTGTTCAAGAATTTGCAAGAATTCAAATCATGGGGGGGACAGTGGAGACATCCAAGAGGAGCACTTAGTCCTTCGGGTTTGTTGGAATGTCCTGGGCAGCCGGTTCAACTGTTGTTTCTGATTCAGTATGTCTGGGCAGGGCTGGCTATTCTGCATTGCAAGCCTGTTTCCGGGTGATGTTGATAATACCGATTCATGGATCATGCATTGAGTAACCAACCAAATTCAAGGAAACTAAAATGACATGCAGCCCAATGTTCTGTGTGAACCTAGATTGGATATTGTTTCCAGGCAGGCGGGGCAATAAAAGCCATTTGAAGAACAATTAGGAAAAGGAAAGGTGATTGGATATTATAAAATATTGTAAAATTGATGTTTTTTTAGGTGGGATATTGTTATATGAAAGGATGTTCTTCTTAGAAGAGGCATCCTGATATTTAGGGTAGGGTACATGACATGTGCAACTTTATATTATATAGATAAATTTCTCTTGCTGTCAATAATTTATAATTTAGTAAGCCCTTTCCTTGGAAAATATATGTTGGTAAAGAAGTGGAGGCAGAGAATGGTGAGTAAGTGACCCCAAATTATAGGCAGTTGAGGTGAGTGAAATGGGATATACTAGTTTGGAAATGATCATGCTGAACTTAGCCCCGTGCTCCTGGAAAACTGCACTAGTGTTCTGAGAAGAGGCTTATTACTGCCAATAATCACCCTTCCCCATATGACTTTAAATAAGACTTGTGGATGACCCCCTTGTTTATGTAGGCAAAGCTAGACCCAGAGCCTTCGAATTCCCATTCTTTGACATAAAAGGTTAGCTGAGTGATTGTCCTCACGTACGAATTTGAACAAGATGCCCACTAACTTACCTTGGCCCGACTTTAACCAGGCTCCTCTCTGTCCACCAGAGCGCTGAATTTTGGTCCCTGAGGTTAAGCAAACACTGGAATGTGGGACAGTTCCTTAACAACATTTCCCGCTCAACTGTCCGATCACGCCACCTGCTCATCCGACTCCCCCAATTTTGTTTTTTTCTAGACTTGTTTCCCCTCCCCCTAAAGCAATAATCCCTTCTGCTGAATTGTCACTGGAAAGGGGCCAGGTTGAGTCAGGGTCTTTTCCAGCACAGTCTGGAATGTGTGGGTTCTTGACCTCGCGCAGGGAAGATTTCATGGCATGACTCCAGGGGTTTTCGAAAGTATGTTTGTTAAAGCTGGGGACAGTGAAACAAAGGAAGGGCTTAAAGGCAGAAGAGGCAAGACCCCAGCAACAGGAGTGAGCCTACCTGGGCTGCCTAGACTCAGGAAGGGAAGTCACAGAGGCAACAGGAGAGTCCTTGGGGACAGGTTCAGGGGGCTAGCCCAGATGAGCTGTTGCTGACCGCTGCTCCTCTGGTTGCCAGTCTTGTGGAGACCCTTCAAGCTTAGGAAAAAGTAAAAGTACATGCCTGAGGAAACGGGGGCCCCCGCATGGAGGGAGCGGGGGGGGGAGAGAGTGAGAGAGAGAGAGAGAGAGAATGAACGCTGGGTTTTTTTGTCTTGAGAGCTCCTATCTGTTTTCTAAAGGTGGGAGTATTAGGGGAGGTCCAGGGAAGAATCTCAACAGAATATTCAACAGCTTTCCAGGTGTGTCCTTTAGTATGCTGAGGCAACAGGAGCTGGAATACAGGGGTGTTTGGGATCATCCTCCTGCAACTTCACTGGTTTACTTTCATCTTGGATTTGTCTGGCTCTAATTGGTTTTTGTTACTTGTTATCTATCTCGCTGATCAGGGCGGTTTAAACTACTCACTTTCTGGTTGAGGAGAAGTATGAACTATTTGCTCGTAAGTGTCCTGGGTTAGGGAAGATAAGATCTCGTAATTTATTAGCAGGCTGCTAATTGCCTGACCTTGTTTAATTATTTCGTCTCAGGTTCCTCATTCTACTCATCAAGGAATTTTCCTAGCTTCTTGCTGTCCTGCCTCAGGACCATTGAGATGCTTATAAACGTTATGACTGGGAGCTTTGTTCTCCCTATTGCAAAAATCTCCCTCTCCTTACTGCAATAGTCTTTTTGAATAAAGCCTCGGCTTACTTCAGTCTAAATTTGATTTTATTTGACAGAAGTGTGAAGTGCGAGAGACACATTGCTCTGCATAAGTAAGAACCGAGAGAAGGAGGCACCAGCAGTGAGTCGCTGGATCAGAGAAAATCTTTGAGCCAGGGTGCAGAAGTCCCAGGAGCCAAGTGCTACATGGGACAAGGGCCCTGAATGGGACCCTGGTCATTGCTCAGGTGACTCTGCTTTGTGACTCTGCACTATAACCTCAAAAATCATGTTGCATTTGGTGTGATCAGATTTCTTTTGGAAGGTGGTAAATGGGCTGATTTGCAGCAAGCTGGGCATGTGGCTGAAAGAATCAGCCCAGTGGACAGAGGCTATATAGTAGGGGAGCAGAGTTTGCTGTCTCAAAATGTGTTTCTTTGGCATAAAGATCAATTTAGGCTGATTATTATTATTTTTACTTCTTTTACATTAAAAAAATTTTTTTTCAATTACAGTCTGAGTTCAGTATTACTTTGTATCAGTTTCAGGTGTACAGCATAGTGTTTAGACAATCATATACTTTACAAAGTGTTCCCCCCAATACTTCCACTATCCAACACTATATACAATTATTAGAAAAATTTTTTTTTAATTTTATTTGTTTCTTTTTAGAGAGAGGGGAAGGGAGAGAGAAAGACAGGGAGTGGAACATCAATGTAAGAGAGAAACATCAATCAGTTGCCTCTCATACACACCCCAACCAGGGGCTGAACCTGTAACCCAAGCATGTGCCCTGACCAGGAATCGAACCAGTGACCACCTTTTCATCCAGTCCCCCAACACCTCTCCCCTCTGGTAACTGTAGGCTTATTATTATTATTATTATTATTATTTTAACATCAATGTGTGGTTGCCTCTCATGCACTGGGGACTTGGCCCCCAACCCAGGCATGGGCCCCAACCGGGAAATCAAACTGGTGACCCTTTGGTTCACAGGCACTCAGTCCACTGAGCTATACTAGCCAGGGCGAGGCTGATTATTTTTTAAGAAACAGAAGACTCAGGATGTTTTTCTTGTTACCTTCCTAATTAACTGCTTAAAAGAATTTAGAGAAGAGGCCTGTGTCTCTCGAACAGAGCTATCATCAGAGACATCTATGAAGAACAGGGGCTAGGCGTGGTGGGGAGACTCGGCAGGGCCTGGAGATCAGTCTGCTATATGTTCCTGTGCCTCGGCATGGCCAGGCAAACTGCTGTTTACCGAACGTTTGCTTTCCCAGCACCATGGGGATGTCATCTCCTTTGAAGTCCCAAAATGACACCCTCTTCTCCCTGGCTCAAGATGGCACGTAAGTCTCAACTGCCCCACTTCTCCTTGTCCTCACCCCCAATATTCTGATGGAATCCCCATACATATAAAATTAAATTGGATTTTCTACGGTTCTTCCTCCTTGACACTATTAACAACACCAATGGCTACTACAGTGTGCCAAGGTCTGAAGAATGAACTTCACATACTTTGTTTTGAATTCATACAACTCTGAAAAATGGGCCTCATTCTCCATACACATCACCTGCAGGAACCATGTCTCTAAGCACCTTTGCTGAAAAATACAACTAGTGAGTAGAAAGCCATTTTCCTGGATGCCTTTGTTCGCAATATTTCCGTCAGCACTTACGCAAATGTCTTTGTCCAGCAGTTTCTAGCAGTTTCGACGGGAAATCCATGTTCACCCACCTTAAGCCATGCCCCAAGTGCAGCGCTCTTCTGCTCAGCACATAAATAAGTGGACAGATGCTCGGTGTGTCCTGCAGGTTGCCCTCGCCTCACGTAGGCCTTTCCAGCTCTCAGAACTCATCTCAGAATTGCAACTCAGAATTCTCAGAGGGAAAAGACTGATCACGTACTTTACTTAACCTGGATTTCAGGACCGTGACTCTCCCGCATGGGTTTAAAGTTCTTTAGTTCCAGTGAATCAGATAGAATTCTGTCTTTTATACTTTCATTTTTCAGGCATTTCCTGCATTTTTGAATAGATTATACATTTACATGGTTCTTAAATTGACAAGTATTAACATGTACAGTGAAAAATCTCTCTTCCCTTCCTGTCACCTCTCTGCCAAGTTTTTGTGCCCCAAGTAGAAAAACTACTATTACCAGCGTATCTTCCCCAAGCAATTTTATGCGTATGGAAGCAAATGTAAGTACACATTACTTTGCCACGCTGTTTTCCACACGTTACACAAGCTGTTGTGAAATTTCTCCAGACTAACACATCTAATGTCTTCTTCGTTTTTAAATAATTGCATTGTATTTAATTTTATAGCTGTATTAGAATTAATTTAATTAATTCCTTACCTTTTGGGTTAAATTAAAAAGTTTTACCATATAATTATATTACCACCACTATTAATAATAATAATAATAGAAAGCACTGACTTTTAAGTCTGGCACTGCACTTTACTTATATTAATCCACTTAAGCCAAACCACAGCCTTATAAATATGTGTTTTTATTATCATCATTTTATAGATGATGAAACAGAAGTAAGAAAAGGTTAGACAATTGGCCAAGATTGCCTAGCCAGTAACTGGTGGATCCAGGATAGTAAATGGGAAAAGGCAAGGGGGGCTCATAATGTTACAGGGTGCAGCCAAGAGGGGGGACCCCAAATTGACATTTGAAATGGGATACAGAGCTCAAGGTGTTCAGAAAATACTAGGATGTCCTACCCCGCCCCCCCAGGTGTGGGTAGGGGAAAGGGACACAAGGAGCAGGGCCATTGAGAGCTGTTTTGCATAGCAACAGCTCTGCAGCTAACCTCTGGGGGGTGATCATTTAACATATCTATAACCTTTGACTGGTTACATAGATATGTTAAATAGCTGTGGCCAGGGTCTGAGCCAGGGGGATGGAAGTAACTTCCCCACCAAGATGTAACTGGGGGGAGGGGGTATGGCAGGTCCCCTGAGTTACAGCGCCTGTGTGAGAGCTTGGAGATGATTGGCTCCATGACATGGGGCCACACCTGCCCAGACCCACGATGGCGACCAGAAAGGCTGGAAAAGACAGGGGATTGAGGGCAGGTGTGGCCAAGTGTGGGAGGAGTCGGAAGTGGGGCTGCAGAGGAAGATTGGTGCGGGGAGTAAAAGCCCAGGTGCAGCAGCCATAGAGGAGAGAACCATGCGGCTTTTGGCAGAGTAGAGGGTTCCCGCACCCCTGTGAAAGAGAATTCACCATGCAGATTTAGCAGAAAATCGCCACTCAGCCAAAGCTGAGTGGCAACCCCTTCTTCCCGCAGCTTTGTGGGGAGAACCACGCAGTTTTGCCAGAGTGCAGACCCCCGCAGCTCTGGTAGGAGAGGACTGTGTGGCTTTGAGGTGCTTCTTTTGGTCACACGGCCTGGGAAGCAAGAGAGACTTTGCCTGGAAGAAGGGTGAAAGAACTCTTACCAGTAGGCCATGAGATGGTGTTGCATGGCTTTGGATTAACTGGAGATCCTGCCTGGATGGTGACACAGCTGATGGTGCCAGGAACCGAGAGAGGCCTCCCAGCCGACAAGGATTACTGGGAATAACCAGACACTGCCTGAGCCTGGTCTTCTATTTCCTTTCCTGAGATACGGTACCCCAGACTGGGCAAAGGGGAAGGAAGGACTGTGTATGTTTGTGGGTGTTTTAAGGGACTTTGGGATTTTGATGAAGGCATTAGGTCACTACTTTATATTGTATAGCACTAAATAAATGTTTCCTTTACTTTTCACGAATTTCTGGCATTAAGAGATCTTTCCTTTAAGGCGATGGACATGACAGACCTGAATCTCTTTCAGCAAGAGTATTATCGTCCCAGGCCCCCCTTGTTTGTTCTGTAACAATAATACTCGGGAGTCAGAGCCCAGTGACTTGTCAGAGGAGGGTGGGCTGGGAAGGGGAAGCAGTGGAGTGCCTCCCACCACACACACACCACCTACTTTCCAAAGACGATGTTCCTGCAGGCTGGGATTTCCAGTTCTCAGGACCTAGCCGGTGGTCTGAATGTAGATGAGCTTGGTTGTATCCACAGAGAAGGAGAAGTGAGAACCTCTCCTTTGGGATTCCAAGTAGCATCCTGGGATTCAAAGCAGAAGAACGAGAAACAAAAAGTCTCAGAGGGGCCAGGGAAATCTGCCAACCTCAAATTCATTGACGAAGAGGTACAGATGCTGGTGGAAAATGCATGCCAGGCACCAGGAGCCACTCATTAAGGACATCACCTTTTATTCCATTATTCTTATCTTTAATCCATGCCAGGGCCTACACAGTGTCACTATTCGACTCAGGTTTCTCCTCAGCCATGTGCCACTACCACCTTAATGAGGCTGGAATCTATTTCGATGACTGTCCTAGTCTGTTCCGGCTACTATAACAAAAGCACCACAGATTGGGTGGTTTAAACACCAGAGATTTATTTCTCACAGTTCTGGAGTCCGGGAAGTCCAAGAACTAGGTGCCAACATATTTTGTGCCTGTTGGGAGCCAGCCTTCTTGTTCATAAACAGCTCTCTTCTTGCTATGCTAAGTGAAATAAGCTAGGCGGGAAGACAGCTTTCTGGTTTCTCTTTTAAAGAGCACTAATTCTACTCATGAGTACTACATCCTTATGAACTACTCACTCCCCAAAGGCCCCACTTTCTGATACCATCTCTTTGGGTGTTTGAATTGCAACATAGGAATTTTGGAAGGGCACAAAGTGTTCAGTCCATAATAATGACCTTGAAGAATATTAAACCCTTGACTTGACCCCACTAATCTCCCTGATGCTACCTATGCTATCGCATATGGTGTGTTTGGGGAAATTAGAAAGTACAGCTGGATGCATTATAGACCTGGGATCCAGAAATAGGAAGCCTCTCTCTCCTTGGTCTCCATTTCATATTGAGTGAGCATGAGAACGACCTTGACTCTGGCCACTTCTAACATGACCAGCCCAGCAGCACCTGGCCTTGGACCTGCCCCTCTCACCGGATCATTTCCTGCCCCAGGGCTTCACCATTGGTGCTGTATTGTGGAAAGGTGGTGAGAAACTGCTGAGACCCTCATTTATGTGTAACTCACATTGGAGGATGATTATTGTCCTGTGGGGCAACCTTCACAGATATGAGATGTGAGTCAGTGGAAAAATGTTTCTCTCTCCCCCAGGCACACAGTCCTGAGTTACATTTTAGGCAGCAAACTATTCATTTTCTACTGTTGCTATAACAATTTTCCCCAAACTTAGTGACTTAAAACAATACAGATTTGTCATCTTAAATTCTGTAGTTTCCAAGTTCAGGTGGGCTGGATGGGCTTCTCTGCTCTGGGTTTCACAAGACCAAAAGCAGGCTGAACTGCTAGTCGAGATCCTGCTCTGGAAGCGCTGGGGAGAATTGAGTGGCAAGCTCACTCAGGTTTTGGAAGAAACCAGTTCCTTGTAGTTGCAGGGCTGAGATTTCCATTTGCTTGATGGCTGTCAGCTGGAGGATGCCCTTAGCATCTAGGGACTTCTCTGAAGTCCTTGTACGTGAGCCCCCACATCACAGAGACAGCAATAGCACATTGAACCCTCACACACTCAGAATCTCTCTGATTTCCCCTTTTGCTACATCTCTAACCTCCACCCCTGACACCAGTCAGGAAAATTCTCTACTTCTAAGGGCACATGCAATTAGATTGGGTCCACCTGGGTAATCCAAAATAACTCCCTTATTTTAAGATTAACTGAGTAGTAACTTTACTTACATCCACAAAGACCTTTCACAGTAGTACCTAGATTAGCATTTGGTTGAATAACCAGAGGTGGGTATCTTGGGGAACATCCTTACAATTCGGACAACCACATAAGCAGTCATTCACAGTGGTGGCCGACCTGACATCACCTCTTTGTATTAGTTCCCTACCTTTACCTGCTTTGATATTTCTATTTTTTACCTTGTATTTAAGCCCTGGCTCAGTACTAGCAGTGGCTGTGAAAACTAGACCCTCAGGATGGGATTCTGAAACTGGCTTCCTCACAAGTTGTATGGCAATAAGCAACCCATTCTTGGAGTTATGTAGCATGGTGATAACCTCTGGCTTGCAGTGGCATTTCAGTTACTAAAGTTCTCATCCATGGTTTAATGGAGCGAGATATATGGAAAGTAAGATTTTAGGGTATACTTTGTTTTTAGCACTTGAATGATAGTGAAATAATGATAATCATATGCATTGTGGAGAGGGCTTTTATTTCCCCCATTTGTTTAAATTAAACTTCTTATATTGTGAGATTATAGAGTCACATGAAATTGTGAGAAATACAGAGAGACCTCATGTACCTTTACCCCTCAGTGGTAGTGTCTTGTAGAACAGCCAGAACCTTGACATTGATGCAGCCAAGTTGTGGCACCTTCACCACAAGGACACTCCATGCTGCTCTCCGGAGCCACGCCCATTTCCCTTCCTCCACCCAGAGTCCTTATCTCCTGGCAGCCACTAATCTGCTTCATACGCCTATGGTTTTGTTGCCTCAAGAGAGTGATGTAAAGAGAATCGTTATAATATGTAAGATTTGGAATCGTTTTCTCACTTAGCATAAGTGTCCGGAGATTCATCCAGGTGGTTGTGTGCGCCAACAGTTTGTTGCTTTTCGTTGCTGAGCGGTGCTCTATGGCGCGGAGGTGCTGGCTTGTTTCACCGTTCACTCGCGGAAGGGTTTCTCAGGTCTTCCTAGGCTTTGCTGTTGATTTTTAATTTGAATGTTGTTGTGGTCAGAGAACATATTCTCTAAGAATTTAATTATTTTAATTTAATTAGATTAAAATAAATGTAAAATGTATTATTTCAAGTGATCTCATGGGATAGAGCAACGAGTCACACATAGTGATGGACAACTCAACAGCACATCTTTTCTGTGTCTTCCTGCTGCACGACCCTTGTCTGTCACTCTTGCCCTCTGGGACCCACTGCCCAGTAGGTGTCGGCACATAAACCTGTTCTTTGGGCTCTGCGTTCTGGTAACCCCGGCTAAGACAGGGTTTGAGTGTTAGCCTCTTCTGGTTGTTGGCTGTGCTCTCAGAACGTCTTCTGTGTGCTTGTGCCAACAGTCTTCTAAAAGGCGGGGGGAGCAGAGAGGTGCGGAGGACCTTGAGATATATTATTTTAGATGGCTTTGTCCTTGGTAATTCTTTGAGATCCGAAGGATACAGAGAATTATTAAAGATAAACCTATAATCTAAGAGAAAAGGACATAAATTTACAAAATAGGACAACACAATAGGTAATATATTTTAGAAAAATCATCCTGAGAATGTTTCAGTCTTAAAAGAATGACTCGGCATTTCCAAGGCTCAGCCACCTTTCAATAGCAGAAGAGGACATGACATATACGAAACGTATGACGTCTTTTGTGAGGACTGTGGGGAAGCCTGAGTATGTAGGCGAGTGAAGGAGGTGGAGATGGGGTCGGAACTGACCTTGGTAAGGGTTGGCCCTGCTTCAACTGTGTGACATATGAGGAACACATTGTTTCCCAACAGGGGACAAGCCCAGAGCCAGGGGATATTTCTGAATTTAAAGTACTAAGGGCACCAGAACCCTTCAGAGAGAGAGGAGGGAAGAAGCCTGGGAGGTGCTGCGCTGAGCATTGTGTTGTGTACTGAATTTTCTCAACACTAATACTATTTCACACAAATGCAACTTGGAAGGCTTGAAGTAGTATTGTAACAGGAGTCACCTCAAGTAGAATTAGCTAAGTTGATTCAGTTTGACAATTAGAGTTTCTACCTCACTCATACTTTAATATTCTTAGATGTGACAAAGAATATGGTGGTTACATTTTAATATTTATGAGTATTTATGAGTTTACGATTTTTCTGAATGGAGAGAGAGTATAATTTTTTGGATTTGGAGATTCTTTGGATAATGAAGTCTAGTCTTAGATTTCTTGATAATCCATATATTAAAAGATAGTATAAACTATTTTAATTCTTTTAAATGTATTAAGATTTGTTTTGTGGCTTAGCATATGGTCTGTCTTTGTAAATCCCACATATATTCCAAAATTATGCATATTTTCAGCTCAGCCAGCAAGGAAATAAAGGCTTACTTCTCTTCACTGAAAACAATGCATATTTTGCTACTGTTTTTTAAGGTATATTTTGATTTATTATGCTATTACTGTTGTCCCCAATTTTTCCCTTTTGTCCCCCTTTGCCTGGCCCCCCATTCTCTTCAGCAATGTCCCCCTGTAGTTCACATCCATGGGTTGTGCATATAAGTTCTTTGGCTTCTCCATTTCCTACACCATTCTTAACATCCCCATCTATTTTGTATCTACCAATTATGTTTCTTAATCCCTGCACCTTTTCCCCCATTTTCCCCTTTCCCTGACCCATTGGTTTTTCCAGCCAGAATTTATGAGGCTCTCTCTATCCAGCACTGGAACCCTGCACTGTATGATCTGGTCTGGGGCTGGGACTGCTTATTCCCAAGGTATCCTTCCTGATTTTTGTCCACCACATGTGAATGTGGAACCACTCATTCTACCGTTGCCACTGCTGTGCACCGTACCACACCCTCTCCTCTCAGCTCCCTGTCTCAGGCCCTCCCACCTGTCTGGATGAATGTGGCTTCTTTAAATCCTTGGTTTTTGGACTTCCATATGGTTAGATTTCCCAGCAGTTATGGGTGTTTTTATTTTGAGGTTAGTAGTGATTCTTCTTGTGCTTGCACAAGAAGGCGAAATGTGTCTGCCTATGCCTCCATTTTGCCCAGAAGTCTGTTTTGCTACTGTTGATTGTAGTGCAGTATAAATTGTAAATGAGGTTGATCTGGTTGTCGTGTGGTTCAAGGCTTCTATATCCTTTTTCTTGATATAAGGATAAGAGTGATGTTTTCCAAGCTCTTTACATGTCACAACTGAAAGCAGAAATCTCAAAAAGTTCATATTAAAAACCTGTAAAATAAACTTAAAGGAACACAAGGAAGGAAATAATAAGGGCAGAAATTAATAAAATAAACAATAAGCTTCTGATAGTGAAAATCAACTACAACAGCAAAAGTTGCTTTGTTGAAAACTGATAAACATTTAATAGGACTAATGAAGAAAAGAGAGAATGTACAAACATAAAATGTCAGAGCTAAGAAGGGTGCACCTCACTAGAGATTTAGATCTAGATCTCTGAATAGCAGCACTAGAGATCTGCCAGACATTAAAAGTAAGTAAGAATAAGCCCTGGCCGGGTAGCTAAGTGGTTAGAGCGTTGTTCTGATATGCCAAGATTGCTGGTTTGATCTCCACTCAGGGAACATACAAGAGGCAACCAGTGAATGTATAAATAAGTAGAATAACAAATCAATGTTTTTCTCTCTTTCAAATTGATAAATAAAATTTAAAAAGTGAATAACAATATATTAAGTATTATAAACAAATTTATACTAATAAATATGAAAATATGGATGATGCAGATATATTTCTAGAAAATACTATTTATCAAAACTTGGAGAAGATAGATATCTAAATAGACCTATAATACTTAGATATATTCACAATTTCTATAATGTATTATTTAGTATATATTAAATAAACTAAATTATTAATATAAAAATGTTTCCATAAAGAAAACTCCAGGCTTTGATAGATATATAAACAAGTTCTATTTTTTAAAAGTAAGTAAGAAATCACTCTAATATATTACAAATTTTTCCCATAAAGTACAATTATGGGAGGAAGAATTCATATAGGATATTGGGCAGCCAAAAGCTTGGTAGGAAACAGACATTTGCTAGAGATCTCTGACTGTCCAGCAAGTAAATCCCATTTATATTACTTAACAAAACAAAACAAAACAAAACCAAAAGCCTCACAGCACATGAGTCTTTGTAAGAGGAGCAGACTTTATCCCACTACAAAAGACTACAGAGTACCAGATATTTCCTTCCTGACTTGGGATTTTTGAATGTGGAGGAAGAAACACCAAGGCACAAAAATTTAGAGATAATTCATGGTGGTAGAGTCAGCATGGCTGGCTGCAGTTGGATCCTTGCAGACAGTTCCCCTAGAATACAAACTTGGGTATGTTATCTGTTTGCCAGTCTTGCTGAAACCTTGTCCGCTATTGGAGCCAAAGTCTTGAACTTACGTATCAAATCTGTGTGTAACATCAGAGCATTGTAATGAATTTTTGTCTCTCTAGTTTAGCCAGAGATGAGAGGTAAATCACCACGAATTTCCTTCATAACCTGAGGTATACTGCTGAGAAAGTTCTAGGGCCTTTCACAACCCATTCTTGAGGCATCGCAGTGCCTTCTAGAAACCCTCATGAATTAGCAGTAATTTCTGCCATCCCCAGAGTAGGGTTCTAGCTCTTAGGGAAGACTCATCCTTTCCCCACACGAAGAATCCACCACTTTCTGTCCCCTTGAATCCTCCCAGCGGGCTCTTTGTCAGGCTTCCACTCTCACGTGGGATGACTGTGGAGTTTTAGGTTACCACTTACTTCGAGACTGCTGATGGTCCAGTCTTCAGGAGGCAAGTCTTCACACCCTAAAAGCCAGCGTTCCCGAAATAGGGATAGTATCAGAGATTAGAACCTGGCAATGTAATGGAGCATCTACATTTTTGTTTCTCAGCCTTGACCAACTGTAAAAGTAAAAAAATACAGTTTCTGGAGCTGCTGCCCAATGCTGCCTGTTCATGCCCAATTTACCATCGGTAAGGACTTTAGCAGTGGTTTGATATGGGTTTTCACTGTAAAGGACATTGTAATTCGTATACTTTATGGCAGGGCAGCTGATGGCGATTCCAACAAAGAATTTTGCAGTGTTTCAAACAGTGGAAGAGACACTGGGAGAACTATGTGAGGTCCCAAGGTGCCTACTTTGAAGGGGACTGAGGCGTCATTGTCCTATGGACAATGTTTCTTGTATCTTTTATCTTCTTCAAGAAATGTGTCTGTTTTTCATATTACATGACTGGATACTTTCTGGACAGACCAGTGCTACTAAGAAGCTATTTCTCTAGTTTCCTTTTCAGTTTCTTACATTTGCACCAGCTTTCCTTCAAACTTGGTTTACGACAAGACAAGTGAACAAAAACAGTAATTTCACTCCCATATGTACCTAAATTAAGAGAAAACTCCAAGACGCCTAATGGTTGCCTGCTGCTGTAGGGTTGTGTACCACTGAAAACAAACACCCACTCACCTGGAGCAGTGCCAGGAGCTCAGGTAGGCCGCCTGACCACTGGGAGAGAGCCCTCACAGGGTACTAATGAGAATCTATACACTGCCAAATAAAGACCCAAGTGGGGTCTGTTAGGCAAAATTTTCCTACCCCTGAGGAAGCTGACAGGGAGGGGAAAAACTGGCTTTAGGACATTGATACCGGCATCCACAACAGAATCAACATTCTCCAGGTGAGGCCAGAGGAGAACCCTCTTGCCTCTGTGAGAAGTCAGACTAGTAGAGCGGAGCTGATGCGAGTGGCATGGGGCAGTGAGCCCTGAACCTCGGGCAGGGAAGTTCTAATCACTGCCCAGCCCAACAAGGGGTAGGGGCCAGGTCTCTCCCACAGATTAAAATTCTGAGCTGGTAAAATTTAAACTTGCCGGATCTAATCAGTGTGATGGAGGAAATCACTGAGGAAAAGGTGGGACATTTTTTGGAGCTAGGTGGCTAGTTCAGACTCTGAAGCAGAGGACAAAGGGCTGCTCCCTTCAAGGGATAAAATGAAACCTAGCCCACACCGTACCTGACCTATGATAATCGGGAGATGCTCCTGGAGGTCACTTACCGCCCTCCCCCCGCCTGTTTCTAAACCTCAAGTAGGACTTGGGGCTGAGGAAGAGAAGGAAGCTAGTTTTGTTTTTAACAGAAAACCATGAACAAGAGTCATGCTAACATTAGGCCAACATGGTGGTACAGAGGGACCAATCTTTCACCTTCTCTCCATTTGCAGTGCTTTCCCCAGCAGGCTCACCCCATCCAGAGTGGGTCTGGGTGGACCCAAGTGATCAACAGTCCGCTCGTCTCAGGGAGCCAGGTTCTGGGGACAGGGGTCAAACGGGCAAACACAACAATGTGATGATTAGGAGAAGACAGCAGGAGAAAGATTTTTCCTCAAGGATGACTCTCAAAGGTTTGGGCATATGAGACGGTCCCGTCAGCCAGGATCAGAGGACATGAATGCACCAAGCATGTGTGAGGACCGGTCAAAGAGAGTAAAGGGGCCACTTCCAAGTCCCTGGACTGCTCTGGATTTATTCTGTTTTGGAAGATATGGCCCTTATCTGAGGTATAGACTAGTTCTTCGCATTCTATGGGTGTGTCTGACAACCAAACAGCAAGGCTGCTTAATCATTTTCCACCTCTACTTCTACTTTTAAAAATATTATATTAAGATAATTTCTAAATACCCCCCAGAAAGATAATGAACATACATATCTTTGAGAGTAGATGAGATAGTCTGTT
The DNA here is from genome assembly GCA_004024845.1 of Tonatia bakeri. Taxonomy (NCBI): domain Eukaryota; kingdom Metazoa; phylum Chordata; class Mammalia; order Chiroptera; family Phyllostomidae; genus Tonatia; species Tonatia bakeri. The sequence continues at coordinate 187,583 of PVIA01002405.1, read as the reverse complement.
TATGTACTTCCCACTGTCCTGCATCCCACACTCAGTATTATGTTTCCCAAAACCAGTGATTGATCCTATTTTGAATATTTAAAAATATGACCAGTAGTACGTAGGTCTTTACCAAAGTCTAGATTTAGGAACTAAGGGGATGCCGCAGAGACAGCTGGTTAGCCACCAGACTTCACTTTCCCTTTCTGCGTGTAATCTTGAACCACCTAACAATGGGAGCATGTTCTGAGAAATGCGTTGTTGGGCAAGTTAGTCATCGCATGAGCATCACAGTGCACGTGCGCAAACCCAGACGACAGAGCCTCCTGCACACTCAGACTGTATGGTGTAGGCAAGCACTCCCAGGCTGCAAGCCTGTACAGCATGTTACTGCACTGAATCCTGTAGGCATTGTAACGCAGTGGTATCTGTGTACCTAAACATAGCCAAACATGGAAAAGGTACGGTAAAAATATGGTGTAAAAGATGAACATGGTGCACCTGTATAGGGCCCTTACCGTGAATGGAGCTTGCAGGACTGGAAGTTGCTCTGGGTGAGGCAGTGAGTGAGTGGCGAGTGAGTGAGAAGGACTAGGACATCACTGCCTGCTACTGTAGGCTTCATGAACCCTGTAAACTTCGGCTACACTCAGTGTATAATTGTTTTTCTTTCTTCAATAATAAATTAACCTTAGTTTACTGTAACTTTTTTATTTTATGGTCTAATTTTTTCTAATTTTTTAATTTTTCAACTCATACTAACACTTAGCTTAAAACATAAATGCATTGTACAGCTGTACAAAAACTTTAGCTTTGGTGCCTGATTAAAACCCTAGAAAGGCCAGTATGTAGAAAAGGCTGCAAGTGGAGTCAGACAGAGGGAGGGCAAGTGGACATGGCTGTGAGAGGTCAGACGCCCAGCTAACCACAGCCCTGCACACCACGTGTCCGGGACTGGAGCAGGTGGCAGGGAGACAACGGCCGGGCACAAGTGCAGGGAGGCCTCTGAGGATGTGATGGTGTTACTACATCCTGCTCACTGCACCCTGCCCCTCATGTTTAGTATCTTGGATTGAATGAGCTGCTTTGCACCGTCGCCCCCAGGTTCTGATTTCTGTAAAGACGATGATCAGGAAGTGTGGGCATGTTACTCTAGGGTAGCTTTTAGAAACCCTGCTTCTGACATGGGATATTATTCTTTCTTTTTTTTTCTCCTTTCAGCATCTCTTGAAATAATTATGTTTTCCACCGCCTTTTTGGGCAGCTTTCTTCTTTTAACACTAACAGCTGAACAGCTGTTACTATTTTGTCTTACTTGCCATCCTCCAACATCAGAAGTAGAGAATTAAAAATCAAACCAAACAAGAACCAAATACCCTTGGAGAACTGAAAATCTATAAGAATACAATTCTAAATAACAAACAGTTCACAAGATTTAATAATAGTTCTCACTATGTATGTGACATTTTTCCAGTGCTTCATACCTGCTAACTCATTTAATTCTCTGGGCAACCCTGAGAGGGAGTGCTAGTTTGCAGACTCTGGGAGAAATCCCCTTACACAGAGAGAGAGACAGGCCACGTCAGAGTGGTAGGTGGCAGGTTTAATAAGTAAGGGGACTTATATATGAGGCTTGCTTTAGGCAGGTGCAATGGAAATAGATCCCTGCCTCACCTGCCAGAATTTTACTTAGTTATTGTTTTAACCCTCACCCGAGAGTATGTTATTATTTATTCTAGAGAGAGGAGGAAAGAGAGAGAGAAAGAAAGAGAGAAAGAAAGAAAGAGAGAGAGAAACATGGATGTGAAAGAAACATCATTCAGTTGCCGGGACTGGGGATCAAACCCACAGCCTCAGTAGGTACCCTGACCAGGATCAAACCCTCCACCTTTTGGTGTACAAGACAATGGTCCAACCAACTGAGCCACCTGGCCAGGGCCCACCTGCCAGAATTTTAAAACTTTATATAGAGGCCTTAACTGGTTTAAGTCACATACACCATCCTGATGGTCTCAACTGCACATTGCTCTCTCAAGTTTGCAGCCTTGAACCAGCTCAGGCTATGGGAACAGTGAGCAGACTGCACATTCCAAGGACAGGAAGCGGGTAAGGAGCCTCCGATCACCGAAGTTCAGCTCAAGGATCTCCCCGTGGTCATGTCCTCTTAATGGCCTCCTCCAGCGGGTAGGCACGGTTAATGTCCTCATTTATAAAGGAGAATCTGAAGCACAGAGAAGTTAAAGAAATGTTATCTGAGTGGATATCCTGGCCCAAATTCTAATTCAGTGAAGTCTGTGTTCAAAATCTGGTTATAGCAGACCCAGTGAAATCCCAAAGTCAAATATTCAGGAGGAGGGAAGCTGGGTGAAAAGGGTAAAGGATTAGAAAAAAAAAAAACAAACCTCATAAACAGACAATGTGCGGGGATCGCCAGAGAGAAAGGGGGTAGAGGGAGGGTACAGGGGGACAAATGGTGGTGGAGGGAGACTTGACTCGGAGTGGTGAACACACAATGCAGATGGTGTATTAAAGAATTGTACAACTGAAACCTACCTAATTTGACTAATGACTGTCACCCCAATAAATTCAATTTTTAAAAAAGTACCAAAGGCTTCCTCACCTGCTAACTGGTTTTCATGCTAGAAACTTCAATGGAAAGATGATCTCTTTCTTTAACTATCTCCCCATTAACTAATTAGACTTATGTTTTACAATTAGGCCATATTTTTAGGAATCACCTGGTCAATAATGTGAATTGTAGTACCCTGCTGGTTTGTAAATTGGGCCGTGGACACGGGGTGCAAGGAGAGACCTAAGAAAGTGGCCATTCCAGATTGGTGGGTGGCACGTTTAGTAAGCAAGGGAACTTGCGACATTTGTCTTGAGCAGACACCAAGACAAGGAGACCTCTGCATTCACTTACCACATTCTTCAAAAGTTTATTTAGAGGTCTTAACATGGTTCAGTGATGTATTCAAGCCAGTCTCAACAACACAGTATTCTCTCAAGGTTGTGTGTGTCCTTGCAGATGGCTTTCCATATGGGAACAGCGGGCAGAAGCCACATTAGGGGGACAGCAGAGGCAGTGGGGGCTTCTGATTGCCCAGGTCCAGCTCTCAGGACAATCAGCCATTACATCATGACCTCCTCCAGTGTGCTCTCCCCGAGGAATTTCACCTGAACACTCAGCAAATGAGAAGAGTAAGGACTTAGGGGTCACAGGCTCACTGCTGGCCCTTGGCTCTAGCCACTCATGGCCAGCACGAAGGACCCCATGCTGGAGGATAGACAGGGCAGCATATCTTTGCATTTCCAGAGGAGAGGGCAGCAGCACGTGGTTATTAGATCTCTGGGGAGAGTTCCTTTACGGCTCATTGCATCCCAGTGGAACCAGTGATGCACAACAACCACCTGAGTGGTATGCGCTGGAAGTGGCCGGCAGGACATGCTGGCTATTTACCTAGGAAGGGAGAGGGCATGGCCATCTCCATTCATCCTGCCTCCGCCCTTATCCGGACTCCCTTTCTAGCAAGGAGGTGCAGCACCTCATCCCACCACAGTTTGTCCTCTCTAATATCTGAAATGTTTATCACAACCACTGCCAAGTGATCAGATTTAGTGTATGTTTAGAGAGTTTCCAAGGAAAGAAGCTTATGATAAAAAACTTTATTGCTTTTAAGTGACTCAATGCTGTTTCTTGGGTTTTCCCAGGTTTTGATAGACCTGTTGGAACACATGCATATTCATCATGAGCAATTAGAAAACAAGGAAAAAGTCAAAAGAGAAAAAAGCCCATATAATCTAATCAACCAAAAAAACTTAAGCCGCTTTAACATCATGTGCAACCTTGAGTGGTTTTCTGTGCGCACACAGAGTAACAGTGTGTGTCATTCATTTAATGTTTACTTGGTGCCAACTAGACAACCAAGTTCTTTGTAAGCATTCTCTCATTTAATCCTTATTGAAATCTTAAGAGATGGGCATTACTATGCTCATTATACACATGAAGATTTTGAGGCTTTAAGGATTTAAGCAAGTTGCAGGGAATCACACAGCTAGTGAATCACAGGAACCAGTTTTCCCCCCAAACTCCTGACTCCAGAGCTTGTGTTCTTGATCCCAATATAGTATCACTGATTTATACATTTCTTCAATACTGTGAAATTGTGTTATCTTACATAAATTTTATTATAACTCTTCTTAAAGTGTAACTCTATCGTGATGTAAGCATAATAAGAAAGAAGTGAGTAGCATGTAATGTATAAAATTTGTGTTCTAAAAGACATAAAACATCTAGATTTCACATTTTGGATAGTCAGATGATATTAAGAGTTAGCACACGAGGCATAACAAACAATGCAGCACCATAAAGAAAAGTGCCCAGATTTTCTCATTAAAGGCACAGACAGTACTAGCATATGTACATTTAATTACTTACAAACAAGTACACGTGACTTTCTTTTAAGTCCTGGGAGAGCTGTGGTACATAGAGCTATTAGGATCAATCTTTCCAAAGAGTGGAATAATTTTCTAGAAAATAATACAGAGACGTAAGTTATCAAAACTGTGGTTTAATTTCTTCTGGTAGGGTGGGTTTATTTGATTCCTAGAAATATGAATTTGAAATAACAAGTAATGAGACAGAACACAAACAAAAGATATAGAAACCGATTTCATGGCTGGGAAAACAAGGACATACATTTAAACACTAATGGGAAGTAAATTTAAAACAACACAAATAATTTCTACTTTGTAATCCCATAAATTTAAGTGTGCAACATAATGTTTTAAGATTTTAAATGTTTAGTTTTGTTTTGTAGATATTTTCATGGTTGCATTTCATTACTGATTGTTAAAAATACATGCAGTTTAGCTTAACATCATCCTGGAAAGAAAAGCTGATGGAAAGAAATGTAAGAAGAGTGGGGAGGAGCAAAGACTCACAGAGACAAAAGTTAAGGGGATGAAAATATGGGTGAATGTAATACAATTGTATTACAAATACAGGTGATTCTAGTATAATTGGAGTTGCACTGGGAAGATATCCTGAAAGCATTTAGAAAAATCTCAAACTATACAGCAGACATCTCTGAATTCATTCTTCTAAAATTAAAGGCAAAATATGGGTGTGTGCATTTATTTCTTATAGCTTCTTTGCGCCTTCTGTATAAAACCATAGGCAACATCCCTTAATGAAAAATGTCCAGAAGACAAAAAGCAGTAGTTGCTTTAGGAGTTGGAATCATTGATTTCTCCATAAATCATTCTTTGATTTATAATAAATCTTCCAACACCAATAATAAACCTGCTTTTGGACATCTATTATTATGTTTTGATTTGGCACAAACAGAACAACTTCAGTCTTAGAATAAGAAATACATAAAACATACCCACCAGCTATATACAAAGTCTGTCCAGAAGGTATCCAGCCATGTAATATGAAAAATAGACACATTTCTTGAAGAAGATAAAAGATACAAGACACATTGTTCATAGGACAATGATGCCTCCGTACCCTGCAAAGTAGTTGCCTTGGGACCTCATACTTCTCCCAATCACCATCAGCTGCCCTATTGTATTTTCCTGAATCTCATTGATGGTCTGAAATCTCTTCCCTTTCAAAGGTGATTTTAGTTTTGGGAAAAGCCAGAAGTCACAGGGCACCAAATCTGGGCTATAGGAGGGCCGAGTCACCGGGGCGATTTGATGTATCACCAAAAAAACTTTGCAAGAGACATTATGCATGTGCGGGCACATTGTCATGATGAAGCTGCCAATCACCAGTTGCCCGTAGCTGTGGGCAATCATCCAAATAGTTTCTGCAGGGTAATGTTGAAGCTTAACATAAAATTTGATTCAAATTCATTGCTCTACTTGCTCAGTCATTTGGAATGCAATGGCCACACAGTACACATGCTCACTCAACAGTTTCTACCACATTCACTGACTAGTACAATGAAGTCATCATTGTTCATGCATGTGCATTCCAGTCCACTCTCCTTGGCTGCCAGGTTACATTGATGTTACCCAAACCATTCTCGTTATATTAACAATGGCTGGACTTTCTCTGGACAGACCTTATATGTCCTGAACAAAACCATATGTGACACTGGGCAATGGTTCTAATTAGTTTCCTCACAGGGTTTCATTCTGAGCATGATGTGGAGCTTGTGTCATATTTTTAAACTTTTTAAAAGAAATTTATTGATTTGAGAGAGAGTGGGAGAGATTTGTTACTCTACACATTCATGCATTCATTGGTTGATTACTGTATGCGCCCTGATGGGGATTGAACCTGAAACCTTGGCATGTCAGGACAACTCTAACCAACTGAGCTACCCAGCCAGGGCCAGAGCTTATGTGATCTTTAATAGAGAGTATTTCCAAGCCTGATTCAGATGGCTCACATTTTTTTGAACAACTGATTCAGATTGCTCACATTATTTTTCTGATTTTAAAACCTTTGGACCACAGAGGTGAACTTTCAGTTTTATTTCTCCTATCAAGATAAAATCAGCTCTGGCTAGTATGTAGCTCAGTGGATTGAGTGCCAGCCTGAGAACCAAAAAGTCACCAGTTCGATTCCTAGTGAGGGTACAATAGCTTCCTGAGGTTCTCAGGTAGACATGAAAGGATCTGGTGTGTGAGAGTGTAGTTATAACCTTGTGACCTGGGGCCTTAGGAAAGTAAGTCAGACAACAGAACCAGCTGTGGGACCACACCTGCATCCAACACTAATGAAGGACAGGTGCATGGAGGCAGAGGAACCTCTGTCTTGAAGGCTAGTAGTGACCCCCAAGGTCTGAGTTGTCCCTGAAATCTAGTAATGTCACAGAATGGACACTGAATTTAGAGGGTACAATAAGCTCTACTTTTTGAACTTTTAATGCAGACTGTAGCTAACATTTATTGAATGTTTCTAATTATAGGCTAGGGGCTGTATCAAGTGCCTCGCAGGGATTAGCTCACTGAAATATCTCAAGAGACAGGCATCTTTATTGCCCCCTTTTGCCTTACAGGAGATTTGTGTCTCAGGGGCCCCTAGTAACATGTGCAAATACTATACCATACCAGCAAGCTGTAGGTAGAGTCTGATCCCAGAGCAGTGGGACTTAGCCACACCATTATCTGGAGGATTCTAAAGCAACTTCTTAATGGCTAGCAAGTTAGGAATTTGCCCAGCATATTTTGTGCTAGCCACCTAATCTCTTCTGAGAGACCATCATTCAAACTCTGGAGCAATAATTACATTAAGAGGTGAAACAGGTATATTTGCAATGAGCAGTTTATAATTTTAGGGGCTTTATGGGAAGTCTCTGTACTTTCTCCATAATATTTTTGTAAACCTAGAATGCTCAAAAAAAATCTACCATAAAAATAAGGTCTGTGATTCTTTTTTTCTGCCTGCTTTCTAACTCTGTTCCGAAATGCATATTACCATCTATCAAAATGTGTCTCTAAGTATAGACATACACCCAAAACCTCTTCAACAAGGCGCTCCAGATCATACAGACTCCCGACTGGAACGGATTCTCCTCTCCCCATCTCTCATGGTGAGCGCCTTCAATTGTTCTCCTTTTCCTAGTCTGCTTGGCATTAAAGCCAGTTTTGTCTTCTCAATTAGATTTTTAAGTTTGTAGAATACAGAGACCATTTGCTTCTTATTTATTTTCGTTCTCACACCCAATTATCTGTATTATGCCTGGGTATGTCATCATGAAAAAATTATAACTCAATTTTTCTGGGTCTCTCTTTTGTATGCAGGAAGTATATATGTTATTAAACTTTGTTTTCTTCCTGTTAATCTATCTTTTATTAAAGAGGTGTCTCAGCTGAGAGCCCAGGAGGGTAAAGGTAAAATTATTTTTCCTCCCCTACAGACCAGTGGGCTATAACATATAGCCTAGGTGTGTAGGTTCATGCAAATACTGTTAAAGAGAAAACCACAGGCACAAAATGGTCTCACTTGTGCTAAAAACCAGTTATGCCAAAACTAGATTTAATACCGTACCTAGTTGTTTTTTGTTTATTTATTCATTTTTATTTTCAGAGAGAGGGGAAGGGAGGAAGAATGAGAGGGAAATATCAACACGTGAGAGAAAAATGATCAGTTGCCTCTCGCATACCCTCAACTGGGGACCTGGTGCACAACCCAGGCATGTGCCCCGACAGGGAATTGAACAAGCAACCTTTCATTTCGCAGGCCAGCACTCAGTCCAGTGAGCCACACCAGCCAGGGCCTAATTGTTCTTTAAACCAGAAACATGCTGGTTAATCAACCAGTCTGGAATTTTCGGGTCAACACCGGTGAGATGACCTGTCACGTGGGCCCTTGGTATCCCCTACCTCCTACCCACAGAAAGTAGAGGTAATTTGCATGGTTAAAAACAAAACAACAACAATAAAAAAACCTTTGCAGGGTGCAGGGGGCAGAAATTGTGCTGGTCTAGAAATAATCCTCATTTCTTTTGTCAATAGCTCTCTTGTACCACCCTTCTATTTTGTAGGAACTCGAGGTGTGCCCTTCCAGCTGCTAAGTGGGATGCAGCTGGATTCATGAATTACTTAATACAGCTAATTAGATCTTTAAAGTTACTCGGTTCACTCTTGTTTTTAACAGTGCACTTGAGGATAGATGTATAACCAGGAAATCACTCAGTGACGAACTTCTCAGAACACACCCCTGTTATTAAGCAGTACAGGACTGTATTAAGTATCCAATACATGACAGAGGCAAGTATTTGCTTCACAGAATTTTTCTCCTGGAATATTCTGAGTTCATTCTGTCTAGAAATATTTCACCTGTCTCTCTTTTTAGCCATATTTATGGTCGAAATAATTTGCCAGGTAGGCAAAATTAGAACAAGGATGGCCATTTTATAGATTAGTATGATGGTGTATTTACCACCAGATCTATATATATTTTGAGATGACTGCAGTACCTGCCGATTAAATTCACACGTATGTACTGAGCAGTATTCTGCACGGAACGCCGCTCTTACAGGTATTGGCGATACAATGAATAAGGCACAGCCCTTGCTCTCTACTAACTTGCATTCTAATGTGGACAGTGACCCCACACGTCGACTGAAAAATAGTATCGACTAGGTGTTTCGTCGTCACCAAAAAGGATTTACTCAGGAAAAAGAAAGGGTTGTAACCCGGGGCATGCTGGTATGGCAGGTCAGGTGCACAGTCTGGTCTAAGTGCCAGGAGGGAGGGGTATTTACCGAAGGGGACGCAGAATGTAAGGGAAGGGGAAGTTAGAACCGTAGAGCTTTATGAACATGGAGTTCTTCCCGTGGAGCGCTCTCCATTACACAGAGTTCGGAAGCTTCCACACGCCCTAGCTCCTCCCACAGACGTTGCCCACTGAAAAGATAAAACCAAGCCGGCACGGTTTGCTACTGTGGCACTAGCTGCCCAGCAGGCCTGTGACCTTGGCAAACATGACTGCCATTTGACTCTTCGGAGCTAATGTCCTCGGGACTGAAAATTACTGGAAAGCAAGAACAGAACCGTCCCTACGGCCATGGGCAATAAGTAGATAATGTCAGCACAAACGGCAGCCCCCTGTTACAATGCCCCCAACAACCCAGGAGCCTCACACCAGCACCCCCAACACTTTTATAATCCAATTATGATTCAGTGAAAGCTCAAAGCCCCCACCCCTCAAGGTTGGTGTGTCTCTCCACACTGCCCCCCTCTCCTTTCTTGGAGAGTAAATAAAAACTTTATTCTCTACACTGTCTTCTCTTTGTGAATTCCTCCACAGCCCGCGTCACCGACCACCTTAACACTGACCGATTATGTTCCCTTAAAGTTCCAGTTAGTCTTTATCGCTGATATTCAAGAAACATGATGAAAAGCTTACCTATAAAATGGTGCCAAACCTGCACTGATTAGAATCTCAAACTCCATTTCTGAGCCTTAAAACTTAGCTGTTAAGGCAAGCTTTGGGGAAGTCCAAGAATGGTGACCCAGGTTCTTAAAAGCTAGGACTCCAAGAAGCAATGCAGTGGAGGCAAGCTACATATTTTTTTTTTCTTCTGGGGAAAAAAGATAGGGATATGTCAGTCCTATAACTGTGGGTAGCAGATGGGTCTGAGCTATTTCTATTTAAATGACCTTAAAGTAGTTGGGAGTGAAAGTTGTTCAACGTTGGCACGTTGGGAGCAGGAGCTCCCAAAACACCGAAGCTTTTCTGTTTGCAGCAACTTAGATGAGTCCTGCCGATTGCACAGGAATAGAGGGGCTGACCTCCTCAGGTCCCCTGCTCGTCACCAGCCTGCGGGCTGGTGCCACTCCCTCCAGGGGTGACCTGGTCAGGCAGAAGGGGAGCGCAGTGCGCTCCTGCGAAAGGGGCCCCAGGCGTGGAGGGCGTGGGCCGGGGGCGGGGCGAGCCCCGCAGACTGGGTACTCCGAGAGCTGTCAGTGTCAGGCTCTGGGAGAGAGAGGATGTGCTGGCTCCCAGAGGAGCTCAAGCCGAGCGGCGGGCGCAGCGTGAGACAGCACATCCTGCGCGCCCCGCACCCGCCACCCTCGGGAGCCGCTCGAGCGCCGCCGCCGCCCGGGAGCCGCCACCGCGCTCGGGGCGACTAGTGCCACCACGAAGCGTGTCCAGGTAAACAAGAGGTGGGTGTCGCGCCCACCCGCAGCCGCCCCCTCAGCTCCCCTCCTTGACCTTTGCCTCCTCGGTGTCGTCTGAGCTGCGAGCCAGGCAGTAGTGCGGCCCCTGCGGCGCAGCCGGACTCTTGCCTCGGCCCCGGCCCCTGACTCCTGCTGGCTCCCCTGCTCCCTAAGGTAAGGCGGCCAGAGCCCCCCAGCGGCAGCCCCTGCTGCAGCTCCCCTAGTAAAGCCGAGAGGTGAGTGCAGAAGAAGAGGGGTCATGGGGTCTTCACCTTGTAGCCCACCTTGTGGGCTGGGAGGGGCGTCCGAGCGCGCCCCGCCGCTGTCCCCTCTTAAGCAGTGGAAGGCCAGAGGCAGTGAAATCCTCACCCGCTTTGAGCCACCAGCTGAGGGCCTTTGAGGGAGGGGGAGCTGCAGAGGGAGGGGGAAATACGCTGTTTGATTACATTTTCAGCTGTCTGCAAAGCTCTTAGATGCTGTTGCTACCCGCCAAGTCGGAGGGAGCGAATTCACTTCCAGCAGGGTATTAATTAACACTTACGCAGGAAGATGCCAGCCTCACTGCTGCAAAAAAGTGTGGTGGGGGGGGGGGGGGGGGGAGATGTGTTTTTATAAACACCTTCTCGGCCGCGTGGCTCTCCTTCCCCCACTCCCAGTCCCGAATCGCTCTGGCCTTGTAAATCTGTGCGTCGTCATCGTAAGGGCAGCGATCCTGGCAGCGCTGATGGGAACTGAGTGTGCCGGAGTCTCTGACTGGTTCCTGGGCTATTAAGGTTAAGCAGAAACCCAGGATCAAGACAGGAAATTACTGAGGACATCAGAGGCTGGGCAGAAATGCAGAAGATGGAATACAGTCGTTATCCTGGCCTCTACTATATCTAGGTAAGGGGCAGGAAAAAGTAGCCAGCCATTTTCTTGCTGGAATGCCTTTCCAGTGGGCATTCTAGATTTACTGTAGTTTAGGGTTATGAAAAATCGCTTCCAAATATTCTAGATTAGCAGAACGTGTAGCAAACTGTAAAGCGTGGTAACTGCAGAAGACCTCATAGGGCTGGCTCTTATTAGCATAGATATGTGTGCTTGTCTGGGTACATAGTTTCATTGTGGGAATTACAGAGAAGGATGTTATCAGTGGTAGTAAACTTGAAATGGAGCATTCAGTGCAAGTTGCCGCCTAAGGGTATCAGTGGGAATGTGATTAATGCTTTCTCTGATTATTTAAAGTGTCAAGTTTTCTCTGAAAGTTTTGGTGTGGAAAAAAAGAGCCCAAACTCTGCTCTTCTGACCATATTTCTCAATAAAATAAAATCAGACACTCCTACCACTAAGTTATCAAGTGTTCTCTTCATAGGCACCAACTCGCTAATATTACTTCAGGTCTGAGGATGCAGTGCTCCAAGAGCCATTTCTCTTAACAACCTTCTAGTGCCATCACTGGGGTGTCTGTGCAATGGTTGGGGGCCCAATGCACGCTGTCCAGCTCTTGGCTCAGTTTTGTGGCCAAAACATCTTTTTTTGCCCATTGTCTCTGGCCTCAGGCCTGGATTCACCTGCTTCCTCTCCCCTTGGAGCCCGGATGGGGCAGCCTCTGCTGCAGGGTGCCCTGGGAAAGAGGGATGGCTCTGCCCCTCCCCACACCCAGCTTGTCCTTCTCTCCCACTGAAAACTTGGTCCAAAGCAGTGTTAAAGGTCTACATCATATAATCACCATAAAGGGTACGGGCAGGGAAAAGAAACTCAACTCATGGGACGATGGGGCAGAGATCTCACAGTGGTGGTTCCAGGTCTCTAGTTTCTGACTAACTTCTGAGATGGTGAGAGGAAGTCCCCTGCATTTCTGTCTGCATGTTTTATGTCTAAGAGGAGCTTCCGTTAACTTTCTTTCCACCCTTTCTACTTCCCCAAACACTTTGCTGAATCTGCATTCAGTAAATAAGCCTATCCTTTGACTCTAGTGCTGAGTTACGGAGTTCTTGGGGCTCCGTCCTGGGGGTCTCTGTCCACACTCAGTACAGCCCTATAAACCAGTCTTGTGAAACACATGCCAGGTCCTGAAACCCAGCCATGTCTCTAAGCACAGGCTTCATCCACAGCTGCCTAAAAGGGCCATTCATTCTCCCTTGTCACCCTGTTTCCCTCTGTCACTTAATCTAGCATCACTGGAAAAGGTCACAGTGTATTTCCTCACCACCTTTTTCTCCCGACATTTTGCTCCCCCAAACACAACAAAGGTTGGTAATATGTTTAACACTTTACCAGTACTTAGTACATTTAATAATTGTATTGCACCACATTTACTAAATATATTGCATTACCAATACATTTACTGAAATATACTGAGCACTTGACCAGGTGTTACATTTTACACTACTTTCCTACGTGTTAACTTATGTAACCCTCACCTAAACCTTAGGTGTTACATTATTTGTAATACTGTTTGACAGGTGAGGAAGCTAAGACAAAGATGCCAAGTAACTTTCTGAAAATTGTTCAGCTACTAATTTGTAATAGGCTAGGATTTGGACACAGGCAGTCTGCCTCTAGTCTTCCATACTGCAGAGCGATTATGTTGGTTACTTTCTTTCATTAAATACCAGGCTCTTTGCTTATGTTATCTCGCTTTATCCCTTATATTAACCCTACAAAGTAGACATTATTTCCATATTTTACAGATGAAATACTCAGTTAAGTGACATACTCAAGGCTATAGTTAATAAATAGCAGAGGGAGGATTCAAATCCGATCTGGCCCTACAACCAGTGTTCACCCGTGTTAGCAGGTATTCTCTGTGATGGACAAGAACGCCAAGCTCGTCTGCTTCTTCCAGGTTTGCGGCTAAATTTTGCTGTGAGTCATCATTATTTCCTTGAGGCCTCAAGGGTAGCCATCCTATTTTTTTCCAGCTGGCTGGTAGCTGTGGGCGATATGGCAGACCCAAAGTAGGACCACAGCTCTTTGGGAATCAAATGTTGCCTTGGTTCTATCTCCTATGACAACTAGCTAATTCCCCGTAATGCTTTGTGGCTCTCAAATGCCAGGCAAATAGTTGTTCCCTTGATTGTAGGATCCCTTTTACAAGAAACTTTTATTCCAGCAAACAAACAAATAGAAAAACAAACAAAAAAATCCTTTTAGGAAATTTGCTGAGACAGTGAACTTCTAGGATTGACTTCTTTGAGAATTAACCAAAGTTAATTCGACTTTCATTTTATTTCTTTGAAATTTGTAAAAGTCCTTTGCCCGAGTTCATGTAAAAATCACTCTTCTTCACTGGGAACTTTCCATCCATCCCCTGGACTCTGCTTTCCTCTCCAGAAGGCCTGGCACCAGCCTGCGGGACCCAGACTTGCCTTGTAACAGACGTGGCTGCCCAGACGCCAGCCCTGAGGAACCGCATCTTCACAAGGCATCTCCTGGGTTCCTGTTTAGAGGAGGCTCCTTAAACAGGAGTCACATGTGCCATGAAGGTCAGGCACATGATGGTTTTCAGGGGGTCATTGAACCCAATAAGATCAATGCAGAATTTTATGCATTTGTGCATAAATGATGTTTTAAGGAAAAAATAGGCCACTTGTGGCTAAAAAGAGATTAAGAACCACTGGTCAAGTACACTGTTTAGGAAAAGGGGGAGGAACAAGGCATAGCTGTTCAGCCAGAGTCAGCCAACTAAAACCTTTCTTGGCTACCAGGACAGTTTTGGCATTTCACTGCCAAGGTATGTCAGAGGCGCCCAGGTGTGGGTACAACACGCACGAATGCACACTTCTTCCAAGTGAGAGTGCAGCGGGGGCAGGCAGCCCTGCACTGCTTGCTCTTCATTTGGCGCTTACCCTGTTCATGTTCATGATCCGGCAAATCATCCCAATACCCCTGTAAGGCTGACATTTTTATCTTCACTTTCTAAACAATGAATCTGACACTCTGAAACATTAAGCCCCTTGGTCAAGGCCACATGAGGCCAGTTAGTGGAAGAGCTGGATTTCAAATTCCTTGGTCTGTTTATTTTCTTCCCATCCTATCTCATTGTTTCTCTATGGGGGATGCCAAAAAGTTCTGTTCAGTGTAACTTTTTATTGTGGCAGGACAGAGAGTCCTTTAAGAGCATGCTCACACGCTGACAGGAACAGTCTAAGTGTGCTATCAAAGTGGACCAAGAACATTAGACGTCTCTCAGGGCGGGGCAGAGGACAAGCAAACCCTACTTCCCTGGAGGTGTGCTGAAGCCCCACACAGGTGATTCTCAAGTGTCATCAGGTATCTTGCAGAACACCAAGTGCATAGCAGGCTACAACTAAGACAGCCCAGAAAGTTGATTTTGCAAGGGTGGCTGCAAGTCAGGACTTGATTCATCACAAAGATGAATTTACTTCAAAGCTAAATTCAAAGCTGCTCAGTCCTCTGGGCTTACCCAATACAGTGGCTGTGTAGTGATCCGAAACACTAGCTTGGCAGGGAATTCTGGGAGGACCTCTGCTTAGCAGATGACTTACGGGCCTTTTAGGTTTTGGCTGGTATCAGTCCTGAGATCCTCATGAGCAGCTGCTCCTGCTTCTAAAATGTCACTTAATCCCTAACATCTTTATGCTTCTCCCATATTCTTGCTATAATTTTATAGAACAACCCACTGTTTTATTTGGGGATACAGACCAGCTAATGCCACCAGTGTGGCAAACACTGAGAGCAGAAATTGATGTTAGAGTCAAGGGCATTCTTTATAATAAAAACAAACCTCAGGCAACTGTAAAGGATGATTGCACTTGATCAACAGATCTGCCTGGAAACAGATACCAGCGTGCTTCCTTATGCTTCAACAGCATTTCTCTCCTATAACTTCTACAGCATTTCATTCATTCATTTGTTCATTTATTTGTGCGTTTGTTTATTATTTCTATTGCCCTACCTGCTCCCCTTTGACAACCACCAAGTTGTTCTTTCTGTGGGATTGTTTCTGTTATGTTTTGTTTATTCTTTTCTGTTTGTTTCACTTTTATTAGATTCCACATATGAGGGAAATCACATGGTATTTGCCTTTCTTTCTCTGACTTACTATACATAGTATAATATACTCTAGGTCCATCGATGTTGTTGCAAAGGGCAAGATTTCAGTCTTTCTTAGTGCTGAATAACTTCCCATTGTAGATGAGATTGGGCACGTTCAGGGTGGTATGGCAGTAGACACTTTCCATTGTATACACACATACATACCACATTTTTAAATCCACTCACCTATGGATGGACATCTAGGTTGCCTCCATACCTTTCTTTGCTATTCCTAGTAATGCTGCAATGAAAATAGCAGGCACACATATCTTTTTGAAACAGGGTTTTTGTTTTCTTCAGAGAAATGCCAAGAGTAGAATTGTAGGGTAGCTCTATTTTTAATTTTTTTGCGGAATCTTCACACTGTTTTCCACAGTGGCCGCACCAGTATGCATTCCCATCAACAGTGCATGGGTTTTTCTTTTCTCCACATCCTCGCCAGCACTTACTGTTTGTGGTTTTCTTGGTAACAGCCATTATGAAAGATGTGAGTTGGTATCTCATCATGGTTTCCATTTGTATTTTTCTGATGATTAGTGATGTTGAACATCTTTTCAAATATCTGTTGGCCATCTGTACTTTCTTATTGTGGAAATATCTATTTGGGTTCTCAGCCCATTTTTAAGTTGGACTGTTTGTATGTTTAGTGTTAAGTTGTATTAAGTTCCTTATATATTTTGGATATTGATGGCTTACCAGATGTATTATCGGCAAATACCTTCTCCCATTCAGTAGGTTGTCTTTTCACCTTGTCGATGGTTTGTTTCACTGTGTGAAACTTTTCAGTTCGATGTCGTTCCACGAGTTTCCTATTTTTCCTTCAGTTCCCTTGCCCAAGGAGACAGATACAGGAAGATACTGCCAAGAATGATGTCTAAGAATTCATTGCCTATGTTTTCTCCTGGGAGTTTTATGGTGTCAGGTCTTGCATTTAAGTTTTTAATCCATTTTGAGTTTATTTTTGTACATGGTGAAAGAAAATGGTCTAGTTTCTTTTTCTTCACATGTACCTGTCTAGTTTTCCCAATACCATTTATTGAAGAGACTGTCTTACCCCAGTAAAAGTGGAGATTTATTTTTGGGCTCTCTATTCTATTCCACTGACCTGCATATCCGTTTTTATGCCAGTACCATGCTGTTTTGATTATTGTAGTATAACCTCTAAAGATTTTTTTTTAAATGGTGCTGTCCCCTCACTCCCACATGTCTTAGGTTAGCATCTAACAGTTTTCATTGTACATGTGAAGAGTCACAATGAAAGTGATTTCCAGAGTACCGTGAACTTTGACATTTAAAAGTGAAGGGCTCCTTCCCCCTCTGTACTCTGGGCTCCCTGAGAGATCATTGTGCTTTCCAGCAGAGGGTCTCACGGGGGCTAAACGCTCAACAAGCTTTGTGGACTTGAAATATTAGCCAGAATAGATTCCACTTAATTTTCCTTTTATTATAAGACTTAATTGTTTCCCCTTGGATCATTTTAATGTGCTTAGTAAAAGCATTCACATCCTGAAATACAGCCCCCACCGCACGTCTGGGCCCGATCTGAATGTAAGCTTGGTAATGCCTAGACTTCTGGAAGCCTTGCCTTCCTGAGTCAGGACCACTGCAAGCATCTCTGCTGGGGCTGAGGGAGCCTTGAGGAGGATAACCTCTCATTCTAGAAGTGACAGACAGGGTGGTTTGAGGCTCGTGTTTTCCTTTATGAACCCCTGGGGTGAATTCCCTTGATCTGGCTTTGATCTGACACTCTACTCTGAGCAGTACTGTACTTTGGTTCCTTTCTGGTGGGAAGACGAGAAAATTTGATTCATTTGTCAGGCTTCTATTTTATACTAATGTCTAGAGTGAAGCCAAGAGCAATGTGTATATTTTAAATAGTGCTAATGGATAAATAATGACACAACATTTTATATTCTTTGCCTAGAGTCAGTTTTCCTTTTTAGAATGCAGATTTTTCTACTCTAACCTGAAATAGTACCCATTTCTTTGTTTGACAAGCTGAAGATTTTAGTAATTGAAGTGGAACAAAGTCCTCTCCTTTTGAAGGCAGTTAGATCCCGTCCTGCACATATGGAAGCCTTTAACCATTTTTCAAGTTGTTGAGTGTTATGGCGAGCCCGTGTATAGGGAATGACAGGAGGTTCTGTCTCAGAATCAGCTCATGGAATTTCAGTAGTTGGTGGGTTTGGGTGGGTGAAAAGGTAAGCAGGCCCTGTGGGGACTCTTGTGTTTTGACAGTGTCCCCTTTTTAAATGATGGGGTGTCTCCTGTTTCACCCTCCACCCCATTAGGATAAAAATAGCAAGGGGTTGTGGGAATTGGTGTGTATTTTGTGGAAGAAAGAATAACAAAAACCGTCTCTGCCTGTTTCCTTGAAAAGTGTGACTTTGTTCACTTTCAGAAGGTATAGGTTACTGCTGATTTGGAAAGAGGATCTTAGCCTTTTGAATGCTTTCAGGCTCAAAGGAAAGTGAGAATCTATTTACATAAGTGCAAATGCCAAACCGAATCTACCAGTGCAAATATGGACCACCCAAGGACATTGTGAAGGCCAGCTTTGGGGTTTCAAATACAGATTTTCTTGCTTCCTTTTCTAAGATTTTTAATATTTTCAAGTGCTGCTAAAAAGCAATTGGTATAATAACAAAAATGAAATCCCACATCTTTTGCCATCGATTTAATGATGGGGGTGGGGAATGTACTCATTCGTCTTGAGAGCCCCTTGTTTTTCAAAATAAAGAAATGTGAATTTCTAAAATTGGGAGGCCCACACGTCGTAGATTTTAAAGTAGATAGAAAATTGGGTTGCAAAACAGTTGGAAGGCAGGAGAGCCGAAACTGTCTTCAAATGTTCCTTTTCTCTAGTGTGTTTTGCCCAGACAAAGCCAGTGCCCTCAGTGGATTGGGCAGGACTGATTCAGGGGAGGAGCCAGGGGATTGGAAATGCCACCCTTGCCATTGTCAACAGCTCCACTGCCTCCCCAAACCCAGGGAAGGTAGGTCACGTGGAAAGAGTCTCTAAGCTCCCTGAGGGAACCTTCAAAATGAAAGATTCTTTAACCAGGACACATATTCTGGCAACTGTTTGGGTAACAATGACAGTGCTTTCTTAGTCTGTATGCCTGTTAAAGAAAATGTTATTCCTGACACCTGTTACAGAAATGATAAAGCAGGTTTTATTCAGAGGACTATGATGGTAGGTGTCTGACCCCTACTGCAGTGGGGTTTGGCAGCAGGGGGAAGAGACTGGGCTCAACTCCAAATACAGCAAAGAGTAGTGGGGATTTTATAACCAAGGAGAGGGGTGGCAGCCAGTGGATGGAAAATTACTAAGAGGAAACATGAGGGTTACGGGGAGGGGTTCAGCCAAAGTCACCTTAACAGTATTCTTGGTAAAGGCGGGCCAAGGTGATCAAGTACCAACTTGGAATATTAGGTGGGGGGAGGTGTCATGAGGAACTCAGTCAGATATTGATTAGATGTCAATGATCAGATATTGAGGGTGGGGATTTTGGTTAAACTGCCTTAGCAGGATTCTTGCTAAAGATGGACTCTTGAGAACATGCCCACGGAGAGGAAGAGCTGGGCAGACCCTGGTTAGAGGCTCGTCAAGGAGAGCCCACTTCTCAGACGGAGTTCCACAGCGAAGCTTGGGGAAGGGCGGTGAAGGAGGGTACTTGCAACTGCCAACACTAAATCAGGGAAAGTTCAAAGTGACCAGAATGGAGTGGATATAGGCCATTGGAGTGTATTGATGAGGTTAGGCTGCGTCAGGATGCAATAACAAACTCCTAGACCTCAGTAGAGTAACCTAAGAAAGGATTTTTCTAACTTACATTACATACCCGGTGTAGTCGATAAGGCTCCTTGTTCACCATATTAAGTAATGTGAGAAGCTTCACTTTCATATATATTGCCACAACCCCTCACATTTCATTGGCCAAAGCAAATCAGATGGCCCTGCCTGATTTCAAAGGAGTTGCTAAGTATAGTCATCGAGGAGGAGAGTAGGAATTTGTGATTAACCCCAAGGACTCTGCAAGGGGGAACTCACCTGATTTCTGCCAATTCCTCCTGCTGCTACACAGTTTCTGAAAGGCATCTTAGGAAGGTTGCTGAGATACAGCCACACATGTGATGGTTTCAATATCCAACTTCAGCAGCTTGTGCAAGGATACCCATTCAGAATGTAAAATGCATTTGAATGATGTTAGCATCATGAGTAATAACAGGGTCTTGAAATTAGTAAGCTTACAAATCTAGATTTTACTTAAAATGAATGAAAGTACTATACAGGGGTGGGCCAAAGTAGGTTTATAGTTGTGAGTACATGAAAGAGTTTGTTCTTGTATTATTATTATTTATTTATTTATTAATGTATTATTTGTCTTCTTATTGCTATTATTGTTATTTTATATCCTTATATTTCTCTTTTAGGTAATGATGGCTGGTAATCTAACCAATGACCAACGAAAGTGGGTACTTAAACCTGCTTTTGCCCACCCCTGTGTGTAGTCATGAAAACCAGTTGCCTTCAGTAGTGTTCGGTCCTGGGCAAGAGCACTGGTTCGGTACTCAGGGAGCACCAGCCACGAGCAAGAACGAATGCTTCGTGGTTGTATGCTATGCATATATCACATGGTCATCACATGAGGTAAAATGTGATAAATACTTAACAGAGGTATAACAAAGTACAGTGGGAGATCAAACAAGAGGAGTGACTAATAATTAAGTGAATAATCATTTCTTTGAATTTGCTGGCTGACCAGACATATGTGCTGACCAGGCAATAGCATTTCTGTTAATGTCCTCTTTTCATCTTCCTCTTTTGCCCTTAGGCCTGATTTGATCCCAGAACAAATCATAACCGTGATTGAGAGGTAATATGATGATAAAAAAATAAGATAATAGAAAAAAAGAGGTAATATGAGGGCGTGACCTCTGGAGCTAGGGTTCATTCAAATCCTGGTGTCACCACTTACAATAGCCTTGTGACCCTGATGAGCTACTCCGCGTCCCTGCACCTCATGTCTTTTGTCTGTAAAACAGGAGTGATAAGAATAGTAGTACCACTTCCTCATGTGGTGAGGTTTGAAAGACTAAATCCCGCTTAGTTTTCCATTTCTTATAGGACTTACATTTTTTCCCTTGGATCATTTTGGTGTGTTTGGTGCAAACATTGACTTCCTGAAATGCATCCCCTTTGGGGTATCTGGACCAAAAATGAACGTGGACTTGGTAATTCCACGTGGACTAGGATTCTGGGAGCCTTGCCTCCCAGAATCAGGATCCTGTTAAGCATTTGTGTCTGTGCCCAGTGACGCACTACAGGGCTCAGGGTGAGTGCATTGCGAGGGCCAGATGGCCAGTCAGCGTCTTCCCTGGCTCGTGAGACCACCTCAGTCTGTTGACTTCTAGAGCATCACATTGGCCTCTATTCTGATCTTGGAATTCAGGTCTTCTGAGCCACATTTTCCAGCCCCATACACTTAAACCCAGCACTCCAAGGCCATATGGTAAAGCAAAACCTAATGTGGTACAAATCCACAGAGGCATTCTGCTTGTTCGAGTCCAGAAAGTTGCAAGGTCCGTGTGCTTGGGACCAGCGCCGCAGGCAAAGGTTCGGTGAGCTAGAGTCTGGGTGTGATGGAGGGGAGCCTGTGTGGCTCACCTTGGCCGATGCACACCCTCTCTTCTCTCTGTCTCTTCCTGGCTCTCTCCTTCCCCCACAGCTCCTCACGTACAAAGCAGATGAACCTTGTATTTGATGCTGCAGAGAGCTGGTGGGCTCTCAGCAAGGGATGAGGTGGGCACAAGCACTCTATGTGTGGCAAATAGGTACGAAGACACCTATCTATTGGAGCTGAAACTTCCAGGAGAAAGGAGAGTTCATAATATAATGGGGAATCTTTCATTGTCTCAAGCTATTCAAAATATGAACTGGGCTGCTTTTCAGGTCGTGACTTTTCTGGGCCCAGGAGAGTTCAAGATGCCACCACCAAGTGAGGATCACCTGTGATGTGATTGTTGCATCAATAAGTACTCAGACAAGTATTTGGTAGTTTCTATGTGTTATGTTTTCCTCTCCAAATTCAAGAATCTGTGGTTTTGTGTGCTAGAGAGAGTCTTGCATCACTCTTACCTCTGGCCAGGTTCTGCCAGTCACTTGGGGCCAGCATAAATCAGAGGACAGACACCAACTGGAATAAAAAATGTGACCATCCAGGTCTATTTTTCCCATGTAACTATTCCAGTTGTAGTGTTTGTTCATTCCCTCTTTCATTCATAGAAATCCCTAGGCTGCTGTCAGACCCTGGGGATGCCGTATAGCAGTGTTAGGCCAGGTTGCAAGAAACTTAACAGCTTGTGGCAACCATTAGGGACAAGCAAGACCATGCTGGCATCTAACTTCAGTCCAAACTGGCCACATCATCGTGCAGTTGAGCACTCTTTCTTTTGTCCATGTGTTTGTTCATTCAATAATCTCTTAGTGAGCCCTGGTGAGCAATGTCTGGCCCATCCTGTCAACAGGAGAGGCCAGGCAAATATGTCACTTCAAAGGCTTATCCTAGAAACCCTTAACTTACCCACTCTTTTTACAGTGTGAAGAACAGAAAACTACCAGATGACTTGGGAGATAGAGTTTCCTCCCGGAATGCTACTTGCATGCACAGAATGAATTCCAAACTCTACTATTTCTATTTTGAGCATTTAATTTCTCACTTTTCCTCTATACGCAGCAAAGGTGTGATTTGTGAGAGAAGCGTTAACACCAGTTGTTTGCATTGTTTAACACCTCCGAATAGATGGGTTTGGCTCAACATGCAAATGTTTGATTTCCACCCAGACTCTTGGATGTTTTAAAAGTAAATGGCTTTCTCCTGAAATGAAGCAGGACCAAAGGACAGAAGCAGTTGACCCGGGTTGGTTGTGCCCTGAGAACAGAGCACTGAAAACACCCATGTCTCCTGCTTGTATCCTGTGGCACCACCTCGAGCCCATTCAAACATACACCGCAGTCCAATTGGATGGTTGGCCATTCCCCAAACACAGGCTACCTCCTGCCTCTGCCACTTCCCTCACGCTCACTCTCCTTCCGCAGGCAATGCTTCCCCAGTTCACACCCTACATATATTTCAGTGTCTGGTTTGTGGTCCTGCCTCACAAAGCTCCCTGCACAGTCTCGTTCCTACACCCTGTTCTTCATGCTCTGAACCTCTGTCACACACTCACCCCGTCCTCCCTTGCAAAGAAGCTGGTGTCTTCAGGCCCTACCATATTACCAGCCTTTTTGAGGCAGATGCTGTCTCAATCATTTGTGTCAGTCCCACAGCACCCAGAATGGTCTTGTGCACTTTCAGGGCCTCAGCCAGTACTCATTAAACTGCATTAGCATAGAGAGAAATTTAGCATCGTGGAGTCAGCTACTTGGGTTTTTTGACTCTTAGCATATTAGAGAAGTTGGTTGATTGGGGTGCTTTTCCATCCTTTACAATTGTGTAGGGCACCTTGCTCATATACCCAACGTGTTCTCACATCTCCCTCCATCAGGTATGTCATCCCACTCTCCCTCCCAGCTGTCCCCTGCTCCCTACTGTACAAGGTCACTGGGCAGCAAGGACTAGAATGATGGAGAGAAGTGTGCTCTGATCGACCAAAGCAATTCGGAGTTAGGTGACTGTGCACAGGTGTGTGGGTGTGCTCATGTGCTGAACATGAACGGGTGACACTGTTGGGCATCAAGCTTCTTATCTGGAGTCAGGTGCCATATTGCAGCTGTGGAGATAGTCATGTGATCGGGGAGAGCCAGCTGTCAGCTGTTCAGATGGGCAGAATTAAGGTCTGAATCTTAGTTTTGAGGGTTCAGCTATTGCATTGTTCTTGTGTAGTTAAAATTCTCTAGCAACTCAGTGATGAATTCACACAACCCAGTGCAAGTATATGTTATATATTAGGCTACAAACATAAAATGCCAACTTACAGACTTGCCAGGAGAAACCTGACTTCCCATGGGATCACAGTTTCTTTGCTTATCCATCAGTATTCTGAACTCTTCTGACAAGTCAGGTTCTCAGGCCCTTGGTCCCAGAGGTCTGAGCCAGGCTTGGTTGGGATAGTACTACCCTGAGGGAATTAAGAGTAATCCTGAAGCCCTGACTGGGGAGTTCAATTAGTTAGAGCATCATCCTAATATGACAAGGTTGTAGGTTCTATCCCTGGTCAGGGCACATACCAGAATCAACCAATGAATGCATAAATAAGCAGAACAACAAATTGCTATTTCTCTCTCTCTCTCAAATCAGTAAATTTAAAAAAATTAAAAAATAATGATCCTGAAGGCTTGGTCTAGCGGTAACATAGGCAATGAAAAATCATGCAAATGGTCCAATGGTGTGATGCATTCCAAAGGGCGGGAAGGGAGGCAGAATCCAGGTGTGGCAATAATATGACAAATAAGGACACCAGATCACAGCGAAAGGGTTGAGAGGGAGGGGAGGGGAGCAAACCCAGGAGAATATGAAAGCCAACAGAGCTTTCACTTTTTTTATAGAAACTAAGGCTAGAAGGGGCTCACTCAGGAGCTTCACATTTTTGAAGCCAATTTTGCTTATTCAACAGTTGCTTATTGAGTCTCTACTCTGTATCAGTCTTCTAAGTTCTGGCCATATGTATCAGTGACCAGTAAGGACAAAATTTCTACCTTCACTGGAGTTTAAATTATGGCATGAAGGATGAACAATGAAAAATACTTAAATGTGTTGTAAAACATGTCAGGTGGTGATAAATGTAATGAGGAAAAGCAAGACAGCAGAAAAGGCTTGAGAATGCAGGTAGGTTTTCTCTTTTAAATAGGGTGGGTGAGTGAGGCCTCAATGTGATGGGTTTTGAGCTAAGTTCTGAAGTAACAAGTCATTCAGGCATTTAGGGCGAAATGTCTGTCAGGCAGAGGGAGTAGCAGATGTAAAGGCCCTGAGGTGGGAGCATCCCTGAAGTGTGTAAGGGGCAGCAAGGAAGGGGATCTGGAGACAAGATCAGAGAACCCGAGGGGGCTGGACTGTGTGGGGCCAAAGGCCATTATAGCACTTTGGTTTTACCCAGAGCTGGGAGCCAGTGGACAGCTTTATGCAGACAAGCGACATGATTTGACTTGTTTTTAAAGAATCACCATTGCAGCCGGGAAAGACTGCAAGGGAGGCCAAGGGCAGGACTGAGACTATTTAGGAGGCTTTGAGACTCATCCATCTCCTGGATGAGCAGCGATGGTGGCTGGGACAGGGTGATGGCAGGCAACGTGGTGCAGAGTAAACAGTTCTGGGAAGGAGAGCCCAAATAATTTGCCCAAGAATCATATGTGGAATTTGATAGGAAGAGAAATCAGGGCTGACTCCAAGATTTTTGGCCTGAGTTTGTTGGAAGGCTGGACCTGCCTTTACCTGAAGTATGGGAGACTGAAGGCTGGACCCGCGTGGGGCCAGGCCGTGGGGAGCAGTGGTCACGGCGGGTGTGTCGGGAGGGCAGCCCTGGGCCCTTGTGGTGGCTCTGCTAGCAGATGTGGAGGAGAGACGGCGTCAGATAGTCAGGATGTCCTTTTCCCTGGACACACGCAGGAAATCTGAACAATGCTCCCTTCTTTTCCTGGCGTTTCAGACTCCATTCTCCTCTAACTGTGACTGTCTTTATGGCTGTTTGCCACAAGTGATGGGGTGGGTTTCTGTGACATTCGGTCCACCCTGATAGTGATGTTTGGTCATGTTGTCATAGTTTTGACTTAGGAGATGCCCTCTGCTTTAAGATAACTTCTATTTTAACTCTCAGAAAGTGATCAGGTGGTATTCGCATTCATTAAATTCCTTTTTTTAGAATTGCTTTTCATACAGGAAAAGAGAGAGAGTGGGAGAGAGGGATGCCTGAGAGAAACATCAATTGGTTCCTTTCTTGTACCCACCCCACCTGGGGATCAAACCCATATCCTGGGTGTATGTCCTGACTGGGGATTGACCCTGTGAACTTCCAGTCTATGGGATGGTCCTCCAACCAACTGAGCCACACCAGCACTGGCTAATTCAAAATTCTTGTAGAGTGCCCACAACCATAATTCCCCACCACCCCTGATGTCGTCATTCCAGTCAGGGAAGTGACTTTTAGGCCTCCACTCTGCCACTTCCCAGAGCTCTGATTGGGTGGCCGGGCTCTAAGTGCGGCGAGGGCCAATCCAGAGATGGCCGAGAGTGGGGGCAGCCTAACAGGGAGAAAAGGAGACAGATGTGTTCACACAAGTTACCACTTACTTTGGATGTTTTATTTCTCCTTAACATTGCCTCGAAAATTGACATACAATTTTTCTTTCACTTTAATTCTTGCTGCCAAAATTGGTTTTCTTCAAAAGCTCATATATACAAGCCTAGATCCTATTTTCACTCAGAGAGACAGATGGTTGAAACTGACTCCAGCTAAAAAGATTTTTTTTTAAGTCTTGAATTAAAATATACACACAAGTATCAGAAGGGTTTATGCCATTTAGGACTGGTTGAGAATCTGTTCCTAGCATTGCCCCATCCCCCGAGTCACCCATTCATGTCCAGGATGCAGTGTGCTGGGCCTGGCCACGGTCTTTGCTGCTATGCTTTCAGAGGGTATTCAGTATTCGCTTTTTGACAGGAATATGAAGGTCATGCTGATGGGACAGATGGCAAACACTCACACCCGGGGGTCATTCAGCCTCTGTGCTGACAGGGTCTGCAGGAAATATGCCGTGCTCCTGCATTTCCGGCAGCACTGATTTTTCTGGGCATACCAGGTAGCTAAAAATGAGGGTTAATCTTTGTAACCTTGGTGTGTGTGTGCCTTACATATCCAGGGATTTATTTTATTCTCACTTCCTTTCTCTGGTAGATTTAAACAAACTGCCGAGCTTGCCTTGGTCTTCCCGTGGCAGAGCTTCCCCAGCAGGGCCCTGCCGATGGAGCACAGGTCCACGTGTCCCTGGGTATTGATCTCTTGGCCCTCAGGGCAGTGGCAGCCCGGGTCAGGCTCCTGTGCAAATGTCATCGTGACCTGTGGGTGTCGTGCCCTGCAGCATGTTGGCTGAGAAAGGACAAAGGCAGAGATACACTTGTAAATTCCAAGTTGCCAATGTTAGAATTGAGGTAGCCCAACATATTTCAAACTTTTTAAACAGCAGTGACAATAATAAATACTTTTTACATGTAACAGCAAGTGTGTGTGTCCTAGACAAGTTCCATGACACAGCAGTTGCCCTTACCATGCGCAGGACATTCTAATAATTGTGGTCTGCTGATCCCAAAAATGGGTGCCTCTGACTACTAATTTACTTGGTTTAGTAACTAACTCAGCCGTGGGTTGCAATCCATTTCTTAAAAGGCTGGTGCAGAGTGTGTTACCAACTTAGCATAAATGACCTGGTCTTGTACTTGCTCCACACCTTCCATGTTTCTTTGCTGCCTACAGAGAGCCCTTTAAAGCCTGGCATGGCAGACCTATGGTTGTAGGGTAACCAGCTCGTCCAGGATTGCCTGGGACTTTCTCTGTCTTAGCACTGACCGTCCTGTGTCCAGGGAACCCCTCACTTCATTGGAAATTGGGGTGGTTAGTCATCCACTGTACAGGATCTGATCGCTGGCTGCATTTCCATCCTTATCTTCTGTGCTCAACAGTTCATCCGGGTCAGGTTACTTGTCCCATAGACTGGCCATTCTCTTTCCTACTTCTCTGCCTTTGTCCGAGCTTCCCTTTGCCTGGGACGCACCCTCACCTTCCACTCTCCACAGGCCTGATCTGCCTCTGTGAGAGTTTCCTTAAGTCACCTGCTCTGCCAGCCTTCTCACTGCCTTCTTGTGAGCACAGCCCCCATTGATTTATGGGACCTTCAGTAGTTCTGTGTTCTCCTCAGCTGTCTTATTCTTTACCACTTGTAGAACAAACACGAGAAGGAAAACTGCCGATATATAGTGGGTGACTGCCACAAAGAAGGAATACAAGGGAAATGGAAGGAACCAATATAGATACCCAGGCCGGCAGAGTGGGACAAAGGAAGATGAGCAACACATATGGTGACAGGCAGATGCAGGCATTAAGAGCATGTGATCTGTAGCCTTGGGTTTGAACCTTGGCTTTTCACACGTCAAAGCTGTTTGCTTTGGGTGTGAGGATGGAGCTTACCTTAGTGGTCCCTTCTCTGCATGTGTTTCCCCACTCATAACTGTAAGTCCTTAAAAATTAGGTAGGGTTAATTAAAAATTCATGAGTATTTTCTAGTTAATTTTAGAGGGTACCAAATTAAGTGGTTTTTTGATGTGGAAATGTCTCAACATATTTTTAGAAGATTAAAATAAAATTGACTTTGAATTTTTATATTGCTGACTTACATTGAGAAAATCTATTTTGACCTTATTACCCAAGCATTAAAATTTTTATTTCCTTTACTTGTATTAGTGTGTTTTGATTTTACTTCTGTTAGTATGACAGTGAAATTTGGTCTTATATGTGAGTCACAAGGACATCTGGGCAGCCTGAATTTACCCACATTCCCTGTCGGGATGGAACGCCCACTTCAGGCAGGCCCACTGGCTCGGACTGGCTCGATTTAATTTGGCTTCACAGAAAGTGTGGCCCCTTCATAGGGCCTGTAGGCCAAGGGCTCCAAATCAAAGCTAAAGTTGGGCATGTCGAGAGGTTCGCCTGTTACCGGTTATTTTGCAGACCAGCCCCACAGGTTACCCCAGAGTCATTTGTTTTTAGACATGTTCATTTACCATCTTAGCAACTCCGAGAAAGCAGCCCCAAGTGTAATGAATGGCTCTGCTCTAAAACACTGATATTTTTCATCACTTAGAAGGAAAGCCCACTATCAGCATGATGATTTATCCTCAAGGCATCTTGCCTGATAGAGTCTAGATTGCTGAATTTGTTGGTTCAGATAAACAATAGAGGCTGTCGATTATAAATTGAGTAGATTTTGCTAAATGATCCTTTTGGAGTGGGAAAACAGTTTAAAAATGTAAACCAGGCTGGAAAATATTATATCAATGGGTACATGACTGTAATGGTTTAGAAAAAGATAGTTGAATGGATGAGGCAATGCTGGAATTATGGGGTTTTTTTTGCACATTTGTACTAACGGATGAAAACATTCAACTCACAACCCCTCTCCCATTGGAATAAAGATTTCTTGTGTCGTAAGGAAGAATTTTCTGAGTTTGGTAATTTAAAGGCTCAGTGCACTGATCCAATGCAATGACTATTAGAAAAATTCCGATAGTGAAGTTGTAGAGGATTGCATGTTTCTATCTAGTGGTCAGATAGCAATTTAAGAGACACTTACCGAGCATTCACTGCTAGGCCCTGGAAATGTAAAGCCACATCGGACGTGGCCCTTCCCTCAGCAGGACTTTCAGAGTAACAGGAGGAGGGAGTCCCACGTGCAGAACAGAGGCCTGCGTAAATGGAACATGTGGTGCATGGGGCCGCAGACCATGGCCAGGCACCTGGCCCAGGCCTGATGCCCTGGGAGACCTGTCTGGAAGGGATGTGATTGAGCTGAGACAGAAGCATGAAGGGGAGGCATCAGAGAATGAATGGCGAGAAGAGCCTTTCTGGAGTTTGCAAAGGCGCAAAGCAAGAAAACAGCTTGGTACATGTCAGCAAACTGTGAAACGGGGAAGAGCGGTGTACGGACAGAGAGGTGGGCAATGAGAGCATCTTATGTGCCATGATAAGGAATTGGGACCCATTTTGCCACTCCGAGGGAGCCATTAATATGTTCCGGCAGGACAACGGACTCGTCAGATCTGAGTGGCAGAAAGATCACCTCGACATGGGGCACGGGGTGTGGGGGATCACCAGGGAACACGGTTAGCACGGACACAGGAAGATCAGCGCAGAAGATCACTGCGCCGTGTTCTCCCCACCCCTCCCCCTCTGGTAACCAGCCTTGCGTCGTCTGTATCTCTGAGTTTGTTTGTTCGTACATTTGTTGCTTTTTGCTTTATATTCCACATGAGTGAAATCTCATATGGTTCTTGTCCTTTTCCATCTGACTTATTTCACCTTGCACGATACTCTCAAGATCCACCCATGTTGTTGCGAATGGCAGTATTTCACCTTTTTTTATGGATCAGTAGTATTCCATTGCACATATGGACCCCATATTCTTTATCTAACCATCAGTCAAAGGACACTTAGGTCGTTTCCATGCCCTAATTATTATGAATAATGATGAAATGAACATTGGGGCTCATATGTCGTTACAAATAAGTGTTCTTCCATTTTTGGGTACACACCCACAGGAGAGATTGCTGGGCCATGTGGCATACAGTGGAGTATACAGATGCTGTATTATAAGGTTGTGTGCCTGAAACTTATTTAACCTTATTTACTAATGCTATGCCAATAAATTTAATTTAAAAATAAAAACAAAATTATTCATAACAAAAAGAAAGAGTATTGCGTTTGTCAGAGGAGCAATGAGAAGATAGATGTTGGGCAGTGTGAATGGACATGGAGAGGCCAGGACAGAGTTGGAAATGTTAGGTGGTAAAATTGGGGACACTTGGGGTCACTGGTGGCGATGGGTGTGGTGAGTTTGAGGATTTCAGGGCTGATCAAGGAAAGGGCTGCCACCAGGTGGCAGCCTTGTGCAACAGACTTTATTGCACAGTACTTGGATAGGACTGGGTGAATGGGGATGTCCCTCACAGCAGGAGACCTTCCTGAGAGAGCAGCTAAGGCCACCACACACAGAGGGAAGGGGGAATCAGAGAGGGAGGCCACTTGTCTAGGGCGTGCCGCTCAGCAGCACCGAGGGGAGTCTCTGGTCAGAGGGCCCCAAAGGCAGCAGCTCTTAAAGGCCTCTTACAGCCACAGGGATCGTCCTATCTATGTTTAACAGATGTTGCATGTACTTCTGCAAAGTGTAAAAAGCAGGTGAGCTTTAAATGGTTAAAAATATGCTTATTTGAGCTATATTCCAAGCAATTGGTGAGAATTTATGCTTAATGTCAGTGGTCACTCAAAGCTTGTGAATGGTCCCAGCCTGATGTGAAGAAATAAACAACATAGGGGTCAATACACAGGGTTTATTGTTAACCCATATCTATAATATCAAGTGTTTGCCGAATGCCTACAATGTGCTCAACATGAGACACCACTTGCGCGTTCGAGAGGCGGCTTACATTGTAGTCTGCAGTGAAGTTGCCCCTTGGGAAGTGCTCCTAGGGGGCCCATTTATTTATTTGTATTTTTTATAGTCACCCAAGAACATTTTTTTTTCCTGGTGTTTCCAGTTCTGCTTTTAAAGATAAAGAGGGAGAGGGAGGGAGAGCGAGAAACATTAATGTGAGAGAGAAGCATCGATATGGTGCCTCTTATATGTGCCTGCACAGGTGACTGTAGGCGCCTGGACCTTGGATCATATGTGCCCAAACTGGGGATCAAACTCACAGCCTCGCTATGTGCCCTGACTGGGAATTGAACCTGAAACCTTTCAGTTATTGGATGACATACCAACCAACTGAGCCACACCTGCCAGGGCATCCTTGGGTGCCCATTTAGATAGGAAAACCGCTTTCTCTTCACTCTGAAGCATTCTCAAACCTCTAGGAGTGCAGAACACAGTCTCATACAAAGTGCAGTGGTGCTGGCCCTTCTCATTTGGTTTTTTTACCGCTGGCCGAGTCACATCTTCCCCATCTATTTTGACCCAAGGTTAGGTGTTTGTACAGGACCCCTTGTGCAAGGCCTCACTTCTTTTTTCGCTCTCGTTTCCTTTCCCACTCCTTTCTTCCAGTCCTATTCTCTGTGCCAGTTCTTAGGGAGCCAGTGCCAAACTACTGCCCTCTAGTCATCCAAGCTTTCCCATTGCTACTTTTCCACTTTCAAGGATGCCACTTGAAATGTTCATTTCCTGAGGACTCTTGAGACCATCTGAGTGTTTTCTGGATGAGGATACTCTTAAGAGATGAATGACTGATTCTCTTAATTGAGGAACGATTCCTTTACCAAAGAGAAGTATGTTGAGTCTCTAACATGGTTGAATGCACTGTAGGGGTCAGAAATAACTCAAAAATGTTCAGAACTTTTTGGAGAAGATGGCAATGACTTTTGAGCCCTTAAAGTTGTAAGAGGCTCTCATGTCTGCTTTGTTAACTAGACAAGAGGGCTGGTGCCCCGTGGATTGATTTTTCTCTGAGGCATAATGGGCTTCTGAGCTGAGTGCCTGAGAGTCTCTCCTGCCTAATGTGCCGCAATTGCCAGTGCTCGGGTTACAGTGTAATCTGGGCAGCTCAGAATTGTGAAGTCGTGAAAACGGGGCTGGAGACAATATGCAGACACAGCGATCTTAAATGCAGCTCAAACACCCAACAAGGGAGAGACTAAAGGCTTAATTTGGAAATATCGCCTGATTTCTCCGTCAGAAACTCACACAATGTTAATTGAAAGGAGCCTGGAAAGATCAACATAGGTGTTGAACTGCATGTATGTGCTGATATCCCCCTCTTCCAAAGCAGTAGTTGTCGTGAATAGATCTTTCATATGTGGATGAACTCTCTCAGTGTTTGGGGCTATACCCAGTCCCAAACACTGGCTTTGGTGGTAGGGCTGGGAATTTCAGAGGCAAAGCTTTTGCTCTTCCTGTCAGCTCTCATGCAATTTTTGTTTGCTGTCACCAGGTGGTAATAGATAGGTGGTGACTGCAAGATGGGGCCGGAGGTAGACTGATGGGGTCGACCAGAAAAGCCTTTTAAAAAGAGCTTTCTTTTGATTAAAGTGAATAAAATATCAAACAAGTAAACACCAAAAGTGAAGTATTATGTAGTAAAAGTATTCAAGAGTAAGGAGAACTGGTGTTCCCAGTCCTGACTCATCCACTTAATAGTTGTGAACTTAGGTAACTGCATCTCAGTTTCTCTATTTAAGGATAAAATACTGGAATTGGATACTATCATTTTTGAAGTTCTTATACTGAAACAAACCTGTATAATTGTAATTATTAAAATGGCAAAATGAAAAGGACAAAAGAATAAAAATTCTTTCACACAAGAGAGAAGTTGATATTTTATTAACAACCATTTTAGTTCTTAGGGAGGCTAAGGCCCTTTAATTTTTGTGTGGGGGTTGAGGGACTGGGGAGAGAGAGAAGGCTCTAAGTTTATCTTCCTTACCTGCTACCTGGCTTAAGCAAGTGAGAAATGAAAAATCTTTCATACTGTTTTATGAAACCTTTTCTTCCCCAAAGTTTCACTCTTTCCCTAACTTCAGGCTTCCTTATGCTGTTTCCTGAAGTCTCAGATCTAATGGGTTATCTTTAAGTCATTATAGTTACCTGACACTCACCTCAATTTTCTGTGCTCAGTGATATTGCTGCTATGTTTTTTTCTTTTCTTCAAAAGGAAGAGCTCTAACCACCTGCCTTTAGGTTGTTTATATAACACTCAGCACAAATTTTGTTAATAAGCATCTGCTTAGAGCCCACTCCATCGTGTCAGAAATGGGGTAAGGCAAAGTTTGGTTTGAGGACCCCTGGAGATCCCAGGACGTGTTCAGGATCTGGAAGGTCGGAACTGTTTTCGTGACGACGTGGTTATTGCAGTGGGGAAGCAGTTGTGCGTGGAACCGCTGCCACCTTCGCATGGATTGAGGCCGAGGCTTCAGACTGTGCTAGTAGCGGCATCAGACTTCACTGCCGCACACTTATAGTTTAAAAAATGTACGAATGTCCTTCGTGAAGCAGGAAAAATGTTAGTTATATTAAACCCCTACCCTTGAGCGTGCATCTTCACTTCGAGGAAGAGGGACAAACAAGGCCCTTCTGCTGTGGAACAGAGTGCGGTGTTTGTCTCAAGGAAAGCATTTGTGCATCAGTTTGAGTTGCAAGCTGAATGAGCTGTCCTTCCCCCGTCCCCCCGCAAAAAAAAACACTGTTTTTTACTTGAAAAAAAAACACAATTTGCTGATAAACTATGGTTATTCAGGTCTGGGTATTTGGCAGAAAGTACCTTGAAAGCCAATAGCACAAGCTTGTCACTTCCAGAACACAATTGACAATGTTTATTGCTGGTGATAAAATTTGAGCTTTCAAGTAAAATTTAGGATTTGGGGCAACTTTTATCTGCCGCTGTGAGCTTGACAGCTTTACTGTACCTACAGACTTTTCTGAAGGGTTTGCTGGTGATATTACCAAATAGGACTTTTGGGTGTTGTGCAGTGAAATGTATCAGCATTTGAGAAGTTGCATAATTTTCTAAATGAATGCATGATAATTTAAAATCATACATGGATAAAATTCAGTCAATGTTTAAGATAGAACACTGGATTTTGACAAGACAGAGTACAAAAGTTCATTGACTGACATGGTTTCATGTTCACATTGCAACTGAACTTTAAGAAAATGCCATTTGTAGACTTTTGGCATAACACCAAAGAATAGCCACAATTACCTCAAGAAGCGATGCAAATGCTCCTTTTTCAGGACACGTGTCTATGTGAGGCCAGATTTTCTTCACAAAGAAGAGTGTGCACAACGGGTGCAGGAGACGCAGCCGCAGGGCTCCGGCTGACTTCTCGTAAGTCAGGTACTAAAGAGATACATGAACATGCGAAAGAATTACCTTCTTAATATTTTTATCTTAAGAAGCATTTCTTTTTCATAAGAATTTTATGTTAATGGTTAACAAGTTTATCGTTGTTCTTTAAAAATCAATTATTAAGTAAATGCTTCAAGTTTTCAGTTGTGATTTTTAACATGGTCAATATTAATAAATATTGCCCATAGAAGCAAAAGGTCTCTGAGGTCCCTGATCATTTTTAAGGGCATCAAAGGGTGCTGAGACCAAAGTGTTTGAGAACTGTCCTACGGTGTAAGTAGACCAGGCCTGGGCAACTTCCTACCTTGTGATGGATTTTATTAAAACTTTTGTTTCCACAGTACTGACGGCTGTTAAAACCTAGCAAGTAACCCTGCACATTTCTCACTAGTCATCTTTCTCCTGAGAGTTCTATACCCTTCTTTTTACTGACAGCGTGATAAGGTTGTGAAAGTGGACTAGTAGTTGTGGTCCCACTCATCCCCATCCAAGTGGAAGGAGGCAGCTGTCTTTCATGAGGAGCTGGCAGGTAAAACAAGGTTGTGAAAGATTGTGGCTGAAGAAAAGTTCAATAGCTGAGAGTGAAGAGCTGACAAGAGCAATTGTTTTCAGGCAGCAAAGGAGAACTTGTTCCTGGGTTGTTGGTTTTGTTTTTCAATGGGTCTGGCACATCTGGGCAGTCATGTTAAACCCCCTCAGATTCCGATTGTAAGCTTAAAAATCATTTGCATATGCCAGCATGAGACGTGGAATCTCAAACTGCTGCCAACTTAGACAACGGAAAGGAAATGAAGATCTACATTGTTCAAAAGCTAAGCCTTGGGAGGCTCCGGTACTTGGCAGCTGTGTAAACAGAGCTCAACCGTTTGCTCCTCTGTTCAACACTTGGTCCTAAACAGGGCCCAACCCCCCCATGATGATTTATGAAGAAATGGAAATGAAGGCAAAAGATCTCATTTCGGGGTTCAAAAAAGCCATAAATTTTCCTTTCTTTATGGATGCGTGCGGATATAAGATGGAAAGGGGATTCAAGGTTAACTGGGAAGGGAGAAGCAGACATGAACGTGACTTTTGTTTCTTCCCTTCTCAACGTCTGTATTTTTCTGTTTTCTTCTTCCCTTCATCTCCCCATTCTTTCTCCTGTTGAGACTTAGGCCCAGGCAGCTGTTTCTGGGATGAAACACCAGGAGTGACATGCATACAGATTTTAGAGAGAGGGGAAGGGAGGGAGAAAGTCAGGGAGGGAAATAATGACGCGCGAGAGGAACGCCGCGATCAGCTGTCTCTTGTATGTGCTCCGGATGGGGACCGAACTCACCACACAGGTTTGTGCCTCGACCTGGATTTGAACCCGTGACCTTCTGGTTTATGGGATGACGCCAGCCAGCGTAAGTGTAACTAATTTCTTGGCTAGAGAAGAAGCCGTTTCTCTGGATGCCTCCCCCTCCTCTGGGGGAGGCGGTAAAGGTGCCCGCCTGGGCCTGCTGGACGTGCTATTCCTGTGTTCAGCAGAAAAATCGGAGAATTTTCCTACTGCGGAATTACATTACTGCATTTAATTAAAAAATACTTTTTCTTTGAGCCTCACCTCTTTAACCCATTTTATAACTCATTTAGAGCGAGAAGATTCTCTGGAAGTGCCCCAGAATAATCTCTAGGAGTGCAGACTGGTTTTCTTGCTCTGATTATGTTACTATTAAATAGTATCATGCTACGCCTTTAATGTATTTCTCACTGTAACACTTTTAAATGGTTGCAGTGAACTTTGAGTGATGACTTTGGTTTTTGAATTAGGGTGGAATTAATGATGGGAGCAAGAGGTGGCAGGGTGAAAAAATAGCAATAGTAATTTAAAAAGCAAGTCCAGAATACAGGACTCTGCTATGAGGAGAGCTGAGCAGGTGTGCAAAAGTACAATTGATTATGGAATGGATGGAGCTGGAGGGAAACGGAGTGGTCGGTTCCTAAGCCAGGGTACAGGTGAAGCTCTAGTTGGCTGGTGGGTGAGAGTGGGTTGATGATCAGACAGGGAAGGCACTTACACCCAATGGTGGTTTTGATTTGTTTACCTGACCCCTTCCTGTTACTGAACGCAAGGGGTTCACCTCTGTGGTGCTCTGTTTAAAAACCAGGCATGGCTGTGGCAAAGTGGTTTTATTTACTTGTAGTAAGTATAGGAGACGGGCAGGGTGGGGGCATTCATACCCAAAGCTCTGCCGCCCCAGCGGGAGGCTTAGCCATTGCTCCTCTACACAATTCGGTCAGTTGCACATTACTTTTTTGCATTTGGCCATATTTATCCCTGGAGTTCCTGTCAGCTCATCTGCAGCTGCTTCTGCAAAATACTGTGCTACATTTTAACATTTAGCAAGAATAGCATTTAGGACTGCCCAGGTCTTGAGACCCTTGCCCTATCTAACATTACCATTTATAAACAAAAGAGACCAGCTTTTTATGTATTGGAAGCAAGTGAACAATAATTAGCAGCAGGGAGCTCTGATTCTAATGTTCTTAAACTGAGGGCATCATAATTGCCTTTGCAATGACCTGCATTGGTCACAGGAAGCTCTGTATCTCATGTTCCACATGCTTTACTCCTCGATTTTGCTGTTTGATATGCAGGGAGATGTAGTAGGTCAGAATCACACCCCCACCCCCAACCTGTAGGGTTCAGTGCTGACGCTGCAGTTAATGCCACCGTTTAAACCATTTCACTGTGTGTGTATGTGAAGGCCCATTCATATACTCTAATGCGTACTTTCCAAACCTTTTATGAGGCATTTTCTTGAGATTTCTTACACTCCTAGGGGCTGATGCAAAGTGTCTATTTTGGAATAGAACCAAAAATAATTA
Organism: Tonatia bakeri; assembly: GCA_004024845.1. Classification (NCBI taxonomy): domain Eukaryota; kingdom Metazoa; phylum Chordata; class Mammalia; order Chiroptera; family Phyllostomidae; genus Tonatia; species Tonatia bakeri. The sequence goes on along the minus strand of PVIA01002405.1, from coordinate 150,480 downwards.
GGTGGAAGGCACTCTATAGCTGTGTAACATTTTGGCTCAACTACCTTTACAAAGTGAGTGTGTTACTTAAAACATCACCACTTAATATAATTGTTTAAAAGTTCCCTTGGTGTTTGTGTTGTTTATTTTTAAAATATTGGCTCCGTGGTTGATAACACCATATTAAATGACCAACATTGTCCAACATATTTATTGGTTGTAAGAAGACCTTTGCCCTTCGCAGAAATGTACTGAGAATACGCCTTATTTCCCACTGGTGGAGGAAATTCTTCACAAAAAAATCACAAAAACACAGGACGTTCTTATGCAGTTTGCTTTTTAGCTGAAGTTCTGCTATTTGATAGACTGGAAAAGGCAGGTAAAAGTTGGGGAAAAGGGGAGAAAAGAGGGTGACTTAGAAGTTTCTATGGCTGTTTTCAGCATTAAATAACACAAACATTGTTTGAATAGTGATTTGTCTGATTATACGTTTCATCGTTGACAGCAGAAAAAATGTCAGAAACATAAACTAAATCAGCCCCCACTTTGGGAATGTATACATAACTTTTCAGACAGCTTCTGGAATTAGGTTTGAATTTTCTCTTGCCAAGCGTTTTGTCTGTTGTTGAAAAGTATTGACCCACCAGTATTTGATTGATAAATGTGACTTCCATCAGTTCCGTGGCTTCACCTGAAACAAGAAAGGCAGAAGAGCTGACTGCGTGGGTCCGTTCTCCATGTCAGCCATCAGCTGGAGCTGGACAGAGCTGCCCCTTCGGGTACCGGCTCTTCTGTGGCCTCTGCTTTGCTCCCTTGTGTGATCTTCATGGCGCCTGTAGGGCCTTGAATTTGACTCGGGTTTGAAAGGGTTTGTCAATGAGAGACTCTGAACTCTCTTCCACAGCCTCGCCCCCATCCAGCCTCTTGTTCATCTGGATATTGCATCTATGCATTTCTCTGCCCAGAAGTCCCCCTGACACCCGAATTGTTTTTCATCAGTTCCTTTATTGCCTTCTCTTGCCAACCTCGCTGCTATCCTCTTTGCCCTCTTGAGGGTGAATTGTTACTCACGCTTTCTCTCCAGCTTCCACGTTTGACAGCTGCTAAGAGCTACTTCTCCCTGGCTGGCCGTGCTCTCTCCAGCCCACATGCCCTGTGTCCAACTGCACGTTCACCCCCCAGAGTGGGCGCAGTCTGTACAGAGATGCTGCCACCAGCCTTGCAGCGGCTTGCCTTATTTCTGGCTTCTGCTCGCATCTGTTTTGTAGGCAGGGACAAGAGAAGGCCAAAGCAAACTTCACTTCTCTTTTGTTACTTTTCCTTTGAAAAAGTTGCTCGTATTTTTCATCAGTCATTATTCCAAATAGAATCCATGTTTCTCTTTCCACAAGGCTTCCCCAGTTGCCTGCACATATCTATTTTTTCCAACTCAACTTGCTGTTTCTTCACTCGAGTTCATCCGTGTCTTGTCCTCAGCCTAACCTGGGTCTCCTCAGACTAGTGTGATCACATGTGATGATGAGTGTGAAGTGCCTGGCCTTCAGTAATCAATAAGCCAACGTTTCAGAGAACATCCCCAGCCACGCCACCTGCCGTCAGCGTCGAGCTGTGCACTCCTTGAAGGACAGAATCCAGTTTTCCCCATCTTTGTCCTCTGGTGCCTTATAGAGTGCCTCACAATGTTTAGTATCTACTAAATATTCTAAATGTATCTACTAAACATTCAAAAACATTGCTGGAGAACGAAGACAGGATGTGACCAGGAATGGCAGAGATTGTTTGTGATCATTGTTGTTACGATGTCACAAATCTTGGCCATCACAGCACGAGCAGCAGCCTGGCCAACTGTGTGCATTTGTCTCGGGGTCACTGCAGGGGCCTGATCACCTTCTGAAGCCCATGGCAAGAAGCGTGAAGGTTTTTTCATTATTTTGTATTCTTTGGTTCTTTTTTGCCTTCTATTGCTCTGTCATCTACTTAGGGACACATAATATATGCATCGCAGTTGCATACAGAGGCTATTCAAATGAATACTCATGACATTTTTTATTTTTTAAAATGTATTTTAGGAATTTGGGTCATAAGAGATTTTTCATTTCTTGGTGTTGCCATTTTCTCAGTTTCCAGTTGGGAGCACAAAAAGACAAATACAATCATTGGAGATTACTGAGAGTTTTCTCCAAACTCAGTTTATTTGAAGGTTTTTCCAGCAGCAAGTACAGCAAAAGGAACAGAGACAGTAATACTCCAGTAACTGTGTGTGGTGTCAGATGGGCGCGAGATTTACCAGGATGATCACTTATTAAGTTATTTCATGTCTAACGACTGGGGTGTACACCTGAAATTAGTGCAGTAACGTACGTCAGCTGTTACTGAAGATAAAAAATGATAACACAAATAAATAAATAAAAAATATTTGTGTCGCCATCACCATGAACATTTAATACGGACATTAAATCTCGTTCAGGTGAATTTTCCCAAGAATTTGCCTTGGTGTCTATCTCCCACTTCATGGGTTCACAAACAGTTCTTGCTTCAAAAAGAGAAAGTGCCAGGATAAGCACTACTGCATTCAGTATGCAAATGTAAGCTTTATAGAAAGAGGGCTGTGCTGGAGATGAAATTAATTGTGACAGTTCAGGACAGTTTTACAGAAAGAGAGGATTAACATGTTAGGCCTTCAGTAGCTGTCTTCCCTGATGCAAATAACGTGAGGCAAAGTGAAATCTCCGTGTGTCTGGGCTCCGTGGGGGAATGTCTACTGAGCCCACAGCGATGTGACAGCCGCTTTTCTTTCTCAGTGTGGGCGTGGACTGACCCGTTACCATCTCAATTGGAAGTCACAATCATGGTTCTTTTCATTTCTTATTTGTTTATCTTTTGTTTATTGCAGACGCTTTTACAGAAAATGTGTCGCTTGTTCTAAAGTTGCTATTATTCATCAGACCAGAATGGACTGTAACACTGTATTTCTTTGAATATTTGCATATACATAAAGGAGGAAGATTTTATATACAGTGAGACCAGATCTAACTTAACTGGTTTCTTTGATTCTTTGACATAGGCTAAGTAAGAGAACCTGTTTTCCCCCAAAAGCTGGATTTTCTTTGGAATGATTTTTGCAGTGATAATACAGAATAGTTATTTTTATATATTCACATTTTTTTCTTTCTCTCCAAGGAAACGAACATGTCTGACAAAAGTGACTTAAAAGCTGAGCTGGAGCGCAAAAAACAGCGCTTAGCACAGATAAGGGAAGAGAAGAAACGGAAGGAAGAGGAGAGGAAAAAAAAAGAGGTAAATACTGAGTGTCGGGTGTCCGTGGCGGTGGGAAATGAAAATCACTTCATTCCAGGGGGCCAGTTACTTTGATAAAGAGAACCCTCTAAAGAATTCCTTTATAATATTGGATATGCAGCGTAGAAATGGCCCACATCTTGTACAAAAACCAGATGCTGAAGACATTTTTGAATAGTTTTCCAAGAAGGAAACTTTGTATACCATAACATGCTTGTGTGTACAGAAACCGGAGCTGCTTCCTTACTTAGGAGTTTTTCTTTAAGGAAAAAATGGAATGAATGTTGATGCCTCACAATGTAGGTAAGTGTTGTTTCATACCCTAAGGGTTGGGAGACCATGGTAACATATTATAACAATTATTCACCGACCAAGTAAAGCATAATTGCAGTTGCATATTGGTCTTCTGGCACCTTGCGTCTCTCCGTTCCATTCCACTGTGATTGATGCCACCGTTTATTTGTCCTTGACTCCCTGCATCCTGTTTCTCCTTTGGAGATCTTTGCTGTGACATACGCAGTCTCTGAGCGAAGTGGAGGTGAGAATTGACAAGGAATGGTTATTCATTTACATGCAAAGCCAAAAAAAGCATTAAGTGATTATGCTTCCTTTCCTTCAAATGTCAACACTTACTGTAGTTCTAAAGCACCTGTTATCCATTGCTAATAACCGGTTTCCTTTGAAACTGACATTGTAATATCCAACTTGAATTTCACAGAATTACCGCAAAATGCTGCGTGAGATGGGAAATCTGGTTCCGAATTATGCTGTCTGCTTCATCCTTGTTATTTTAGGTTGATTGAAACAGGCCACCCTTTCTGTCTCCACAGCAAGCAGGCTTGCCTGCTGGAGATTTGGCTTGTCACACGGCAGTCGCACCCCACGAGGCTGGGGGCTGCAGGTGGTGGGAGAGTGGGATACCTGCATTGTAGGCGTTCCTGGGCCTCTACTGAGTTCTGGAGTTGAAGTCACATACTCTCGGTTTCCTCATTTCTAAACTGGGAGGGGGGTTAAGTCTGTGATACCCTGACCCTGCGCCATGGAATCCCCTTGTAATACAAACTCATAGTCTCCCATCTGGAAGATTTTAATTTGAAAGATCCAAATAGGGCCAGTTTCAAGGATTCACTGGACTATGTTGCCTTTAAAGTTGGCCCTGGCTGTAAATCCTGTCCCTCCGCAACTCATCCCCTGCCAAAAGTGCTTTTCTCCGTTCAGTCGAAGTGCCTTTGGTGGGCAGTGAAGCCTTGGTTTGTCTGAGCAGCCCGTGCTAGAAGACAGAACACAGTGCATTTCGTGGTTATGCACACAGGCTTCTCACTGGAGCAGGGCTGGGGAGCCTGGCCCTGCCCTTCACAGCACGGCCTTGACCGGGTGTGGGGCCTCTCTGAAGCTGCCTCCCTCTGTAAAAGAGAGAAAAGGGTGGTGCCTTTGTCACGCGTTCTGTGGCGACCCAGGAGATAGATCCAGTGGATCAGTGAGAGGTGGAACTGGCGCTCTGTGCCCGAGATCAGCTGCCAGAGTGGAGGGTGCAGCGCACCTTTCTCAGGATCGCTGTCGGTGAGGCCACTTTCTGAAAATGCCCTATTATTGGAAGGGCCTTAAAATTCAAGGCCTCTTGTATCCTGGGATTATAGCGTTGTGTTGCTGGAAGAAACCTGGAAATAATCAATTCTGATCCCTCTTTTTCAAGTGCTCTTTGATTCCAGAGACCCGAGCCTTCTAGGTAGCTGCCCTGTGTCTCTAGTCTCAGGCAGCCCCCCACTCCCTCCAGCCAGTGTCCAAAGCAGAATTCTGGGTCATTCTTTCACCACCCTGTTCCACCTTACAGCGATCATCCTGTCCCAGACAGCACAACACTCGTCCTGTTCTGCTTCTCTCTGCTGTCCTTCACTTGGCCATTAACTACATGTCTCCCAGTTCTCATCTCAAATGTCACTTCCTCCAGAAAGCCTTCCCGGATGCCTTTCTGCATCCAGGACTAAGTCCTGCACCCGACCTTAATCAAACCGTTGAGCACAGAGCACTAGATTTGCCTCCTCACTTCTCTTTCTCTTCTAATAACATGAAAGCTTAACGTCTAGGGCAGATTCTGCCACTGTAGTAGGCCTTCCGTTAAGGATTGTACAGGGGTGGGGCAAAAGTGGGCTTACAGTTGTAAGTACGTGAAACAGAGTTTATTCTTTTATTACCATTTAGTAATGATTGCCTTATGTATCTTACAATGGTTTGAGTGAATGTATGGAATACATGAACTAGTCAGGGCAGACCGGAGCGCTGACTGCTGGCATCCTTTCCATGCAGCTGGGGTCATTTCCTGCGAATTTCCTGAGAAGCTTGTGATCCTGAGTCTATGAGATGCTCCAGTGAGCTGTTCACCCTTGTTAACTCCTGAAGATTTTCTAGTTTTTATATTGTTTTCAGAGAGTTAGAAGTAACTTTAAGCTTGTAGGTTTGATTTTTAACTTTATTTAGGGTTATACTGTACATAAAACAAATTTAGAATAAGAAGGAAACAAAATGATCATTGATGCTAAACTGAGTACCTATTTCTGCCATGACTGAAAAGTAGTGTGAATTAGGACCACCCAGGCTGATTGTCTCCACAGAATCCAGAAAATTGTGTATGTGGATAAAATTACCTCTCTCTGCTCCTTTGGATGTCAACTGCTTTCTTGGTTGTGGTATCATGGATGAAATCTGATTTTAAAATAAATATAGTGGCCACCATTTGAGACATAGACCCAATTTCATGAAAAATTGGCTTGAGTGCAATGAGGTGTGCTTAATGGGGCCACCCTGAAGTTGCGTCCTGTCCTTGGCCTTCTGCCGAATTGCTGCAAGGTAGGATGGACAGAGGCTTCCTGGCCTGCACTCACCCATTCCTCTGAGAACCATGGAGCTGTCTACGGAGACGTGACTGATAAGTCTCAGCTGACAATTTTTCTATTTGTTTGACTGTTCTCTCTGGGTCTCAGTTGTAATTACCTTTCACAAACAGAAATATCATTTGCTGGGGAAGACAGCTTTGCCTATTTTTTTTTTTTTTTGTAATTTAAGATTTTATTATTTATTTATTTTCAGAGAGAGGGGAAGGAAGAGAGAGGGAGAGGAACATCAATGTGTAGTTACCCCTTCCCTGCTGCCCACTGGGGATATGGGGACCTGGCCCACAACCCAGCCATGTGCCCTGAATGGGACTCAAACCAGAGATCTTTTGGTTTGCAGGCTGGCACTCAGTCCACTGAGCCACACTAGCCAGGGCCAACTTTGCATATTTTTAATTACTAGTACTGTAAAACCACTCTTCCTTGAGTCATTAAAATATATTAGGTTTCTTTGGTATTTACATGGAGAACAAATGAAAGTTTCATGATCAAGGTACTTGGTGTAACTGCCTTCAATGAATAACATTTTGTTTAGTTTAAGGTGCTAATTGGTAACAGATAGGAACTGCCTTTATTTTCAATAATCCCAAGTAACCTAATTTTATGTTTTTCATGGTCAATTTTGAGTGTTGATAACTTTCCTAAGCTTCTATTACATCTAGATGGACATTTGTCCTTATTAATAAATGTCATTATATTCTCTGTTTCTTTAAGAGTTAAAAAAAGGTGGGAGGCAGGGACTGAGTGGTAGAGGCACCATGTACTGTGGGAGTGCCATTCGAGGGTGGAATTCAGGTGACTTTTCCTGCACAGTGTATGGTTATGCATGTCGACATGTGGTTTACCCTCGAGTATGTTTCTTGAACGCTTAGTGATTAACATTAGAATAAACAAAAAAAAAAAAACAGATTCTGTGTCTTTCTGCATAGGACTAATGTGACAGGCAGTTATAGATAATATGCCCTAAGTTCATCCACAAGGAAAAGGTTAGGTCTGTTCGTTCTATGTAAGCTGCATTGGAGCTTCTTAGTTTTACTCCTGCTGGCACCGTGCTGTCCTTCAATAAGTTTTTGTTGAAAGAATGAGGGAAGGTTAAAGTGTTTTTTAATCTTAGAATATAGAAATGGCTTTGTTACGAGCAGAGGGTCACTGGAAGTCCAGATGACTCATAAGAGTGGTGTTGTGAAGGGCTTTCTGAATGGGCTCCAGTTGGTGGGCATTGGCTTGAATGATGTATCCTAAGATTCTATGGCTATAGAATAACATTTCCCAAAGGCAGAGATATTCGTTCATTCATTCAACACATTTTTTATTGAGCACCTACTATGTGTCAGGCCCTGATCTAGACGGTGAACAAAGGAAACACGTATCTGCTCTCAGTAAAGCTGGTGGTCCATCTATGGCTTAACACTTAACTGTAAAACCTGTTACACCATTCCATGTTGGCTTCGAAAGGTGAATTTTGCTCATCTTTTTTTCATTTGTATATCATAGCTGCTGTGGTAATTCCCTTTTCTTTCACTTCCCCTGTTTTCTTCCCATCCTTCTGTTAACTTTGTGCTATGGGAATGTTGCTATAAATCCTCACTCTGCAAGGTCCTCTTTCTCATGTTAATTCTACCTTTGCATCTGTTGTACACACACATTTTGGAACTTGTTTCAGTAGTTTAAATGTTAAAATCAGAACCAATAAAGATTTCACTGTCATTTCAGAATTCTGAGCTGTGTGAGACTGCCTAAATCCTCTCGTACCCTCATTAGCCCCCATCAAGCCCCAAAGTGGCACTTTCCCCCCAGTGACAGATAGACTTCAATAGTATGAGTGCATCTGAAGCCCCAGGCAAAGAGGAACAGAAGTGCTGAGCTCTGCACTCTGTGCAAAGATGCTTTTTGCTCATAATCAGGGTGTTGGTTGCCGTCTGGGAGTAAGTCAAAAGTGCATGAACTCTTCCTTCTTTGGGTGCCAGGATGTAAATAACGCTGCCCTGCTTTGCAGTGCCCTTTGCGCTCCTGGAGGAGGTGACGTTCCTGTTAGGGTGCCCGCCTCGCCCCTGGGGAGGAAGGTGTGCCTGATAACTGGATGATCGATTTTTGACGAGCTTTAGGAGGGCTTCACTTCTCTAAACTCGTGAAGCTTTGTGGCGAGGTAGCTGCACATCGTGTAGGACATCATGTTTCAGACATGGGGCAAATGCCTTGTCTTAGGAAGGAACTGTGTTATGGAAAAGAAAACAAGACCTGAATGTTTAATTCCCCCAGACTCCCACCACTGGCCCCTTAACCTGTGTTTTGACTCATCACTGTCCCGTAAAACCCAAACTGGGCGTAGGGTCTGAGCACAAGAGGCTTGCACAAGATGTGAATTTTAGACAGAATTTGGGAAAGAAGGCCCTCCTAAGTGATTTTGTGTTCTGTATTTTTGTACACAATCACTTTCTCTTTTGAGTTACTATGTATAATGGAAGCCTATGAAAGTCAGAAGTAACAAGTGACACAATGTACAGTAAGATTGCTTACATGTCTTAAAAACATTTTAGCCTATTTTATTTTATTTTTTTGGTTTATTTTAAACCATGATAAACTTAGGTTGCTGGTGCAAATAGTATATTTTACAGGGACAGATTTTCCTAGCTGATTTTACTTTTTGGCCAGATCCCAGTAATTCCTTGTTTGCATAGTCTTAACCACAGGGGTGAATATGAGTGTTAGAAATACACAGTCATTAAGGACTGAGAGTATGTTTCCCCAGAAGATCAAGGAGATCTAAAAAAAAAAAAAAAACAGAATTAAGAAAAAAACTTAATTTGCCTCGATGGTTTCTTCCAAAACCAGTGAAGGAAACTTTTATCACCATGTGACAGAGACAGGAAAAAAGCCTTCAACTAAAAGAGAAAGCAACTGGGTTAGCAATTATTAAATGGTGCAGTTACAGTCTTTTTTCATCCTTTGTACACATGATTATATCTATTTAGGACTTTTGCCTGGTCTTCTCTGCCATGCACTTGCCATTTTCAGTTTCAGCCAGGAAAAGCACATGTGTAGTTCTGTTATTAACTCTGCTTGCTGGGTTCTGATTTGCAAAGGCTGATCTGCAGCAGAAGAAGGAGCCTGCGCAGGACGACTCGGACCTGGACCGCAAGCGCCGGGAGACGGAGGCTTTGCTGCAGAGCATCGGCATATCCCCGGAGCCCCCTCTAGGTACTTAAACGTGCTCTGTGGTGCAGTTTCCTCAAATTTGACTTGCATGGGATATACCATGTCCAGCGTTTACTATTCTTTTATGTCTTTTTTATTTTCACTTTTTAAGAAATTCCGTGGCTTATGGTTCAGGCGTATTTATTTTCGGAATTGAGGGGCTGGAAGGAGACGGGAGCAGGGGTTGTAGAGCTGTTCGCAGTTTGCTGCATCTTCACTGATTATGTGGTCAACCGTCTCCACTCTGTTTCTGTTAGATAGTGTTGTAGCTCTTAAATAAGTCGCCACAGGGTAAATATAAGTAGTCTTGGAATTTCTTAAATTGTTCATTTCCATTGCTGGATTCCGACCTCTCTCTGCCAACCTAAATACGGAGAACCTGGTTATGAATTTCATAACCACCATGGCCATAGTTATGCCATGATGGAAATAAAATGCTCAGTGGGGAATTTGAAGGAAAACTTAAAATCGTGACAGATTAGCAGCTAATTAACAAGTTTAAATTTATTTGACTCTATTGCATATCTTGGTTTTATGGCTAATTGGCATTTTCACTATAATACCTCTCCTCCAACTCATTCATTCCTAGTTAATTGTCCATGATCTCATTTTATCACTTAAGTTTGGATACTGAACAATTTGCTTTATTTGTATAGAACGTAATCTGTACATATTCTGTTTATTCTGTCACTTAACTATATATTTCTCATGTGATAAGTTATTTTATTTTTCTTTATTCATTTGCTTTCCTTACATTTCAGAGTAATCTTAGGGTGTCTGTAAAACTATGTAATACCCAATATAGTTTAAAAAAACCTTTTGAAACCTTTTGAAACTTTAACAATGCATTAAAATAAATACAATATTAAGTCTTTTAAAAATGGATTTGTTGCCTTTTAAGTCTATTATTAGCTTTTATATTAAAATAAGTTTTCACTGATTTCTATAGATGCTTAAACTAGAACAAAAATTATCCCATGTACAATAAAATAACAAGTATTTATATCAATGTAAATAATAAGAAGAGCAATATATAATAAGCCCACAGATTAAGTATTGCTGAATATAATTTAATGTGTGCAGACTAAACTAGAACACCATGAAAAGCATTTTATGCTCAGCCTCCACTTGCGGTAAAATCATGCCTGACAATGACTACAAGAAAGCCCAATAAGACGGTGAGTGTTTTGTTTAGCTCCTTATGGTGTGGAGGATGTGACCTGTGGGATATTCACCTGATGGACCTTCTTGGAGGAGGTTGACAAACTTTTTTGTACTTAATTGACATGCGATATAAATCAGACACTCTGTAATCAGTTATATTGCCCCCCAAAAAACAGCTTCGGAAATTCTGTTGCAAAGTGAAGGAACACTGGTTAAGCCCAATAGTAGTGCGGCCTGCTCTTCCCTACCCTACATAAAGCTGGCAATTAAACTTTAAGAACAAAACAGTTAAGTACCCCTAACCCATGACCAAATTCTGAACTATCCTTGCATCCCTCCCAGCCAGCCTGGGCACAGGTGGACCCCATTTTGAGTTTTCATCCATCTCTATGACTTACCCTCTGACTCACTGCAGAGGATAATCAGTGAATTAAATGTGAGACCACATGAAAATTCCTAGTTTCTTGACAGATCTGCCATTGTGTTATAGGATTTGGACAAAATAGTTAAGCCTTTTACTCTATTAAATAAATAAAAGGAAATTGCACATGATTGAAACCAAATGGGAATCTACACTCATGTCTTGAAGTGTCTGCCCATCTGGCCGCTTTGGCGCGTGTCGCCTGGAGAGCCCACTGAGTTCGTCTGGCCTGGAGCCATCCTGGCTGTCGGTGCAGCTTCCCTCTGAAGGACATTGGCTCATATCTGAAGGGCAGAAAAAAATACATTTGCATTTTCTTCAGCTTTTTTCTTGTATTATCCTTGCTCTCAGATTTTCAGCTTGCACTGACCTTGACCTCTGAACTTGTTTCTGCTTTCTTCAGGATGGCAGGTTACTCTGTGCACCTGGCAGCGGCAAAGGAACATGCGTTCCGAGCACAGTAAACAGTGCAATGGGATGAAACTGTTAATTAAATGCAAAAATAAAGCATCCTGGCATTTTTCTTTGTTTCTAAAGAGATTTTTAAATTACTAGGTTCAGGATCTACCCTTTCTCTTGTCACTTAGTCTCCCTTAGCAAATGCAGTTTAAAATCCACAGACGAGGGATTTCCCTCCAAATGCACATGTGCAACAGATTTTTTTTCTGACCCTTCTTGACCATTTAAATAATCCAGAATCACTTACTTCATAACCTTGTAAAGTTTTATAGACACTCCATTTTATTTTTAATAGGTCACATCTATACTAACAAAATAAAGTGGAGAATTAGAATAATCTGGATAGTTCATACTAGAGAGATCTTTGGAATTATCTTGATAATTATTTTGATTCTCCATTTTAGTTCGTTAAGGTGGACATGGCCTTAGAATCCCTAAGTTAATTCTGTCTAAATTCATTTCAAATTTTAATTTCCAAAATACAAAAAATTCACTTGACTTTCTTCCTTTTCTTTTCTTTCCTTTTTTTTTCTGTCTCCCATCTCGATCTCTCCTGGCCACACAATCACTTTCATTTGGGCCCATCTGTTTTGATTTGTCTGACACTGCTCTTCCCCAGTGCAGCCGCTGCATTTTTTAACATGGGATACCTGTTATTTTCATTATTTAGTCCCAACCCCTATGTCTCCCTCCTCGAAATCAGTGAGCACTCCCAGTGAAGCTGGAAGCCAAGACTCAGGCGACCTGGGACCATTGACAAGGTAAGAATTATGCTGTTACAAAGGCCATGGTTGAATGTCAATAGTACCAAAAGAAAAAAAAAGACCTAAAAACTATACTGCTTCATTGTACACTGTTAAATATGCATGAATCTGCGTGTATACTCTGTCATTTTACCTTTAACTTTATGGTGGCTAGCTATTTTGGTGGTATAGCCATGATTTTGAACACTAGAAATTATAAACTTATATATAATCCTTCCTTGAGTGGGCAAATTAACACTTTGTTTAACAAATACAAATACTCCATCAGCTTGGGCCTAAAGGAAACCAGGAAAGGACCAAGGACAAATGGAACATATATTGGGTTCTTATTTTCCCACTTTGGTGTTGGTTTCCATGAAAATCCTTCTGAATAGGATACTGAGACATTCCCACTCTGAAATTAACTTTTCAAGCATCTTTTTGTTTTCTTACAAGAGTTGACTAATTAGAGAACTCGACTCCTGAAGTGTTTCTATTGTTATTACTAATGGTACTAGTAATAACATCATCAAGGTTGAGTGCTTTGTGTTGTGAGTTGGCTGCCAAATTTTTATTACACTATGGCTACTCAAAGACGACGTCAGTTTTGAAAGTGAATGTAGCTGCTCTCAACTTTGATCCCTGGAAGGATATCCCAAAGTTAAAGATGTGAAGAGGGAAAGGAGAAGGCTCACTGAAATATGCGCAGTCACGGTAACTTTCTGAATGCATGTGCCTTTACCAGGATTCCACATGCAGGGACCCACAGGCAGGCGATCCCTGTGGGCAGGGCCAGGAGGCCTGTGGCACCTGGTTAGCAGGCCTGTGTTTATGAAGGCCAGATGGCCTCCTCACAGCTCAGGCTGCTTAAGCTCCTGTGGGAATATGGACCAAGTTTTTCTACCTCCTTCCATTTCTCATGAGAGGCTAACAATTCAAGTGTTTATGCAATAATCTCCTAAATGTTAAACAGCAATGACTCTGTTAGAAGTGGTTTAGAGCCTGATCTGGCACAAGGGTTGGCAATTTATGACCTCTGTTTTTGACTCTTAATTTTAAAAAAATTATAACATACTTTAATAAACTTCAAATAAGCGAAGAAACAATTATCCACAGCACTGTAGTTCCAACAAGTCAGCCTTCGTCTTTATCTACCTTTCAATCCTGTCTACCAGTGTGCATTCCTCACTACCCTGTGTGTTACTGGCGAGGGGTATAAAATTTTGCATTTTTCTTTTTTCTCTGAACACATTATCATAAGCAACATCTTCTGAAAGTGCATTGTTTCCATATAGGCTGAGTGGTTTTTGGTAGGGAAAAGTATGGAAATGAAATAGTTTTGTATTAGCGTGAATTATAGGGTTTTTCCCCCTGAAACCTACATGTGAGGCTGGAATTATCTAACCCATATCTGCCTGCTAGTGCATTTCAGACTTGAGTATGTATTTTGTTTCGAAAGGGCCTTTTGAAACTAGTGGACACTGCTTTCAATTTGAGAAAAATGAAAGTAGAGGTTTTTGTGGGCACCGGGCTAGTTGATTTTAGCAGATCGCCGTTGTGATTTGGGGCGGCACACGTCTTCTCTCATCTTTTGCTTTGAACACTTCAAAAGGTCTTTGAGGGGAATGAAAAAGTAATAATAACACAGTTATGTAAGATCTAATGCTTATATAAGAACTAGCTGGCACAATGTAATCACATTCCTTAGGGAGTCCATTGCTCCATCATTAAGTTAATATATTTGCCTCTTGCTATGCAATGATGGCGGTGTGTCCATTAATGCTCAGCTTCAAGGGGTGCAGTGAGCAGCATTAAATTCTATTACTGAGCTCACAGTTGATGAGCCCCTTTGAAAACTTTCTAGAGAATGCTGACCCGCGCTGTTAGCACTCTGGGGACAGCAGCAATTTTTCTTTCTCAGAGACCTTAACTCTTCATATTTCCCCCTTTCTTACATGTTTTTTTTTTTTTTTTTTAACTCAGGAAGTCACTTTGGAAGACATGCTGTCCACTCCTATTGCGCACGAACTCCGACTAGCTTCAGTTATTTATGGGAACGTTCTGGCAGGAGCACACAATTAAGTCAATAAATAAATTTCTTGATAAGTGTAGGTTTCATAGGAATGCAAGAAAATTGGCATTGAGGAAATGATGATTTCCAGAAAAATTGAGCACAAAAGTTGCTTAAGGAGAAGGCATTGGGAATAGCATAGTAAATCTTGCCCTTGTTTTGAACTTAGGAAAATTCCACTCAAATTTATGTTTTTCCTTCTATAAAATAAATATGAGAGTTGAATTTCAAAAGGATATTATATTTGCTTTTAAAATTCCAGTTGGAATGTGTTTTTTTTGTAGAAGAAACATCTCTGAAATAATTACGATTAACACTTCATAAAACATAAGACGGGAAAAAGAGCTTGGTAATTTCTAAGAATATAACTCTCTAGTCATAAATTTGCCTATCTGAGTGGAATTTGGACTTTAGAAAATGGAAAATCTTTCAGAAGATAACTTAGGAATCACATTAACACATTTGGTTCTCTAAAGGTGCACATAAATTCTGTCATTCATCTGCCAAAATTTCAAGGCAAAACTAAAGTTTTCTTTACAGAGCCAAAATATTGGCAAATATTTCTTATATAACCTTGTAAGTGGTTAATTTGCAAACAGGCATACTTAATATACTTATTATAAAGAAAAAGTTAAAACAATGCTTTTAAAAAATCAAGTATAACAAAATTTCTTTCATTAATTTTTAAGAGCAGTTAATTTTTTAAAAAAGAATGAATAGAGAGTTGGAATAAATAATAATTTTTCAACTATAGTAGTATGATTTAATTTTTTAAAACTTAATGGATCACAATATTTTTTGTAATTTTTGCTTCTGGTGTTACTGCCTGCTTCTCATTTATAATTTACATTTGTGGTATTTATTCTTTGTTGTAATCAATTTTGGCAGAACTAATTAATCATTTCTCTTAATTATATTGGGCAAATACCAAGCTCAATATTGTTAATGAAATATTTGAAAGACTAGTTTTACATTTACACATAGATATTAAAAACCCCTAAACATACTATATGCAACTGGAATCCAACATAATACTAGTGGGATACTATGCTGTGATTAACTTAGGATTGATTAAACAATTCCAAGATATTTTAGTGTAGGAAAATGTATTGCCATAATTCACTCTAGGGAAAGGTCAAAGAGGAAAAAATAATTATTGCAATATATACTTAAATGGTACTTGAGATCTTTAAGCATCTGTCTCCATATTTTAAAACTAGGAATGGAAGTATTTTTTCTCAGTATGATACTGAATAGTAATCTCAAAGCAACAGCCTGCCTTTGTTATACACAAGCCATGGAGCATTTAGTAATTTATAGCCCTTAAAGCAGAATGATTTATTTATGTTTTGTTGAATACATACCTCTCTTTCTGAGTAAGTGACAAGTTCCTTGAGGGCAGAGAGTATTTGAGAGGTATCCATAGAGTAGGTATTTGATAAATGTTTGTTGAATGAATCAACTATTACCTATCCATCTACACACACACATATATGCCACCATATATGTGATAAACAATATCATATCATACAAACTGTTAAACTTGTCTTCCTAATCAAGTATCTCCATTTTTCCATCTCAATACATTTTCATCTTATCTAATAGGTATGCTATCTTCAGTTTTTCCCAGTTACAACATAATCCCATTTGTCTATACAATTGATGTCTGGCCTCCCGGCCATCAGCATCGAGTAACCAAAAAACCCCTTATATCCATGGATTTTCTCTAGGAAGGTGAGGCCCCTCCCAAGGGGACCTACATGCCTCAGATGAAGAGCTATCTTCTGCAGCACCTAACAGGGGAGTGAAGGTGCAAAGGAGATGGACTGGAGGCCATCCAGATGTCCAGCTGCGTGTGCATTTCAGACTGGGGTCCAGGTCGAAGGTGCAGGCGTCTGCAGAGCCTCTGCTGCTCGCTGGGAATGCTAGGCCTCCACACAGTCGATAATCGAGTTTCATGTTGACAAAATACTTCGGTAAAATCCAGATATTCAGTAAACTCTGCCTTTCCCTGTTCTTCCACCTAGTGAACACTCCAGTAAGGACATGAGCATGATTTGTGGTCAGTCTGTGCTGGCAGTACCTGGTTCCCGTTTTCTTTCCTCGGTGATTCTAGTGGAGGAAAATATGCTCAGAGGCTGCATGAGCTTAAAATGCTCAGGGCTTTCCTCTTCATCCACAGTCAGCTTCCAGAGGACTCTCTGGCACGACAGAAGCCTCGCCGGTCTTTTGGCCCTTTTTTGATGGGATCATTGCTTTCTTCTGAGGTTCACTGTTGAATCAGAGGCTAAAGGGAAGACAATAAGGTTTTAGAAAAGGTGAAAAAGTACAATAAAAGAACATAAAACCTTGGAGGACATTTAATAAGACCAGTATCAGTCTCTTTGGAAATTAAAGCAAAGTGTACGCTGTAGGATTTTCTCTTTGTGTAGCACATCACCTGATGGGTTAAAGGTTTTTGTCACGATCTCCCTGGCCGTGTACTGTGCGAACCCATATGGTCATAGCAGCACGGTAAGCATGTCTTTTAGCAGGGGGCTGCTGAGCTTTCCTCTAGGGATACTGCTTGCTGGACAGCAGCTTTGTGATGGAAGTCTTACATTTCTTTTCTAATTCAGGCTCGATGGCCCACTCCATGTTAGGGCTTTGACGTTAGGCAACAAGGAAGATTCTCACATAGTAAGTTAAGAAAAGAGGCTTTGAAAAAAGAGCCTGATACATGTATTTATTATACCATTCCAGTTTTATCCCTGACATCTGAAAATCTGCACCATTATCATTGCCAGTCCTAAGTAAGGAATTAATTGAGGCCTGGAAGTAAAACGTTTAACTCATTAGTTAAATGCCATCCTTAATTAGTGACTGTGACAGATTGAGAGATGATGGATTTTAAAACGTCCTTGTTATCCAGTGTATCACTTTGGGAAGCAGCATTTGGAAGTCCGTACCTAAGAAGAACATTGACCCAAGACTTTCTGTTGGGCACCGTGCTCACATCGGCCCAGACTGCTTTCTCCATCTGACTAGTGACCAGAGACTTGTTAGGCAGAGAACCTGCGGGACTCCGGGGAGCTCCGTGTTCTGCCTTCAAGCTGCCTCTCCGCACAAAGAGGAGAGGAACAGGGTGAAAAGCTGGTTCCGAACATTGCACCTGCTTCCGGGGAACCACCTGAAGTTGCTAAGTTCATGTGATGGAGGAGATAGCGGGACTTCTTTGTATTTTTTCCTCAGTACAAACCAGCATTATGCTCAGCATTTTTAAGATAGGATTTCCTTCTTTAATATGGAAGTAAGTCTGAAAGTTCTCCTGGGCCCATGTGGTGACATCACTCTGCAATGCTGAGTTCCTTTTATGAGGCTTGGTAGAGATTAAGGGGGTCAGACAGATGTGCCCTGCTTCATTCTTTCATTTTTAAATAAAGTAAAAACTGTTTCTTTGGGAATCAACTTGCCCACGCTCTTAATACTCATCTATAGAAAGGCAAGTCAAAAACATTCATTTGTTTATTCATTCATGTATTTATTCAATAAATAATTAAGAACTTACTGTGTGCCTGACACACAATGAATGTTAAGTGTTAAACCTGACAGGAATATAAAGATAGGAATTCTTCCTTCTAAAGAGCCTGATTTCAGTAAGTTGACAGATTTAATTTGAAGCCATCTAAGATTATGCAAGGAAATTACAGCTCTCAAATATTTATACCCATAAGATGAGCAATAATGTCTTAGACTATTATTTCCAAATTATCTGTAATGAGTTTGTAGTGTATTCATGTGGGACAAGTGATTTTGATTTGCTCGTGCCCTACACATACCAGATACTTGGTAAATGTCCACTGACTTGTTTTATGTGTGTATGTGTGCACACGCACTTAGGCACATGCACAGCTTGCAAAAAAGCGGGTGGGGTGGGTATGGGATGGGTGGAGGGATGAGGACACAGGTAAAAGCAAGGAAGTTCAAGTTTGCTGGGCAAGTTGCCTGAAGATGGATGTTCCTCAAGGAGAACAGTGGGCAGTATTCATAGGACTGAGGTAGAAGTTGAGGATTTCCCCTCGGACATACGGTTACTGGGCTCAGAGTGAAAAGTCAGACTGGGACCAGCTGTATGTTTGGCTTGAGACTGAGGCCCTGGACTTTGCAACAGTGCTCACTCCTTCCTGCAGACCATTTTCAGACTCGGTCTTACAGCCTGACGCAGGGCTACTGCTGAGGTCAAGTGGCCTGTAGATTGGCAAAGACAATATGCAATACGAGACGTAGATATTTCTCTGTGTTTCTTAGAAAGACAAGGTATTTCTGAATGAGGTTACCAGGGACAAACATATTTAGGGAGCAAGGCATTTGAGGTGAGCCTTAAAAGACGCATATGCTTTGAATAGGTAGTGATGGGAGAAAGGGCATTCAGATGATGGGAAAGGCACAAACAAAGGAAAAGGGTGGGCAGAATGGCGTGTAAAATGCATATTAGGGAGGAAGTATCAAAAGAGATCAGAGTCTGGGAGACAAGTATCACTTTTGAGATATTGAGATCCCTGACTCCCTTACCTAGTGGTTACTTATTGAATGTACTTAGTAGCTTGTTAAAAAGGCCTGGACCACTGCAGCTGTACGATGCTTTCACAGTCTGAGGTCTAGTTCGGGAAACCATTGGTCTAACAAAAAGGATGGAAACTTGCATTGTAGGGGTAGAAAAGAAAACACAGTACAGATGGGAGAAGTAAAGGTGAAATGGCCTTGGCGTGCAGATGGATATTTCCAAAAGTTGTGTGTTAAGTGGGACTTGAGCTCAAGGGCGGTGAGGACTCTGGAAGTATCTGTTTAGAAGATATATGCAAGTGAGGGGGAGCGAGCCCTGACTGGGGAATGTCAGCTTTCTGGGGACGGAGAGAATAGGGGCTCTGCCAAAAATTGGTCGTGGGATTTGATGATTTGGAGGTCGTCCTCATCTTCTTCTCCTTCTTCTCCTCCATCATCATCATCATCATCATTGTCATCACCATCATCATCATCATTACTGTTATTTTTATTGCTTGTGATGTTTTATTTCCATAGATTGAGTTTCTGGAAGTCAAACCAGTCTGGGAGTTATTCTATGTTTATGGTTCTTGCTACATTTTGACATACTGCTTTCCAGAAGGACTGTGCTAATTTTAAATGCTAGCAGCATTATATAAGAGTGCTTTAGTTGCCCTGACCAGTGTGGCACAGTTGGTTGGGCATTGTTCTGCAAAGCAAAAGGTTGCTGGTTCGATTCCTGGTCAGGCACATTCCTGGGTTGCCAGCTCAGTCCCTGGTCAGGGCGTGTGCTAGAGGCAGCTGATTGATGTTTCTCTCTCACATTGATGTATCTCTCTCCCCCTCCTTCTTTCTCCCTTCCCCTCTCTCTAAAAATAAATAAATAAAACCTTTAAGAAAAAGGGCGCTTTAGCCAAGTTGAGTGTTAGCATTAACAAATGATAGAGCATTACCTTACAGATATTTATCAGATATCACTTTCTTATAACCAACACCCAAAGAGGTGAGAGCAAAGACACTCTTTAGGGCAGAATTTTAAGATGTTCTACTCTGAGGTCCAGTAAAGATGGAAAGGAGAATGGAAACCACCATTGGACTGTTGGTAAGAGCTGAACAGGGAGAAGTGGACCACTCGTCAGAGAGCGAGGTGTACACAACCCAGACGTCATGCCTTTTACTCCGAAGTTATGCTTTCAGCAGTGGGCTGGGCACTGTTTCTGCTTTTGAAGTTTTACTTCACTCTGTCTAAACCTGACACAGAGCAAGTAGAATTAGGCCAATGAAGCAGGAGTTGTATATGAAGTTGAATAGTGATGGATTGGTAAGGGGTTTAAAATATAAAGTTGCATTAGTTTCTTAGTAGGTCACTGCTAATTTGAATAATTTTGATGTTTTTGTCTATTCTTTTTATTTTGAAGTTAGTTTACATATTTGTAAAACTTTTATTATTTTTTTAATCTTTTAACTACAGTACACATTTAATATCATTTCATATCAGTTTCAGTTGCACATCAAAGTGACCAGAGTGTTGTGTCTATTCTTAAAAGAAGTATTAAAAATCAAATTGTCCCCTAAATTGTAAACTGTTACATGGAAGGTCTTTTTAGATGAGAGGCCAGAAGCTACCTTGTCTAGCATGTTTAGGTTAAATAAGTGAATGATTACTTTACACAGTGTGGGAAACTTCTGTACCTAGTACTTTGAAATGATGTTGGGAAATGTGACCTTAACTGGCATGTGCAATCCATTGTGGGGCCACAGAACCATGACAACGCCCTGCAGTCTGAGTAGGTAAGGATGATGGTGTTCTTCAGGATCTGTGCCAACAGCAGGGTCCCTGTGAGAGAGGTCAGAGATCCTTTCTTAGACCCTTGGAAATTCACCTAAGAAGTAACCTAACACTGATCAGTGCAGACAAACTCAACTCTTAAAAATAAGCAAATAAAACTAGGATGGTTTCCCCTATAGGAACACTGGGCAAAATCTAACCGACATATCTAACACAGGGTTACAGCAATCAGAAAGGATTCGGCTGGTCATCCCAGGAACTGGGGAAATCAGGGACTTGGGCAGCAGTGAGGGGTATGTCTGGCCTGGCTGAAAGATGTGGACATGATGGGGGTAGGAGAGTAGGGCAGGGGGAAGCTGTGGTCATTAAACATTCAGCTTTACTGCTTCTGATTCCAGAGACACTGCTGGTCACCTGGCTTTGTCAGGCTTGTATCATTGCTGAGCTGGCAGTTACAGTTCTCGTGGTAAATTGGTAAACTGGCATCTAAAATATAACAGTCTTATTAGACCTAGTGGACTAACTTAGCCTTCTAACTCCAATCAACTAGGCACTGATGAAAAAGAGCTCGTGTCTAGATCCTACCCCATCCTCCCAAAACCAAGTCCAGTGGAATCTCAGAGGAAGGGCATTTCCCTGCTCTGGCTGCCACAGGATGATGCAAGTACAGTCTGACGCCTGGCTGGCTGGCACGCAGTAAACAATCATTGAAGGGAAATTAAAACCATCACTATTAATCTTTCTTACAGCACTTACTTATTTTTCAGCTAATATTGATTGAAGCTTTAAATTGTGCCAGGCCCTAGGCAAGGAATGAGAGCTACTTTGTTCGCTGTGTGTGTTATCAGCATAACACTAAGTATAAGTATTCATATGTCTCATTCTTCTACTAAAAGATAAAACTCTTAGGTGCAAGTTCCACGTTGCACAATACACCTGTGGCACCACTTATGTGGCATGTTTTACTGTCTGCCTTGTCTTACCAAACTATTTATATATATTTTATCTCTCCATAAGAGGGGTCAATTCCCTAAGGGTTCTTTTAATGCTCTACCATGATATTTTACATATTAGTCCTGTAAAAGATATTTCTGAGAAAGTAAATGAATGTTTTTATCAAAAATATTCTCCCCCAGCTTGCATGGATTGGCCTGTTCCAGAACTGACTGGAAACTATAACCAATTACTGTAGTAAACAGGGTGATTTCTATATGAAAGTGTTTTGTGATCGTATGTTATGCTGACATAGATTTACTTACACTTTCACTGCTCCTTTCCTTTTAAACACACACACTCCCTGGTCAGATTTCACACCGCCTGAGAAGGTGTGGGGAAACCATCATTTTATTTTCAATGATACAGTAACTTGATGAAAGATGTTTGGAAAATAAGACCTATGCCAATCGGTTAAATAAAAGCATAGCAATTAGAGAAGAGGAAGCAGAAAGACAGTTTAATAATCATCTGATGTTGTTTTAAAAATCAGGCAGAGAGGACCTTGGAGGGCCTCTTGACCTGCCTGCCTCCCCATTTTGCTGAGGACAGAAGACTTGCCTGGTGACAGGAGGTCAGTGGTCCCTGGGACACAAACCTGCCACTCCTGTGCCCAGGCATGGCCCTCCCCAAGGTGCTGCCATCTACAGGGGAGATTTGCTGCAAGCTAGCACAGAAGGAACTCAGTGGACATTTAAGCTGCCTTCCGAGGCTACCTTTGCCCAGGAAGTAATGTACTGGCTTGAACATCCTTTTCAAAGAAAAAGTACATTTTGTGCAAGTCTGACCACCCCACAGGTAATAACTGGAAAAATGAAAAGAACATAAAACTAGCACTCTTGATAGCATCCTTGACTGGACTGCTTACCCATTGTGTGTTATGGACAGTAACATAACTATGATTTCTTTCACTGAATGATGCTGTATGTGTGACTAGGGGGCAGGAGTGTGGTGGGTTAGTTACACAGACCACCTTTGCTCTGCCTGAGAAAATGCAAACTCCAGCCTGCGTGCAAACCTGTGGACTTCTTAAGGGAGTGATTCTGATGGAATCATCATTGTACCTCTGAAGGGTACAGTGAGTTCAGGTGAGCTGTCAGATAAGTAACAGAAATGGCCCAGCCACCTGGGGCCTGCTGCATTCTTCACCTGCCTGGGAGAAGTGGAAAAGGTGGATAAAGGTCATTCCATCAGAAACCCCAAGGCAAATGGAGGGCAAACTAGCTGATCCCGCCCCTTATGAGGCAATGCTTCTCACAATCAGCCAGAGCCAGAGGCTGCCTTTCTTTCTAGAGCCAAAGAAATGCCCTTGAAGATAAAAGGTTTGATCCCCAGCGATATGTGGACAGCAAACATGAATCACTGTAATGGATTCCATTACTTCTACCATTTGAAACAAGGGGAAGGAATCAGTGTCTACAACCTGGAAAGACTGCTTTTCTTGAGCAGAGAATGCGTCCAGAACATTAGTTTTCATCCCTGGCTGCACATTAGAATCCTCTGGAGAGTTGTGAAAAATACGAACACTTGGGTCCCAGCCCACACTTTCTCATTTAATTGGTCTGAAAGTGGCCTGGGCCTCAGGCCAGGCTCGAGTTAATCACAGGTTTTAGATGCTGCCATGTTCAGACATCGGTGATGCTTTCTCTCTGCTGACTAATGAAAGTGATAGTCCAGCCCAGTCACTTTCTAAAGGTGGTCTCAGGGTCAGCCATAAGTGTTTTCCAGGAACTTGGTCAATACAGATTCTCAGGCCCCACCCCAGGTCTACGGAATCAGAATTTCCGGCAGTGGAGATCAGCCTTCTGCATTGTCAGTAAGCCCTCCGGGTCATTCCGATTCACACACAAGTTTGAGAGCCACTTTTTAAAGTCTGTACCTTACTGCTTAAGTGACATCCTCGGACTGGCAGCATCTGCACCTGCCGGACCTGCCACATACAGAGGTCGCTGACTCAAAGAAACACGTGGTAGTAGATGCAGGGGATGTGGTGGCAGTGAGGCAGCTGCTGTTTATCATGTAGTTTCTTTGTACTTTATAGATGCCATTGCATGTAATCCCTGTAGAAGACCAGGGAGAGACCACCCACCCGTTCATCCACTCACCCATTATCCATTTATTCAGCTAACTCTGTGTTATGTAAGCATACGTACCAGGCACAGTTCTAGGCATATCCCTGTACTCTGGAGATTTGGCCGTCCCTGCCATTATAAAGCTAAGGGCAGATCAAGCAACAAGCAGTAAACTGGTTTATAATGAAATCATAGATAAATATAAGTGCTTTGAAAAAAAGTAAAGCAGAATAAGGCAAGGAGTAAGTGTGACAAGGACACATCCTACTTAAGATAGGGTGGTGAAAAAGAAAACCTCTCCGAGCAGGTGGCATTTGAGCCAAGACACGGAAGAGGCAACAGCTTGAGCTACTCAACTTTTTGAAGGAAGAACATCCAGGGAACACAGGACAGAAGGAGGATGCAGGGAGGGAGGGGGCGGTGGTTGGAGATAAGTTTTGAAGATAGCTGCAGGTGAGGTCATAAATTGCCTCATAAACCATGGGAAATCTTAGCAAACAAGGAAACTGAGCAGGACTCCTCAGACTGTAAGGTGCCCATGAATTGTCTGGGACCTTATTAAACTGTGCTGAGGAGTTGGTGAGTCTGGAGTGAGACCTGAGTCTCTGAGTTCCCAACAAGCTCCCAGGAGATGCTTATGCCAGTGGTCTGTGGGCCACGTTGGGAGTGAACAAAAGGGAGGTTGAGGACTTAAGCAACATGCCCAATGTGACGCAGCTGGTAAGTCACAAGAGCAAGAGGTGGATCCCAGATGGCCGACTCCAAAATCCTTGCTGGCCACCAGTTGCCTGCCAGATAACCTCCTTCCCGGTTTACCTGTAGTTACTTGTGTGCAGGCAGTTGGAAGGAGCTGCTGGAGAAAGGTCCTTGTGTGCACTCAGTTTGTAGAAGAGCTGTTTATCCTTGTTTTGAAGGAGAAATAAGAAGGGAAACAAATGCCTGGGTAACTATTGATACTTGGTGCTATTGCTTGTAAAATATTTAAAAGGTGTAAGATGTAAGATATCCCTGGTATCTGAGAGACAAATGATGTGGTTGATGATCATGGTGTAATACGTAAATAAGAAAAAAACACACCAAAATATGCTTGGGCTTCGAAATCCAATGCATTACATTTGTAATAACAGACCCGAGGAAGCCAGTTACTCCCCACGCCCTGCAGACATGCTTCATCTGGCCCGACCTTCCCAGATGCCCTTGCCCTGGCCGGTTTGCTCATTGGCATCTGGTTTTCTTCTCTGTATGGGGGTCGCCAGGCGCTCCCAGGTGTGGATGGGCTCTCGGATGTCAGAGGCACTTAAAGCAGGTCACATGCTCAAATCAGTCAGTCTTCAGTAAAAAGCAAAACAAAAAAAACCAGGGTGGGGGGCATGTGGAGTTTGAATATTTAGTTCTGAGCTTCCTCCCATGAAAACAGCCATAACTTCCAGGATCAAACAAATGCTGAAAGGAAAGGATGGCTTCTTGCTTTCCTTTGTCGCTTGATATGCCCCTGGGGAGGGGGCGGGCGGGGAGAAGTGGGAGATGTTCTGTGTATGTACTGTGTATGCCATTGCCTTGATGAACGGTTTGGTTTGGTTTGTTCCCTCCCCTTTCGTTAATCTCTGTGTTCTTTTTCCCTTGTGCTGCACGATAGGACCCTGCAGTGGGACACAGACCCCTCAGTGCTCCAGCTGCAGTCAGACTCAGAACTTGGGTATATGTCTGCTCTTTTGCTACTCCTTCTATTATTTCTTTGCTACAGTTGTGTTGAAATGCTGGAGCTGTTGTGGCTCTTATTTTTTCCCCTTTTGTTGAACTTCCAGTTTGATAAGTTTATTTCCTTCTGTTAGTTTGCCTTATAAAGTTAAGCTTTAAAGAAAGTCTCTCTTTGTGGAAAAATGCCACAAAAAGATGGCTTTTGGTCCCCTTTTCTTAATTCCTGTTATTGCAACACAACACTTCCCTCTTCAAACACACGCACACGTACACCCCCCACCCACACCTTTGCTTCCAAGGTGGGCACACGATATCCGCAACAATGGGAAACATGTTTGGGTTTATCCTAACTGCCTTCCCCTTTTACTAACAAGTTGCCTTAGGTTAATTTTTATCTAAAATCAGTATTTAAATGTTGTGTCTTATTTGTTTCGTTTCATTTTCACTTTTTTGGACACTTACAGAAAGCATTTAATTTGAATGGAGTTTGAATATAGAAAGAATCTTATTAAAGAAAAAGCTAATTTGTTGATTTCTTCAATATTATGGAATCTCAAATACTTGATGATGGGTAATGTTGCCTGCATCTTAAAGATCATATATATTTTTTCAGATGAAAATGTATTGTCATAGGTTAAAAGATAGCTTCAGATTTGAAAATGTGGTATATATGTACAATGGAATATTATTTAGCTATAAAAAATGAAATCGTGCCATTTGCAACAACATAGATGAACCTTGAGGGCATTATGCTAAGTGAAATGACTCATTAAGTAAGAGATAAATGCCATATGATCTCACTTATATGAGAAATCTAAAAAAAAATAAACAAACAAACAAAAATCCCTAAAACCCAACAATAAAAACCTCATGGACGTAAAGAACAGACTGTGGTTGCTAAGGTGAAAGGTTGGGGATTGCCAGAATGGGTGAAGGGGGTCACCAGGTACAAATTTCCAATTATAAAGTGAATGAATAAGGCATAGTAATGTCATGTGCTGCATGACTGTAGTTAATAATACTGCACTGCACATTTTAAAGTCTCTAGGGGAGTGGATCTTGAAAGCTCTGATCACAAGAAAAAGTTGTAACTAAGTGTAGTGATGGATAGTCACTTGACTTATTGTGGTGATATTTGTAATTATATAAATTTCGAATCATTGCACGCATGAGACTCATATAATGTTATTTCTGTTATAGCTCAATAAAAAATAAAATGCAGGCATATTCTAGAAGGTTGGTTAATTTATCTTTTTGGATTGAAGTTAGCTGTGGTACACATGAGATATTTCCAGTGGGATGCCTGTGCCAGTTCGTGCTCAGGCTCTGAAGAGCAGACTGTGTGCTTCTCTTCCTCACTTTGCATTCAGTGACATGAACTTGAAATCTGCCATGGTGGAGTATTTACACCACCAGAATTGGCCAATGCTACAAACTAGGGCTTGCTCCCTTTCCCCCAAGCCAGTTATTAAACATTTATCAACACACCACTGGGTCACCTCAGTATATGAACAGCAGATTTTATTACAGTATTTTATGAAACTATGTTTTCTTTCTATTTAAATATAACTCAATGAATTCCAAAGTGGATATTTATTTACTTATTATTTATTATGAGTTTCTGAGATTTCTGGGTTCATATCTATGGGTTCCTATCAATGTCAATGCCTACTGCAGGCATATGAGGAGGTTGAAGGGCTGTTTGCACATTAGGTTAAAATCTGCCTGCCCATGTCCTTTTGGATATGCAGAAGTTCTTGGCAGACTCACAACAGTGCTAGGCCAGTAAAATACCTGAGCACTTTAGGTAACAGATACATTGTTTTTTAAAAACATCACTTACTTCTTTGGCTATTTAGTTATATAGTTCCTTATATGTTATATTTAAGCATGTATTATTTAAATAGCTAAGAAATGTGGGTTAAATGCAGCAGTGAAACAATGAACACATAGTATGTTATGGGTCAGGGGAACTTCAGAGAGCAGTTCTTCCACACGTCATTGTGCTTGAAGGAATGAGGGTGGACCTGCCCGAGACTTTACCTTGTGTCTTACACTAACAGATTTTCAGACAGACTGTTCCACTTGCTGATGTGGAACAGTTAGGAATTTCCCCATTTCTTTCTGTTTTCCAAGCGAAAATCTCAGGTGACCATGCAGATAAAAACCTGTGACTCTTTCTGTGGAGATGGCATATCTGAGGAGCCCACTTTGCCTGCCACATTTTACATCAGAGCAAACCCAGCGTGTCAGAGAGAGGCAAGACTTTCTGTTCACCGAGTGGCTTATCTTAGAGAGTTTGCAAGGCACGTTCAGAGAGTATTTGACAGAGGAGGTTATTTTGGCCATGTTACAATTTCAGATATTGATTTAATGAACAACTTCCTTTGTGATAGCCATTATGTGCAGAGCACTCTTGCTCTCGTACATGATTTTATGAAATGTACCTCAGGCAACAAGATTTTTCTAGAGACAATATTATTTCTTCTTCTTCTTGATCCTTGCCATTCAGTTGCCCATGGAATTGGCCATAGCTTGCTCCGATGATTGATTTGTTTTCAGAGATAGCTTTTTCGAAGTATAATTGATGTAAAATGCACCCATTGAAAGCATTCAAATATTTAATACACTTAATGTGCAAACCCCTCCATGAAACCATCACCACCATCAAGATAATGAACACACTCATCATCCCCCCAAACTGCACATTTTCCTTCACATTACTCCTTACTCCTGCTTCTCCCCATCCCCTCCAACAACTGACCTGCTTTCTGTGGTCACTGTGCACTAGTTTACATATCTAGAATGTCATAGACATGGAATCACACAATAGGCACTCTTTTGACTGATTTCTTTCACTGGGAATGATTATTCCAAGATTCACTGTACGTCAATAGGTCATTCCTTTTTATTACTGTGTGATATTTCCTTGTATGGATATACCACAGTTTGTTTATCCATTCACTGTTTGATGTACATTTGGGTTGTTTCCAGTTTTTGCCCATTAAAAATAAAACTTCAGTCTTATTATTGACATATGCTTTCATTCTGGGGTGTGCATACCACCAAGTAGAATAGCTGAATTATATAATGGATATACATTTCACTTAAGATGCTACCAAACTGTTTTCACCATTATACATTCTCACCAGCAGTGTGCGACAGCCTCGGCTCCTCCACATTCTTGACAATACTTTAGACTTAAAAACATTTTTTGAAACACTGTTTAAGGAGTGTAGTAGTATCTCATTGTAGTTTTGATCTGCATTTACCTAGTGACTACTGTTGAATGTCTATGCGTGCCTTTCCTATTTGAACATTTTCTCTGATGAAATGGCTACTTAAATCTTTTGCCCTTACTGTTTTTGAATTGGGTTGTTTGTTTTCTCATTATTGCTGGAGTTTTAAGAGTTCTTTATATATTTGGTATATAATTCTTCATTTGATATATAATTTATAAATATTTTCCCCCAGTCTGTGACTTGGCTTTTTAATTATTTCAACAGTCTTTAAGATGCTCTTTAATTTTGACAAATTCCAATGTACAAATTTGTTCTTTTATGAATCATGCTTTTGTTGACATAATTTCAATGTTCAATGATTCCTTAAATATTTAGTAGGATACAATTCACGTGTGAAACAGTTTGGGTTTGGGATTTATTTTGAGAAATGTTTAAAAATAAAAGTTCAATAACTGTAATAGTAATGGAGCTATTGCAGTTATTTTTGTTTTTCTGAGTTCACCTCAGTATCTTGTGTCTTTCAAGTAAAGTGTCCATTCTTTTCCATTTGCAATTTTTTGACCTAAAATTGTCTGTGTAATCTCTTACCACCTTTTAAATATCTACAGAATTTTTAGAACCTCTCTCATTCCTGTTATTGGTAAATTTGTCTTTTTCTCCTGATAAGAATACCTAGAGGTTTATTGATTTTATTGCTCTTCTCAAAGAACCAGTATTTGGTTTTATTGATTTTGCTCTATTTTTCTATTTCATTGATGTCTACTCTGATCCTAATTAGTTCCTTTTTTTCCTATTTACTTGGTATTTAATTTGCTTTGCTTTTTCTAGTTTCATAAAGTAGATCAATGACTTGTAGAACTTTCTAGAAGTCATTTCTGGTGATTTTCTAGTTTCATAAAGTAGATCAGTGACTTGAGGACTTTCTTCACTTCTGATGTATGTGGTAGTACTACAAAATCCCTCTAAGTTCTGCTTGGTGACTTAGTACCTAAACATTTGATTTTTTTGGTTATTTTTATTCAAGTCAAAATACTTTCTAATTTCTCTTTTTAACTATTGAAGTAATTGAAAGTGTGTTAGTTGGTTTCCAAATATTTGGGGATTTTTCCAGGTATCTTTCTGTTATTGATTTCTAATTTAATTCTTTTTTATTAGAGAACATATTTTGTATTATTTGTTTCCTTTTAAATTTGTTGAGACTTATTTTTAGTCCATAGTATATGTTTTAGTGAATGTCTCATGTGCCCTTGTAAAGGATGTGTATTTTGGTGTTACTGTGTGAAGTGTTCTTTCAATTAGGTTTAGGTATTGATTGTATTAGAATATTCAATATTCTTTATTGCTTTTCTTTCTTCTGGTTTTATCAATGATTGGGAGAGAGGTGTTGAAGTTTTCAAGTGTAATTTTGGTTTTTCTGTTTGCAATTCTATCAGTTTTTGCTTCATTTATTTTTATATTTTGTTATTAGGTGCATAAATGTTTGGATTCTTATGTGGCTCTTTCTGAATTAATTTCTTTATTATTATAAAATGACCTTTATCCCATGGGCTGTATTTTGCTCTGAAATCTTTGTTGTTGGGTATGAACATAACCAGTGTTTTACTGACTGGTGTTTAGCACAATATATCATTTTCCATCCTTTTACATGTTAACCCATTTGTCTATTAATCTAAATGTCAATATTTAAAGTGCATTTGTTGTAGGCAGCATATAATTAGGTCCTCTAAAGCTTTCAAATATAATGATACAGTAGACTTTTAAGACATAAAAATATCTCCACTATCAGAAACACTGAAGGATATCCACCAGGCTATCCTGGTGGATATCTTTTTATTTTAGCATATTAAAAATCTTGCTTCATTGTCTTCTCACTTGCGTTGTCTATGACCAGAAATCTGCTGTCATACCTGTCTTTGTCCCTTGGTATGTAATACCTTATTTATTTTTTATTTTTGTCTACTTTGACAATGCTCTTTTTTCACTAATTTTGAGCAAGGTGATTATGATGTGCCTTGGCATAGTCTTCTTTGTGTTTCTTGTGCTAACAAATTTGGAAATTTTTTATTTCAAATAAGTTTTCTGCCTCCCCTTCTTCTCTGGGGACTAAAGTCACAGGTATATTATACAACTTGCTTCATTTTCTATTTTTCTTTTGTATCTGTGATTTATTTTGGATAGTTTCTATTGATATGTTTTGTACTCACTAATCTTTTGTTTCATGGCAGTTAGTATTTCATGAAGCCTACCCAGTGAGTTTTTAATTTCCACATTTTAGTTTTCATCTCTAGAATTTCAGTGAGAGTCTTTTTATATCCTCCATATTTCTACTTACTTTTGAAACACCTGAAATACTGTTTTAATAACTTGTAATATCCTTGCCTGCTATCCCCCCATATGTATTGGTTTTGGCTCAGTTTCAGCTGATTGACTTATCTCTTCAGTGCAGTCACGTTTTCCTGCCATTTTGCAAGTCTGCTAGCTTTTGATTCTTGCCAGACATTGTGAATATTACATTTTTAGGTGTTGGATATATTTGAATTTGCATAAAGGTTCTTAATATTTGTTGTGAAATAATTCACTTGCAAATTGATCCTTTCAAGTTATACTTTTAAGATTTATTAATTGGAATTGGAGCAGTGCATAGTCTAGGGCTAATTAATCCCTACTATAGAAATAAGACTCTTTTGTATATTCTACACAGTGGCCCGTTTTCCAGGCCTGGTTTTCCAGCCTGGCTGGTGGGCATAGACACCATTCTTGTTTCTGTGAAAGTGCCCAAACTGTCACCTCTAATGCCTTCAGGTGGTTCTTCCCTTGGCCTCAGGTAGTTCCCTTACACACATGCACTGATTGGTACTAAGCTGAATCCTCAAGAGCAAGTCTCTGAAGACCTTCAGAGTTTTCCTTTTATGCAGTTTTCTTCTCTCTGTCATTTTGTCCTGTGAATTTAAGGTGCCTTGGTCTCTCTGGACTCTCGGTTCTGTCTCCTCAACTTAGGAAATCTGCTGGATTTCACCTGGGTCTTCTCCTTGCACCATAACCTGGAGACTCCCTTAATGCAGTAAGCTGGGGACGTTGTTGGGCTCCTCACTTGTTCCGCTCTCTCATGGATTAACGTCTTTCATTGCCTGACCTTTCGTGTCTTGCAAATGATTGTTTCATTCAAACTGCTGTTCCTTTTTTTTTTTAGTTGTCTCAGGCAGTGAGTAAATTAGTTGTCTCAGGCAGTGGTCTCTATTACTCCATCTCCACCAGAAGTACAAATGTGCCTGGTTTGTATGTTACCTATGTGATCATCAAAGCAAATGACAACATACAGAAATAAGGGAGATGATATAGCATTCAGAAAAAAAGTACCTTCCAAAAAATTGCAAATAAAATGAGAAAACAAGGGCAATCTAGCTTGTTCTTTTTCTTTTTTTAACCAGGCAGCTACTTATGAAAGTACCAAAAACACTTTGCTTTTTTAGGCTATAATAACAAATGGAGTAAACTGACAATGATAGAAGGAAAAAATGGAATAATAGGATAAAAGAACACAGGATAGAAAAGTCTATGTGGACTGGGAAGTGAATAAATGCCATTGAAATACGGGGCAGCAATGAGTCAGTCCGAGGGAGGGATTATATTTTAAATGTTTTCATTGTTTTAAGAACAGAACATCAGTGGAAATGCCATCATGGTATTGCTGGTCTTTAGGCAAGGTGCTGACTGAGCCTAAGGAGAATGGTGGGGCTGGGAGGACAGCAAAGATGCTCAATGATGAATCAGTGAAAAGTCGGGTATTCTGTGGCCCCTCACTGCAAATTCTTCAACCCAATAGTACATAGGAACATGTGGTGGCTTATGATTTCATGAAAGCCTCACAGTTATATTCCCTCTGTGACTTAGTATATTAAACTCTTGGTGGGGTTTTCAAATATTTGAAAGCAAAGAGAGAATAAGGAAACACTGAGGCTGTGAGCAAGGATTGGGTTGCTCCTACCCTGAAGGAGGAACTTAGAGATTTCTTCAGTCCTTGGGAGACATTGCCAGAAGGTGGTGGCTTCTTCTTTCTCTCAATCTTCTCTTCATTCTTGGCTGAAAGAGAGGGTCAGTATTACTCCTGAATCCGCTAGGCACCACCCCCACTGCTGTGGTGAAGGAGAGGCATCACTGACAATAACAGAAATTAAACCCACTCTGCAAAGGTACCAGAAAACACATGTCCTTCAAGAGGTTGACAGGTGTTTGAGAAAAGGTAGCCAGGCAGCGCTAGAGGCCTTTCCACGTTCTAAAGTTACTTCTATTTGCCTCACAGAATGGTAATAACCTCTTTAGCCTTTTACTCAGAAACCCTCTTTTGGCTTATTCTCCAAGTTTGGTCAAATGTTCTCATGCATTATGCTTAGACCTCTGGTGTGAATGAGTTTATAAGGTTTCCCATGTCGCAGTGCCTGGTGTTCTTCTTGAGAATGATGTGGGTTGTGTTCTTGAGTAAACTGGCAATCTTTGACTCTTCAGTAGCACCTAATTGAAATCACACTTTCTGCAGAAATTGAAATGGAATGGCATCTTGTTACATGTGCGTGCACATGTGTGTGTGTGCGTGTGCATCAAGGGTGATGGTAAAGTGCATTTCAGAAGCTGTAACAATAGAATAAATTTGGATCCATTAAAAACTTCAATAAAATTGGTTTTAACAGACTCAATCGAAATTTAACCACAAGAGTAAGAGAAAGCGCTTTGCCCACCTCTTAAAATACTCACGTATTCAGTCCCCAAACTTTCTTGAGAAGCTTCTCTCAGCCAATCTTTGTTCTCTGCCCTCAAGAATCTTGCGAAAGCAATTAGGGGATATTTTCTGTTCCACACTAGTAATCGGATTTAAAATAAAAACATTCTTCTATTAAAAATTCCATTTCAGAAAAATGGATATGGCTAGCTGGTAAGGACATGTGCTCACCCTTTGGTATTCAGTACCTTGAATAAGTCTATCAATTTATAGGTTTACGTTAAAACTGTTTTCAAGATTGTTCATAAGTGTCAGTTTAATAAAGAGCCATTCCTATAAAATTTTTATATTATCAGCATGTGTGTGCATGTAGTATTGGAGAAAATATACTCCTGTACCTTCTGTCCTGATAATCCTGAACTTTAAATTTCCCTTGTACGGTGGGCATTTTACAGCAGAACCTTCACGAATGCTTTCAGGCTCCATTATAACAATGACTGTTTCTACTCTGCTCTCTTCGCGGAAACGTGCGAGATTTACTCGTGTTACGAAATTCAAAGCTAACCCTTTGGCTGTGCCCTGTGCCTGTTGACTGAGCCAGACTTGACATTTGCTTCTGTTCAGGAAAAATACTTCAGCTGCCAAACTAATATCTCTGCACAGTAAGAAGTAAATACCACGGAGGCAAAATAAATGCTTCCTTAAACGATTTTTTAAAATGTGATCATAGAATATGGAAACTCATCCTTCTTGATGTAATCAGAAAAGGTCAGCCATCAAGCTGCGTCTCAGGCCTTGGAGGGCAGCACCTGCTCTGAACATAAGTGATAAACCGAGTGTGGTGAGGGGGCAGCCATGCCAGGCTCACCTCCCCTGTGTGGGGCCCCCAGGTCTCCTGTCCTCTGTGTGGCGTCCCATTCTGGAAATTGGTCCTGAGATATCCCACTTTGACACCTGATTACACTAGTGTGTGGTGTTTGGGAGATGAATTAATCTGTTATCATTTTTAAAAACCTCTTTCATGTTGCATGAGTTTCCACGCCCTTAGCTCCCGACATTCTCTTTTCTATAGATGCAGCGTTATTTCATGTGACCTCAGTGGGCGGCTCCCAGGCCCACATCTTCTGTTTTGTCTTCTTTTCTCAGCTTTCCCGTCCATCTCACACAATTAGAAAACTCCTTACCACACACTCACTCGCAAAGGTCTCGTTTTTCCCCCAAGTAGATTTTCCTCTGTCTTCAGCTGCACCACTCACTTTCCTTCCCATTAGGCATGAAGTCTTGAAATAATATCCAATCTACTATTTTTCCTTTACCTTCCATTCCAAGTAAGTTGCTGAGGTCTGCCCTTAATTCTTTTCCAGAGTCCCCAAACTACAGCATTGCCTTCGTATCCCCGGTGACATCACCTTGAGTGCTTTCTCATCACCCTGGACCAAGTCTCTACATGGGATAGACAGCTGTCACAAATCCAGTCATCATTTCTCTGGTCGTCCCCTTTGAATGAATGCTTTGCCTGGATTCTCCGATTAGTTACTGAACCCACCCACCTTTTGCTTGTAGGTCCTTTCTCAATTCCCCCTTTTCTCCACACTTAGCTTCTAAAGTCCCACACGTAGCTCTGCATGCTCATTTGTTAAACAGGGAGATTTTGATTCCATTCTTCATGCAGTTGTTGTACCAATATGTTTTAAATATCTCTTTGAAGCTGTCATTTTCTTACAATGTGATTCCTCATTGTCCGCAACATAAAGTCCTAGATCTTTAGCCAGAGATGTAAAGCTCTCTAGTCTTCTGGCCT
This sequence comes from Tonatia bakeri, assembly GCA_004024845.1. Lineage (NCBI taxonomy): Eukaryota > Metazoa > Chordata > Mammalia > Chiroptera > Phyllostomidae > Tonatia > Tonatia bakeri. The sequence continues at coordinate 115,433 of PVIA01002405.1, read as the reverse complement.
CGATGTACCTCTCCAAATTTATCCCTCACTGCTCCTCCACTTAAAACTTCTGTTCTGAAAGACTGGTCTCTCAGGCACAATGTGTGGATTCAGTCTTTAGATTCCAGAGCCTCCTTCCTAGAACAGCCTCTTCACTCCTTTCCATTTGACAGAGTCCCGCCTACCTTCCAAGACTCACGGAGGCCCCCCTTCTCAGCGAACCTTGCTTCGTTTCCCCAGACACATGCTCTGCCCATTCGACTCTCTTGTCTCACTTACTACATGAATTCTTGTGTTACCTCTTATTGCTACTTTTCGTTCTTTTTTAAAAAATTTATTTATTTTTAGAGAGAGAGGAAGAGAAGGAAAAAGATTGGGAGGGAAACATCAATGTAAGAGAGAAACTTTGATTGGTTGCCTGTCATACGTGCCCTGACTGGGGACTGAACCTGCAATCTAGGCACATGCCCTGACTAGGAATCCAACCTGCAACCTTTTACTTCGTGGAAAGATGCTCCAACCAAATGAGCCACACTGGTTAGGCTGCTACCTTTCATTCTTATTTGCCTTTTAATGAATCTGTTTGATCTCTGCATTCTCTCTATGTTGTAAGCATCTGGCAAAAATTGTTTATGGGTGCTGACAATGAGGTTGGCTGGCATAGTGTCTTTGGTAGTTGTCAAGGACATGGTAGGTGCCCACAGAAGATTTCTGGACAAGGGAGTACAATGATCACTCTCTCTGTCTTAGGGGCCTCTTCTTTGAGAAACCTCAGAAATTTGTAAGCAGCATGAGGAAAAACATCTCTGGTAGCACCATCCATACCTTGGGGATGAAATACTCACATGCAAATAATCAGGACTAAAACCCAGCAGGACCGAGTCTGGACCCATGGCAGACATTCTTTTCCTTGGCTTTACTACTTTGGCATCTGGCCAAATAACTCTGTGTCTCTGAGAACATCTGTTCCTGGTTTTATCTGCCTGACTTCCAGGTTCCTCCCCTGCTCCGGAGGCTGCTCTTTGTTACAATGGCCCCTTTTGATTTCTTGGCTTGTGGCCCAAGTTCCTGAATCTGCACCCTGTTTACCCACACTCCTCTCCTGCCACCGGGTCTAACAGTGTATCCTCAACCTTGTGATCTCCAGTCATCGAACACCCGAGACTACTATTCAAGACTGTTATTGAGAGTCTTTTGTGATTTGCAATGTCTAATATTTGAATTTTCTTAGATGCCTGGGGTATATTTTTATTCTGGCCTTTTTGGGGGGTCTTCACAGGAGCTCTTGCACAGTCACATAAAAAAATCCTCCTAATGTCAGGCTCAGTCCGTCTTGCGGCTTCGCCTCCCAGTGTTGGTAGCGGCCTGAAAGTGAATCATCCACTGTGATGCAAGTGCGTCTCTGAGGGTCATCTGATGGCAGCTTGAAGTTCTCAGGGCAGCCAACTTGCTTCCAGCTTGAGCTGCCTGAAGCCAGTTCTCTGATAACATGAGGTTCCTTCGTGTGTCCAGTAGAGATAGTTCAGCAGTATTTATGCAACATCATTTACTTCTCTTGACTATGAGATGCAGGAACATCAAGTTCGCTGTGTAGAATTCACTGTGGTCTGGAACAAGAACATCAGAACCTGACTTGCACCATGCCTAATGGATTCAGAAAGAATTTGATGATGCTTATGCTCAGGTGCTCTGCAAGCTTGCATGAGCCTTGGGAAGCCTTCAGGTGATGAGGTTCCTCTTGAATTCACCCCCCACAGTCAGATTTGGCTACTGGTTGAGGCCAGTGGGCACTGCTGATATTCAATATTCACTACAAAAGCCTTTTTCAGGTCCCCTGCCCAATCTGGCCACTGAATATTAAGAAAAATTAAGCATGGGGCAACTAAAGAACTACATGCAAATAAATAAAATCAGACTGCTACTTCACACCATATGCAAAATTAACTCAAACACAGATCAAAGACCTCGACATCAGAGCTAAAACTATAAAACTCTTAGAAGAAAGAATATATATAAATTCATGATCTTAGATTGGGCAATGATTTCTTAGCAATGAGACCAAAAGCACAAGCAGCCAATGAAAACATAGATGAAGTACCTTTGTTAAAATTTAAAACTTTAGTACTTCAAACGACACCATCAAGAAACTAGAAAGGCAACCCATGAAATGGGAGAAAGTATTTGCAAATCGTGTATCTGAGAAGGGTCTGATATCCAAAATATATGAAAATCTCTTAGCCCTGGCTGGCATAGCTCAGTGGATTGAGCGAGGCCTGCAAACCAAAGTATCGCAGGTTCGATTCCCAGTCAGGTCACATGCCTGGGTTGCAGGCCATAGCCCCCAGCAACCGCACATTGATGTTTCTCTCTCTCTCTCTTTCTCCCTCCCTTCCCTCTCTAAAATAAATAAATAAACAAACAAATAAATAAATAAAGTATTTAAAAGATAAAAAAATTAAAAAAAAGAAAATCTCTGCAACTCAGCAATAAAAAAAAACAAATAACCCAATTTTAAAATGGGCAAAGACATTTCTCCAAAGAAGGTATGTGAATGGCCAGTAAGCAAGCGAAAAGATGTTTGACATCATTGGCCGGCAAGGAAATGCAAATCAGAGTCACAGTGAGATACCACTTCATGCTCAATAACACAGCTGTAATTAAAAAAAAAAAAACAATAATAAGGGTTGACAAGGATGCGGAGAAATTAGAACCCTGTACACTGCTGGTGAGAGAATGAAAGATGGTATAGCCCCTTCCTAAAACAGTTTGGCCTTTCCTCAAAAAGTGAGGCAGAGAATTACCGTATAACCCAGCAGTGCCACTCCTGTTTACATATACATTCCAAGAGAAGCGAAACAATACATCCACATAAAAATTTGTACACAGATGTTTATACCAGCATTGTTGATAGTAGACAAGAGTGAAAACAACCTAAATGCCCACCCGCTGATGAATGGACTAACGGTCGTGTGGTAGACCCATACCATGGAGTTGTTATTCATCAATAAAAAGGAATGCCATTCTGCTCCACACGATAACGTCAGCGAACCTTGTAACATTACACTAAGTGAAAGAAGCAAGACATAAAAAACCGCATATGGTATTATCCTACGTGCATGAAAGTAGATGGTTGCCAGGGACTCTTTGAGAGGTAACACAACATTAGTGTAATTAGATAGCAGGGAGTTTACACAATTTTGTGAATGTAGTAAAAGACACTGAACTGTATACTTTAAAGGGGAGGTTTATACGATGCAAATTTTATTTCAATGACAAAGTGAAGACAGCCTTGGTCTTGTCTCTAGTCAAAGAGCTCTGCTTTCACTCGCTATTTATAACCACCCCCAACGCACATCCTTGTCATGTCAAAATTATTTTCCCATTAAATTCTTTACCTTTATTCTTAAAGGCAACTAGATCATAGTGGTTGTTTTTTTTTTTTTTTGACATCTAATGGGTTTTCTCTAGAATGCCACATATACGCACGAAACAATGACTCTCCGTATTTTCAGGTCCCAGGTCAGTGCCCTCGGAAGCTGAGGTTCTCTTGTTCATGGCTTTGGGAGGAACAGAGGTCTTTAAAAATGGTAGGGACAGACCCAGGGCCTCCCACTCTGAATTTTCTTTATCTTTGAAATGGGAGGAGTACCATGTAGTGTACATGTATTAGAATTTCAATGGCATTATACATGGGTCTCATGCTGCTAAGGACAGAATCTTTTTATTTGGGAGTAAGTCTGCATAACCGCAACTTTCTTCACCTCTGGTGGACATCATTGGCCACGTTTCAGTCACACTTCGTACTTCATCGTCCTTGGAAAGGGGAACTTCCTAAGCATCTAGCAAAGCTATGCTAACCTCATTGAGGGTGGGTAGATAAAGACATCGCAAGTGATCCAGAAGCAGAAAGGGGAACCGGGGCGGTGACTCACGCAAGGCAGTCGTCTTGTGCTTCACAATGTCCGACCAAGGACAGATGGGCGCACCTGAGTGGACGGGACTGTGCTGGTGGTGGACTGACTGGAAGTCTCCACACCTCAAGCGCTGACAACCTCAAACTGCAAAGAGCTTCAGTTTTTATTCTTTATCAAGAAGCATGTCAACTTTCGTGCAGTATGGCTTTGCTCAGCCAGCTTGCTCAGCCAAGCTGATAGAACCAGGTGGAGAAAAAGCTTCCGGAACTTTTAGTGGGGAGCCCAGTCCTAGCCCTGGGGAGATGTGGGCCTCGCGTCACTTTAGGATTACGGCAGTCAGCTTCTGAGGGATGGTGGTCCTGCCCCCCCCCCCCCCCCCAGCGTCTCTCGCATCCCCTGGCTGACTTTTTCAGTTTTAGATCTAGGACGGACCCTGGTGCCAGTCCTTCAATATTTTGCACACCGCGGCCTCGTTTGCCTGACACTCATCCGCTCACCCTCTGTTCTACCGCCGCTCGTCTGTGCGTCAGGCCCCTTACTAGTGCTTTGTCAGCTGGGCCCGAGACACCCTCCCTATTCAGTGGGAGGAAAACCTCACCCTCCAGGATTTGGCTACAAGGTGGGGAGGTCCAATGAATCTAGTTAAACAATGAATATCTTTACTCTCTAATATTTGTAAATCAGTGGCATTCAGCCTTTAGTGAGCGTCAGAATCACGGGGTAGGGATTAATTGAAACCCAGATTGCTGGACCCCCCCGCCCCACCCCCAACCCAGAGTTTCTGGTTCAGTACCTTGTGAGTTTGCCTTCTCACCTGTTCCCAGGTGCTGCTGCTGGTGGTCAGGGACCACACTTTGGGAACCTCTTTTCTAGGACTTCTCCATTTGGTTTTCTCTGTATTTGTTAAATGCCACAACGAATCCAAATACATGAGGCCTTGTACTTCTTAAATGATTTTGAATTGTTTTCTTACAGTTATTTAGAACAATACATACATCTAATTCAACATATTTAAAATTTTATCAGAGCCTCTTATTTTAGAATAAATTACCAAGGTGCAAATGCTCACTGTGATGTAATGATAATGCCGTCCACCACTGCACAGATAATTGAAGTCTCTGTTTATGTTTCCATGTCGTACCTTCTTCCTGTTCCTCCTCCAGTTCTTCTCTTTCCCCTCCCTTTCCTTTTCACCTGTTTATTCGGTGCCTGCTTTGTACCAGACAGTGAGTGAAGGCTCAGGGTACAGAGATCCTCAGAAAGAGGTAAATAAGTTTGCAGGAAAGTCAGACATGGAAAGAGATGAACATGTGACATGTGGCAGGGCGACGGTGGCAGTTAACGTGTGCACAGGAGGGAGGGGCGAGCTTGGCAGGAGGGGTGGTGGGATGGCAGGAAAGGTGTCCCAGAGTCCGAGTGGAAGAGCCCACATGGACTTACAGCCCAATTAGAAGGAAAGGCAATTATAGTAGCACTGATGCTACAATGTTTTTTTTTTTCCTTCTTTGCTAAGTGGTTTAACTTGCAGCCTTGAATAACATAATTATGAACTAGTAAGACCTTAAAAAAAAGAAGGAACACGTTGCTACTTTTAAAGAAAATAACAACTACATAGTTCAACTCAAACAATTTTGTCAGCTGATAAAATTATAGAAATATTTTAGAAAGTTGAAGAAGATCACTGTCACAGGGTTGGATAGATGCATGGATTCCGGGTCAGCTGAGACAAACAGACCCCTTTCCTCCTAGGACTGGCCCAGGAGAGACTCAGAAGTGAGGTCTCGGTTGCGAGAACACAGCTTTGCCATGGAAGGCGCCACCTCCTGGTCAGCCTTGTTGAACTGGCTGGAGCTGAGAACAACTGGGTGGCTACTTCCCGAGAATCCTCTTCCACGTTTATAAAATGAGCCCATGTGCTTGGGCTTCCACCTCACAAGGCTGTGAGAGTGTGACTCAATGAGGGGGTGAACACACGTCATTAGAAAACAGCAGGGGAGCAAGGTTAATTGACAAGGCACCGTGTGTAAGGGCATGGCCCTTGGACTCACTGTTGTACGAGCCACGGCCTCGGTCTGCCACCGCCTTTGCGACTTTGAGCCTAAGTTTCTGTCAAACTGGAATATGATGTGAAACTTTAATAAGAATAAAGGAAGACAATGTGTGCAAAGTGTTGACATAGTTACTAAACAATGGCAAAATAGCACAAAGAATAAAAGCATTTGACACAATAAGAAGCATTTAATCAACCTGAAGACTGCCTGGAAAGATACAGTAACCTACCAGCACCCTGTAAAAAGTGTTATATAAGGAGTTGCTCTAAAATTATAAATCATTTGAGACAGAATCATCCTCAAGAAAGAAGGACCATAAATCTATCAATGTATCAACTGATCACATTGGGAAAACCACATGATCTCAACTCAACTTTTATTTTTGGTGGCCTGGGTTGATTTGGAATCCTGAACTCCTGAACACAGCAGTGAGGAACTGGTTGAAACTTTCCCATAATTATTGAGAAAAGAAAATAACTTGTTTAGTGGGATAAGATCACTTATTCAAGCTAGGTTTTGAAAACTGAGAAGTTTCATGGAGATAATATTTTTAGTTAAAGAAGAAGCGAAGGGACTCCCCCAGGCAACCAAGACTTATCTGTGTGCCTATACCGAGAAATGAGGAGTGTGATTCTTACGTTTTATTGCCAGATTACCATCCAATCCACTATCTGAAAGAAACTTTAATTTAAAACATTCATAAACCTGCCTTCTCTGATTTTTGAAAACAAATAAGCATCATTATAATAAGTCACAAAGATGAATTCAAAGCAGAGCTGCTCCAGATGGGAGCTGCTTACTATGTACCAGGCACTAAATTAAGTGCTTTCCAAGTATTAGCTTCATTTAATCTCCACAGTAACTCAGTGATGTGGACCAATTTTACAGATAGGAAGCCTGAGGCTTAGAGGAGTCTGTCGCTGTCCAATGCTTTCACATCCCATTCGGCTGCTAAGTGACTAGCAGGGATTTGAACCCATTTTCTGTATGCGTACACAACTTAACCATGACGCTACGCTGGCTCACTAGTTGGTTTCAGCTTGCCATGGTGGATTCTAAAGTTGCAGATCAGCCTCCTACCGCTCAGTGCCTGCTGCTGGTCACCTACTAAGTAAGAGCACAAGGGAGGCGTGCAGCTCCTGTTCCATGAACAGGATGCACGGGAATCCCTGCTGCAGGTGAAGGTGCCTCTTCACGGGACGGTGGAGATCTCTGGGCTCACACAGAAGCCCATCAAAGCCTACGATCCACGGTGACCTCACCATGCCAATTCCAAGTGCCAATTACCAGTCCATGTTTCTTTTCCATCCCTTTGCTTGTGGTGAAGACTGACTTCTCCAGGTCTCAGAAGGTGCTCTGAGCTGTTCAACACCAGGAGGCGCTCTGCCTCGAGCTGTCATGGGGTGTCTCCTCATGTTTTCTTTCCCGGTGTTGTTCTTCACGTGCCTGAAGAAAGACCCCTTTCAGGAAGGGAAGCATTCATCGCTGGCCCAAAAAGGCTTTAAAATCATACCTCAATTTCTTACTTTGAAACTTGGAACTTTTTACCTTGCCTGGTACTTTTGCTTTCAGTACATTTTATGTGTCGTCCCCTGATTCTGTGTGAGGAGGCTGCATGGAAGGGCTGGGGACCCAGCCTGACCCTCCTTACTCTCCTGATCCAGACACCGGGGCTGGCGGGGCCCCTGCAGCCCCGGGGGGAAGGCGTGCGGAGCCAGGGCCAAAGTCCGGCTCACTGGGACCGCGGAGCTGCTGCCCGGGCTCATTCTGCAGACCCGCCTGTGCGCTTGTGTCTCCTCTGCGTGCATCCTAGGTCTCACCTCAGTCATTTAGCAAGTCACGGGAAAAAAGTTTTGTTTTCCAAGAATGGCTGGGAAGTCGTGTGTTAGAAATTCCTGATGGTGATATGCAGTTTCTTTCATCTTACTGTGACTGCTACTAAAAAAAATAAATACAATGAGTCTGTGCCATCTGCTGGTAATAGTTACAGATGATGATGTGAGTGGAGTGTGCTTCTGCTGACCCCAGTGAGCCAGAGAATGGGAGGTTTTGGCTAAATGGTTATTTCCCCTTTCTCTCTTTACCCCTCCCTCTTTCACACAGGCACTGCATACCTGTAAACATTTAAGAAATATGATATGCTCAATATTAATACTAAATGTGTATACAAAACTACTGTTTTAGAAAATGTCATAGATTTATGTCTGTAATTATGTCTATGTATGTAGGTAATACCTACATTATATGTATATGGCCCATACACATTGACCATGACAGTCCTAATAGTAAGTACTAGTAAGTACTTAGTAGTATCTCCATTTTACAGATGAGGAAACTGAGGCACAGAGAGGTTAGATAACTTGGTCAAGGTCACAGACATGGCTAAGTGGAGGGGCTAGAGTTTCTGTGCTTTACCACCAGTACACTGCTTTCATGATGAGGGTTCCTGGGCGACTCAGGAAGTGCTTTCGCAGTAATTTGGAAATCACCTTCGGGAACCTTAGGTAGGAGTCTGGCTTCCCAGAGAAAGCCCTGGACCAGGACTCGGGCCAACAGTATTTCAGCCCCAGTTCTCAGCTTCCTCATCTGTAAGCCGGAGAGGACGTTGACATTGCCGTGTGCCTCATAGACGTGAAGGACATCTGAGAACACTCAAAGTGCTGCAGAACTATTCAGAAATGATTCTTTACATGGTCACATGGGAATTCCAAGCTGAACTTTATTGGTGTTAGCCCTATGCCCTCTCCACTCTTCTATGCTACATCGGTGTGTCTTTAAACAAATTGACGTGCAGATCTGTGTGAGCTACTTTCCTGGGGAAAGGAGAGGTGTTACGCTCCCCCTTGGAATATCTTCTCATTGCCACACAAAGAACAGGCTACTCCACTGAGGAATCTCTCTTTTCTTCACATTGGAAACACATACCTTTCGTTTATCCTTTTCACCTAAGGGACCAGAGTTTTGTATTACAGATGAAAATTCCTTTTATGAATTTAAATCAAGCAAAATCAGAGATGCTCAGAATGGAAGGGGTCTCGGCTGAGCGGGACCAACACCTTATTTTACAGATAGAAAAACTGACAGTCGCTGTGAGGGTCCCACTGAAAATCACCCAGCAGATAAAAGCCAAACTGGGCCAAGAACCCAAGTATCCCAACTTCCAGCCCAGGGTCAGTTCCACTTGCTCACCCTGACCCTTGTACCGAAAACTGAGGGTGTTTGGGTCTTGCTGTGGTCTTTTGTCTTATTGCTGATAGCTCTTCCGCTGGAATGCCATCCCCTCTCTAAGCATTTGTCCTTTGTTACTTGCAGACGAAGACTCCATAAGCTGGGAGTGTCGAAGGTCACCCAAGTGGATTTCCTGCCCAGGGAAGTAGTGTCCTACTCCAAGGAAACCCAGACTCCTCTGGCTACACATCAGTCTGAAGGTGAACTTTGTCTTTTGATTACTTTCCCTGTTATCTTTGGAGAAACTGCCAGGGAGTCCCATCCTCCTTGTTGATTTCCTCTGTTGTTATGAGTTCTTCACAGGACATAAACATAATGACACACCGAAGGCTTAAGCCTCTTTTGTCTCTGATTTTGAAAGCTCTAAAAAGGGAACCCCCTGGTACTCCTCCAAAGGACCCATGAACTTGAACACGGATAACTTAGTGAGGTCACAGTTTATCAAAACTGGGTGGGAGGCCAGAGGAATCGCCAAAGGGTGATGCAATAGAAACTTTTCCAAAGTTGATCAGTAAGAAGAGTGTGTACATTAAGATTCCTTTGCAAGAGTTAGCAAACTACAGCCGACCACCTGTTCCTCAAAACAGTGTTGTAGGATACAGCCACACCCAGTTGTCTGTGGATGCGTGGTTGCTTTCTGGCTACGATGCTAAGTTGAGTGGCTGTGACAGAGAATTTATGGCTCCCATAGCCCAAAATCTCTAATCTGGTGCTTTAGAGAAAAACTTTGCTGACCCCGGATTTGCTTTGCCAATTTTGCCATAATTTAAAAAGCTTTTCAATGCAAGCTCTGCAGAGGTGACTGGGAATTGAACTCATGCCTCCTTCATACATACCAGAACCATCATGTGGAAAACGTGCATTCAAATCTCAGTGGATCAAAACAATACATTCATAAGAGATGTTGAAGCTGATAAATCAGAACACTCCCTGGAAGCCCAGAATTACACCAGAGCAGAAGAGGGACCTGTGTATACTTCAAAGAGGATAAGCGAAGCTGGCATCCTTCGAGAGTAGAATTACTGTTCCAGCTAAACACATTCTTTTTTTACTTCACGTTGTTTTATTGCTTGGTGCGGGAAGGAGGGTGCCAGAACTCTGGTTTCACTGTTGTTATGTAGTCAGCCCTGTGAAAAAGCCGTGAGAATGAAAAATGATTCGCATTCCCTGCTTGGTTTATGGCAAATATCTATAAATCAGTGCAGTTTGGTTTGTGCAAGCTACAGAGCTTTTCAATTTCAGGTTTAAACACACAAGGCCAAAAGCAAAGTGAAATCTGATTCCTTGAAGTAGAGCGCGGCCTGCAGGCCTTGTGAGACCCTTTCCTCGGTAATGCTGGCTGGCATGGGGACCATCCCATTGGTTGGTAGCAGGGCCTTCATTTTTCAAGTCTGATGATGAAATGAGTGTTTAGAAGCAAACACGTAGCACCCTCTGGTGGTGAAATTTGAAACCACCCACGGCAACAAACGTGAGGCCTGTGCATTAATGTGGAAGAAAATACAAAGTCAGAAAAGCTTTTGGGAACTTACCTAGTCTATCCTTGGGCCTCCAGGCAGATCAGGAAGATCATTAAAAAACAAACTCACCACCCAACCCAAACATTTGTTTGAGTTAATTTGCTGCCAAAGGTATTTGCAGACTGTAGCCTGAACTGTGTTTATTTAGCCCCAAATTTGACTCACAACATAAAGTTATACAACTGAAATAGGAGAAGGAGTATTTTTTTTGGGGGGGGGGGAAATGCGTAGACTTCAGGTATTGGAAAAGGTACAGGAATATTTACAAGGGAAGATAAATTAAGGATGAACTGGCATCCACTCCAGACTTTTAAACGGGACCATCAAAAGGAAAAGGCTGTGCATTTCGCTTTATTACTGCAGAGAGAACCCGGGAGCCTCATTATGCTGTGGTCCAAGCGGCAGGACAGAAGGAATTTATTTCTCGGCTATTGGCAGAAGTCCGTTCCGTTCTGTTAACGAGACTCATAGAGAGTTTTGTGGTGATGGATGTTTCAGTAGTTCAGATTCCATAACACAGACTGGAGCTCAAAACTAGCTACTGTAGCTCTAGACATTAAAGCCATTGCCAAGGGGATTGGACATGGAGAACTTTGGATTTGGGTTCAGCAAATTGTCCTCTCACTGCAGATGACCCCTTGACCTTTGGCTGCCCAGAGTCACCCAGCCACCAGACTGATGAAGGTGCCCAGTGCTTACCTTTCACTTGCTCTGTGAAGGAAGGTGGCAGAGGGAGGCCCAGGGGCAGCAGGGGGCAGCAGTCAGCAGCGAGGGTCTACCACATGGCAGGTTTGGGTCAGCTTACAGACTGGGGGCTTGAGCCTTGGCAATGTCTTCACAACAACTATAGCCCTTTAGGGGCAGGAACAACGAACTACTGAATCTGTGACACAGTGAGGCCCCTGAACGGATGACATTTAAAGCTGTGGTGTGTATAAGAGTCACTTTAGCTCATTATTGCCTACCTTCGTAGGCAATATGCGAAGGAATGATGATTATTTTTTAAAATCAGTAATGATCTCAGAGTATTGATGCATTCTACATCTAATGGGGTCCTTGTGCATTTGTTTTTTTTACGTGTTCCCATTTTATTCTTTAAAATCAAGGGGAAGATACTTGGGATTTGTCCAAGCTTAACTCTTCTCTGTTATGTACTGAAATGAATAGTCTCTTAATCTGTGGTCCTAGTGACCTGTTATGAGAAATGCTCCAGAGAGTGATTTAAACCAGGAAGATTTAGGAATGATGTCTGCGTGAACACTGACCACCCCTACCCAGTACAAGTTTAGAACTTCCCTCTCTGCTTCCGGTCACTAGTTGAAGAGAAAAAAGCTGAGATTAGGAAACACTGCTTTGGGGGGAGCTAGATCTCTCTGCCCAACAAATATTTTAAACACATGCCTTTTATTCCCAAGTAGTAAGAAAGGAAAAAAATACGTGATTCCCTGCCAAACTACCTCTGCCTTGCCTATTATTAGTATCTTTCTTTTCTGACAATGAGGTCCTGATATCATTTAGGAAGCCAGTCATCTGCATCTTTATTAGGGAAAGTGCTGTCTCATAACAGGCACCCAACAAACGCTATTGAGTGACAAAGATGATGCCAGGCATCCTAGAAACTGCAAGTTCTCTAGTGACCCCTGGCAGGGTGAGGATTTAGTAACTTACTGGAAAGATGCAAACCAACCTGGAGGGAGGAAGAGGAACAGGAGACTCATACAACCTGCTGATAGTTTTGAAGGATTAGCGGATCTTCTTCTTCATGATATCTTATAAATTGGAAATCAGCAACCTCACGTTGACCACCCCACCTCCCCTCACTTCCCTCTCATGCCCTATTTCTTGTATCCAAGAAAGACCAGTTTTCTTGCATTTTCCATGGTGCTGTGCAGCCTCATGCCTCAATACACTTGTCCATACTGTCTCCCCACCCGGAGTGCCATCTGCCTGCTTGCCTTCCTTCAGGACCACAATCAAGGTCAGGTCCTTGGTAATCCCACTTCCGGTTAATGTCCTTTCTCATCTGAGCACAGTTCATTTCCCCTTATCCCACTACACATGGTTTTTATTTAAACACCTAACTTTTAGACTGTGATCTCCTTGAAGGCTTGGTGTGCATTTTTTTTCTTTACCTCCAGGGCCAAAGGAGTGCCTGACACAAAGCAAGGGCTCGGTAGATAACATGGAAGAAATGAAGAAGGAGAGAGTCCTAGAGGAATAAAAAAGAAGGAAGAGAAACTGCTTGTTGTATTTCAGGGAGGATGGAGTATGATCCATACATTAAGGCTACATTGGTTTTATGGGGTTTTTTTTAAGATTTTATTTATTTTTAGAGAGAGGGGAAGGGAAGGAGAGAGAGAGGGAGAGAAACATCAGTGTGAGGAGGCAGTGTGGAAACCCCTCTGGGTTTTCCCTGCAATGCTCATAGTTCACGAACTCATTGGATCATTCCTTTCTTTCACCCTGTCTCCATGCTGCCCCAAGGACTACCAAAGGCCTCATATGACCTTGTCAGGTGCTCACCCCTTTGCTGCTCCCCTCTTCTTCTGCAAGAAGTGAGGGGAGATCAAAATTAAGATTGGACTTCTCAACAACTGACAGTTTAATCCTAAATTTCCTGTACCTCAGTGGTCCCAGGAACATAATTCTTTCATACAAAATTGCCGAGTGAAGTGATTTTCCAGAGTGCCTAAGTGGAAATGTTGATTTGGAGCCTTACATTTGAAACCAGATAGTTCTTAGAGGCACAGTTTCCTAATGGGAGCCAGTCCCGAAACACCTGCAGATGAGCTGGGAGCAAACAGGCCGTGGCGTTCAGTCTCCACTCAGCCTCTTTGGTTTGCTCCCAACTTCCTGGACCTTGCACTCTTCCTCTGACTCGTTATTAAATCAGCCGTGTGTTTGGAGGCAAGCCGTGGCGGCATCTAGGTTGAAAATTAAAATTCCCTCGTGAAGGTGACGGCACTAATCTTATTTTTAGCTTCTGTTCCTTAGATAAGAGCTGACACAATTCCAGGGAGAGATTGACATCTGCCTTTTTTTTTTTTTTTTTTCTTCCTTGGAGTATGCCTGCTATTTCCCCTTTGACACTGGTTTAAAGTGTTAATCCTCTTTCAGAACAAACTGCAGAGCCTCTGGGCCCATGTTAATAGGGTCAGGGATGGAGGGATCCTCTCTGGGGAGATTAGTTTTCTTTACACAATGTTAATCTCATATCTTTGCAAGTCCCTTGAAAGACTGAAGGGGGGAAAAACTATCTAAGGAACATAGACCTTCCAGGCATTACTTTTGAAAGACATTATTTACATTAAGTAGTTAAAATGCCCTGGTTTTAAAAAAAGCTCATTGTTTTCCGTATCTCTGAACCATTTTTTCAACTATTAATCATGACAGCTTTGATGGTTTAGTTCTTGGTTTATGTTAGACAATGAAATGATATACCAGTCTGGATATTCCTGAGGAGAAGCCTTTAATCTCTACTTGGGACCAGTGACAAAGCAACACCTATCTCTCGAAAGAATAATAACTAATGAAGTGGCTACACTACTGCTCTGAAGTCTAAGGACCTTTCCTGTGATTTCTTTTGGAGCTACTTGTCCGATTCTCCCCAGACAGTATGGGCACCAGTGGGTGAGCTGGACTGTGCTTTCTAAGTAGGAAGCCACTTAAAAGCAGGAGTCCTTTGAGTCACCTGGTCAATGGATTAAATAAGTGCATGCAAGTGTTGACTATGTTGCCTGCAAAAGCCAGAGTGACCCACCAAGCAATATGATTCTTAGCATAATAGAAACAAGGTCCTTGCCATATACTTTGGAGTTGAACAGATCACTAGACCCATAGAAAGTTTTCTGAAGTGGCAGGTCTCTGTAATTTTAAAGATTTATCCCCTGTCCTCTAGCCTACCTATGCCGTAACAAAATAGTGGTACACCAATCCAGTGTACTCTCCAGGTGCTGTTGGCACGATGCCCTGCGTCGACGGGAAGGTGGTCACGGTCTGTAGATAGAACCAAGGAGCCAGCTCAGCCCTGCTGTAAAATGATGACGGTGTGCGGAGAAGTGAGGTGGTTCTTCTCTGGCTGTCAGGCAAGGCTTTGTGTGGAATGTGGTTTGGAGGTGCTCTCAGGCCTCCTTATTCTCCCCTACATTCAATTTCCTATCATTTCCCGGTCGGCACTGTCACTTTCACATAATGGGCTGGTGGGGCTGCAATTCACCAGAATAAAGTCAGGAAGCCACAAAATTTAAAATTTGCGTTTGATTTTGGCAGACATATACGCAGACATTTATCACAACCAGAGAAATTCCCTGGGCCTGCGCCGTGAGCTAAAATATAGAAATTTGAGCTTGTCATCTCTTCTTTAAGCTGTCCAGTCCCATTAGAAGTATCTATCTCACCTCAGCATCTTTAAACTCTTCACGCCATTGACACTATTCAATGGCAGTGACAGTTTGATCCCTTAAATCCTTCTTTTCAATGGACACTTCATTAAAGATCACCACAGCAGGAAAAAATCCAGTTATCTGTTACGGCTGACAAGTTTTCATTCTTGAACTCCAAGTGAATTTTCATTTTCTTCAGCCCCTATTAGGGCAAATAACCAACACCAATTCCCCAAGTGACTATCTTCTGATACCAATTTCTTTACCAGGCTGGGATTGTGGTTTCCAACAGGAGAAAATAACTCTGGTTAACTGAAATAGAAAAGGGATTTGTTGGAAAGATAGGGGCTACTTGGTGGAATTGACAAAAAGTTAGAGATTTAGGTCAGAAATAAAAAGAAGGCAGTGCTAACCCTCAATGTGACTGCATTGGGACACAGGGTTTATAGGAGGTAATGAAGGTTAAATGAGGTCACCAGGGTAGAATCCTCATCTGATAGGACTGGCGGCCTCGTAAGAGGAAGAAGAGAGATCTGTCTCTCTCTCTCTACACGTGCATGCACCGAGGGAAGGCCAAGTGAGGACGTAGTGTGGAGCAGTCAGCGAGCCAGGAAGAGGGCTCCTGTGCAAAAGTCAATCGGCTGGTAACTTGATCTTGGACTTCCCAGCCTCCAGAACTGGGAGAAAATAAATTGCTGTTGTTTAAGCCTCTCAGGCTATGGTATTTGCTATGGCAGCCACTGTGTGAGCTAACATAGCGAGGCCACCCTACAGAATCTGTTCAGCCTGGTGAGAAGATGTAAATCTCCTGGACTTCCAGTCACTCGACAGCCATCACTATGCTCAGGATTTAAACTCTGTAGTCACTGCTGCCTTGTAAACCTCCCCCTCCCCCAGCACTTTGACCACGCTCCCTCGAGATTTAAAGAGCCATATGGAAGTCTACTAGCTCAGGCTCAGTTACCTCCCCTGCCGTAGCTGAGAGGGGCTAGGCAGAGGAATGACTACCCCGGCCCAGCTTCCTTAATCTTACGGGAACCTGTGATTCTACTTTGACCTGGTTTGCTATACTCCCTTCCAACAAAAGGTGTTCAGATACTGGGCACCCAAAAATATATGTTTAACAAAATGCCCCCTCTGGAGTGAGAAGAAAAAAAGGTAGGCAAAGAGACAAATTATAGAAATTATATTTATTATGTGCTCATTGCATGCCTGTATGTTATTGCACTTGTACTGTTGCTACAGAATTTACTCACCTTCTGGAATAAATCAGAAGCGCAGAGAGAATGTAGCTCTTTTATTTTGTCCTCAGTTGTTTATAATACTACTGCCTGTCTGGGGGAAAATGGGAAAAATGCATGAGATAAACAACTTCAGTACAATCTCTTGCTTATTTTAAGCAGACTCAGTTGGTATGTTCAGTTAAAATTGGGCAGAAATTTTCAAATTGTCATGTACCCTCACTTTCACCTACGTGCCTCCCTAAGGTCATGGACAAGTACAGAGGGGGAGAGGATGAGGTTTACATGACCTGATGGCCTTGGTGGTCCCTCATGCCTGTCTTTCCCAGTATGCTGGCTGACTTCCGCTGCTCTCTGATATGATGTTCCCTGTCCACCTGGGCACTGGCACCTGGTGCTACAGCGCACAGCTAGAGAGCTGTGGCTGTTCTTTTGGCTTGTCATGATGTTCTTTGGCTTGGTCTCCTCTCAGATTTCATTGTCTCTAGACTCTGAGTTAATATCCTGTTCTCTATGTAGACTCTGACCTAGAAGTCTATCCCCAGCCCATGCTACACAGTCCCTTATTCCACCACAGTAGACTGCCTGGAAGACTGGCTCTCAATTCAGTGTCCATGCCTCAGATGATCTGAGGGAGGCTCAGAAGCACTCACGAGTTCTCTCTGCCGTATCACACCAGCCAACTCCAGTGAGGCTGGTCACCCTGTGGTGAATGAGACCTGTTATATAATGGTCTCCTCCTAGACTCCCAAACAAGGAATTTGGTTCAAGGATCCCCATGTTTGTGTCTCTTCTCAGTCATCTGACACTCCAGTTTTTCTAGTGCTTCTCCCCAGAAAGTAGAATGTCAGATATATTTGACAAGTTTTCTCCTCTACTCCCTAAATAGTCCTTTCTTTGCCACTTATTTGGAAATAAATTTAGCCCCCACTAGGGCAAAATAACCAACACCAATTCCTCAAGTGACTGTCTTCTGATACCAATTCTACACTGTACATTTAGGAAAGGAGTAGACAGGAGGACTGACCTTTACTATTTTTTGACATTCTAAATGACAAGAAAGAGGAATTTGGAATATCCTTTCTACCTCATTTAAATATAGCTATCACCCTACTGTGGGATTCTAAAATTCAGTTTTTTTGAGAAGGCAGCTGAATCTTTTTTTAAGAGATTTTATTTATTTACTGTTAGAGAGAGGTAAAGGAGGGGAAAAGAGAGGGAGAGAAACATCAATGTATGAGACATACGTCAGTCAGTTGCCTCTTGTACACCTCCAACTGGGGACTTGGCCCACAACCCGGGCGTGTGCCCTGACTGGGAATCAAACCAGCAAACTTCTGGCTCGCAGGCCAGTGCTCAGTCCCCTGAGCCACACCAGCCAGGGCAATAGATGAATCTTTAGTTGTTTTGCTTTCATTCTTCTATGTCAGATTCAAATTCTGTAGCAAATGAATGACTTAGGTAGACGAGAGTGAAGATCACTATGTTCAGAAACACAAATAGGAAAGTGCATTCGTAATTTTCAAATATAACTCTCACTGCACTCCAAAATGAAGAGAATGTTTTTGTTCAGTGCTCCCAATCAATAATAAGGTTAAGAAATACTGGGACTAAAGAACACTAAGGGGCATATTGAGCCTTTTATTCCCTTGAGAATAATAATTAATATGCCGGCTAACTCAAGAAGTATGTAAAAGTTCCACTTCCAACATGGCAACATGGGGAGCTAGCTCTGTGGATCTGCTTTCCAGTAAAACTAGTGAAAATTGTTTTTATAAAACCCATTCAAAGTGTCTGGAAATGGTCCCATGGTCACACAGCAATTTTTTAAAAAATTTATTCAAGAAAACTTGCTAAAACAGGATAAGAACAGAGTCTGTGGTGTTTGAACCACAGCCTGCTCTCTTCCTCCCTCTTCCCAGTTCAGCTAGAAGCAAACTCCACCTCAAATGGGTACGTGAAGGAGAATACAGAGGTATTTCTCTTCCCAACTCCCAGTGGGAGGGCTGTGGTATCTTCCTGGGAAGGAGCAGGATACTAGCATTTCTATTTCTGCCCCAAGCTAACTGTTACAAAGCTTAAGTTCCAAGCAAGTGCAGCAGAGATAATGGGTGCTCTCTTCTTCAGCCTAGTCCTGTCTTGAGGAATGGGAACTTCACCTTGAGTTCAGCATCCTAAAAATACTGGAGCCCCTATCACCCTCACCTCAAGTTCATGTGTAAAGTGGAGGTTCTATTCAAAGAGGGGCAAGCCAAATAGGTTAGAGGTCAGTTCTGAACAGGGGTGTCACTCACAGAGAAGGATGCCACTCTCTCTCCCCCAACTCCAGAGTCATGGCTCAGAGATTTTGCCCAGGGAAAGAAGCAGGTCATAAAAAATGCTCAGAATCTTTTCCCAAAGAAGCTAACTTCATTTGCAACAGAATGTGGGCATGTTTAGTTCTAAGGAAATCCTCAAAACAATGGAGGTTAGGTGTAAAGCAATTGAGCAGCAACTGGTAGAGGCATTTGAGGTATAAGCTGAGCTATCGGCCAGCTAGTTACCCAAACAGAACCATGAAAAAGGGCAGCTAAGAATACCCTTCTTGGGATTAGAAAAATCTCAACTGATCTAAAAAACTATCCCTGTATGCCATGTGGGTTCTAGACTTATTGGGGAGATCACTTCATAAATTATATAAATATCTACCACTATGTGGTATACCTGGAACTAATATAAAATAATATTGAATGTCAACTGTAATTGAAAAATAAAAAAAAAATTAAATAAAATAAAAAACTATCCCTGTAAAGGAACTTGAATTCAATTAAATCAATCTGTGGAGATATCTGTTCCCTGGAGCATTGTTACTGAAAACAACAGCAGTAACTAATTAGCCAGTAACTAGTGGAACTTAGCAGCTGGGTGTGGTCAAGGGAAGGGACAGTTAAAGGGACTGCAAAAGATGGTCACCCCAGGATGTGTATGCACACGCACAAGGCTACACCCTCCTAGGAGCAATGTTAGAGGTTTCACACTGTGGGTGGGAGCGGGCAGGGGAGAACAGACTTGACCAAAATGATTCAATCACTAAACAAATAAACAAGCAAATAGCAGTAACCAGCCCCCAAGGAAGGGGAAGAGGATCAACCAATATCCAAAATCTCTTAAAATATATTATCAAAAATAGTCAGTTTCCAACAACAACAGCAAAAGTGAAGCATGCAAAGAAACTGGCAAGTCAGGGGAAAAAGTAGGCAAAAGAAACAGTCTGTGAGAGTGACCAGATGTTGGTTGGATACAGTAGATAAAAATTTCAAAGTACATGAAGATATGATTATGATAATTGCATCAGAGAATATCGATAAAGAGGTAGAGATTATTTTTTAAAAGAGCCAAATGTAAATTATAGATTTGAAAAGTACAAAAACTGAAAAGAAAAATTCATTAGAGGGCACAATGGTAAATTGAAATGGCAGAAGAAAGAATTGGCAAACTTGAAGATAGATTGATAGAGTATTCAATCTGAAGATTAGAGAGAAAAAAACAACAAAGAAAAATGAGATTCCTCAGAGCAATGTGGGATACCATTTGATGAACCAGCACACATGTTATGGGAGTGCCAGAAGTGAGAGAGAAAGGAGCAGAAAATATTTGGAGAAATAATGGCTGAAAACTTCTCAAATTTGATAAAAACTGTTATCTACCAACCCAAGTGTCTCAACAAATAGAGTAAATTCAAAGAGTTCCAGAAAAAGACACATCATGGTAAAAAATATTGAAAGCAACAGAGAAAAGGAATTTTCACTTACAGGGGAACCTGGCTAGATTAACAATTGACATCTCATCAGAAACAATCACAGTTAGAAGACAGTGGGATAACGTATTTAAGGTGCTCCAGGAAAAAAAACTGTCCACCAATAAATGTGAACCTAACAAAAACTTTCTTTCAGAAACAAAGGTGAAATAAAGACACTCCCAGGTAAGCAGTGAGAGAATCTGCTGCTAACAGACCCACCTTATGAAAATGCTAAAGGAAGTTCTTCAGCTTGGGAGCAAGTGATCTCAGACAGTAGGTCAGACCCACTAGTAGCACTATAAAGGACGTGGGTGAGAGAAACGCTGCATTTGGCCTAAGAAAATGATTCCAAATGGTACTTGGAATCATCAGGAACAAATGAAGAAAATAAAATATTAAAGCTAAATAACAAATCTATAAGTATATAATTGCTCTTTTTTTCTCTCAACTTCTTTAAAATACATAAAATTATATAAAGTAATAATTATAAGAATGCATTCTTGGCTTTGTAACATATATACATTTATTACATATAATAATAGCATAAAAGAAGAAAAGGGCACAGAGCTGTATAGGTGCAACATTTTTGTATGTTACTGAAATTAAGTTAGTATAAATCTAAAGCAGACTCTGATAAGTTAAGCATTTTGGTATGTAGCCTAGATATCTATCCCAAGCCTGTTACATGGTAAGAGAATTCCATCCACTTAATGCACTTCCCACTCACATCTGATGTTTCCTTCCATATGAAGCTCAGTTAGAGTAATACTCCTGACCTCTTGCTGCCCCTGCACTCACTCCACCCCACCTGCGAGAGAGAGAGAGAGAAAGAGAGAGAGAGAGAGAGAGAGAGAGAGAGAGAGAGAAGCTATCACTATTATCATAGAGCCCTAGCAAGGAATGAGATTTCCTATAAAATTCTCAGTGCAGGATTCCAGTTTTGTTTGGATGGTTTTGTTGCAAGAAATCATTTATCTGAGTGAGAAGCTTTCCTTTTCATAGAATAAGATCATTTTTTTGAACTATGGGAGAAGAGTTGGTCTCATTTAACAGCTCCAAATTTGTAGAGTGAAATTTGTGTCCTTGTGTTCGATAGAGCAAGTGGTCATTCTCTCTGTGAGTGTGGCATATTGAAGACTCAGGATGTTGCTAAATGTTTTTCTAGTACTGGAAAAAAAGAGTGAGTTGATAGCTCAAAGAAAGTGAAAATAACCTTCAGTTCCCTCTGCCTGATGATTCTCTGGTGTCTCTGACAGCCCACTCACATTTCCTGATTAAGTAAGCAATTGGGGTCAGGCATGTGGTCATGCATAGATAGAATAATATGCTGAATCATATTAGTTCCAAGGCAAAATGCAAAATAGGATGAAATGTGTATTAATATGATGAAATTGTATGTGTTTATAATGTATTAACTGTTCACAGAGAGTGGAATTTGCTTGGTGTATCACTAATCTCCTAATTCCCATTGGTCCTGTCCTTGCTCTCTGCCTGAGGACACCCACATTCATGTGCTTTCCTACTCACAGGGCTACCATTTCAAATTTCCTTCCATTCCTATTTTCTCCACTGTAGCTCCTACTGAAAAAACCGTCCTCTTTCTCTTGAGCAACCATTTCGATTTGTTTGGACATCACAAAATTCCTATCTTTTTTCAACCCTTGCTTTCAGAGGATATTACAACAATAAATGAGAAAATGATTGGAAAATTCCTTTCCTTAAACTATTATCTCAAATGATAATAGTTTGGTTTTGGTGCTGGAGGACTGAGGAAATGGGTGTGTAATACCAATTTTCCCCTCATAAAATGGATCAGGACAGTGTTTTTGCCAAAATTGAGGGCTTCTTAGTAATGATGAGTTTTGAGATCTGCCTATTTTCCCAGACAAAGAACGCAGAGAGATGTACCATATTTCTTAATGTACCTGGATAGAGAGTTTGAGCAGCTGTTACATTTGCACAGTGGTAACCTCAGCAGAGTCATCTCACAGAACTAAATAGTGGTCCAATCATCTTCAGGTGCCCCGGACAAGCAGTGATTTTGTCTGTCAGAGGGACTCTTGGGTGGGCTGTTGGTAATGTATCTCCCAATAACCATTATTAGAAATGTCAGTCTAGGTAAATGCATGCTCATCTGGGTCCATTTTATCTTATTTTGTTTTGATTTAACCCAGATCTTGCGATCCAAGTGTTATGTTGAGCATTAGTTTACTGAGGTTTGGTGAAATTTGAAGAGGAGGGGAAAAAATGTTCCTCTGTATCCTTACAGAGACAACACACTGAGGAAATACGACTTTTCCCTCCCTAGTTTGGTAATCCTTGGCTTGGCATATTTGGGTAAGAAAATGAAAGGTTTGCCCACATAGTTGAAATCTCTCGTCACATTATATCATCCGAAGCCTATTTGTATGTTGGGATCATTTTATTTGGTTTTGGTCAAACATAAAAGTGTTTTGTGGTCTCCTATTTTTTCAAGGCCTTCTGGCTTTGGGAAAATTGAGTGATTTCATCCCTGTCCGGGTTTCCTAGTGAAATCTCGTATTTTTACTCACATTACTTGATCAATTAGTTATGTCAGCTGCCCCAAATGTGCCTTTTTATTAATAGCACCTTTTATCAACCCATTGGAATTAGACATTGCAACCACAGTCTGAGTGAGGCTGGTAACATCTTGCAATAATTTATTAATATTACTTTAAAAAATGCCACCACAATCGCGCATTCGTGAACTTTTTGGATGTGTCCCTGTGTGAGAAATTGCATTTGTATTATTATTAGTTCTGACAAACTGGATTAGGTCTTGGCTATTGTTAAGTGGTTCTATCTGACCTCAAATCTACTGAGAGATGCAGCATTTTTAATGAATTTAATTAAAACTGCATGCAGTTTGTGGAGTTGCCTCTAGCCAATATGCCATTCTTCTCGACTGAATGGAGTTTCTGCTAATGTGTAATGATGTTTTCTATGAGAAATGTTTGAAACTCCTTCATAGTAGCCCCAAGGTAGTTTCCATGGAATGACATGGTGATGAAATATTAAAATCATAAAAAAATTTTTTCTACTTAAGTGAGTCATGTTTACACTAAGTAATGTATGCACAGATGTGTTAAACATGTTTGTTGAAGCTGTGAGAGACGTGGGTTGTATTTCCACAGCAGCAATATGTTGGCAACGAAAGAATTTTAAGAAATTCAAATCTGGCAACACTTCGGACAATCTGCTATATGTATTATTCTTTGAAGTATAAAAAAGAGGCCATTATGGAATTTTCTTTTAACATTTAGTTCATTTGGCCAACTAGTTTTAATGATTATCCCCTAACAAACAAGAATTTTATATAAAGGTGGCTCTGAGCATCACTTTTAAACAGTCTTGGAACACATCAGTGATAGAACTTCATCTTTTTTCAAAACAAAGACATCCACTGCACTTTCTTTTTCTTAATCTTTTTAAAATTATATTTTGCTGGTTATGCTCTTACAGTTGTCCCAGTTTTCCCCCCTTTGCCCTCCTCCATCCAGTACCCCACACTCCCTCCGGGTATCCCCACACCATTGTTATGTCCATGGGTCATGTGTGTAAGTTCTTTGGCTACTCCATTTCCTGTACTGCACTTTACATCCCCATGGCTGTTCTGTAACTAGCTATTTGTACTTAATCCCCTCACCCCTTCACCCATTCCCCCATATCCACCTCCCATCTGGAAACCATCAAAATGATCTCTGTATTCATGATTCTGTCTCTGTCCTTCTTATTTATGTAGTTTGTTTTTTAGATTCAGTTGTTGATAGATATGTATTTATTACCATTTTACTCTTCATAGTTGTAATCTTCTTTTTCTTAAGTACCTTTAGCATTTCATATAACAATGGTTTGTGATGATGAACTCCTTTAGTTTTTTTAATTTGTTTGTTTTGTTTTGTCTGAGAAGCTCTTTATCTGCCCTTCAATTCTAAATGATAGCTTTGCTGGGTAGAGCAATTTTGGCTGTAGGTCCCTGCTTGTCATGACTTTGAATATTTCTTGCCAATCCCTATTAACCTGCAAAGGGTCTCTAGAGAAATCAACTGACAGTCTTATGGGAACTACCCTGTAGGTAACTAACTTCTCTTGCTTCTTTTAAGATTCTCTCTTTATCTTTAACCTTTGGAATTTCAATTATGATGGGTCTTGAAGTGGGCCTCTTTCCATTCATCTTGTTTGGGACTCTCTGTGCTTCCTAGGCTTGCATGTTTATTTCCTTTACCAAATTAGGGAAGTGTTCTTTCATTATGTTTTTCAAATAGAGTTCCAGTTTCTTGCTTTTTCTCTTCTCCTTCTGGCATGCTTATCATGCAAATGTTGGAGTGCTTGAAGTTGTCCCAGAGGCTGTTTACACTATCCTCTTTTTTTGTTTGTTTGTTTCTTTTTTCTTCTTGTTCTGACTGGTTGTTCTCATTGGTTTGATTCTTGGCTTCACCTACTCTACTGTTGTTTCCCTGTAAATTGTTCCTTATTTCAATTAATGAATTCCTTGTTTCTGACTGGAACTTTTTTATGCTGCTGAGGTTCTCACTAAGTTCTTTGAGCATCCTTATGTTTTGAATGCTGCATCTGATAGACTGTTTATCCCCAAGCTAGGCACTCAAGGTGCACTCTTTTGTGGGTAGAGCACCCCCTCCTCTTGTACTTGAGCCTTGGCTGCTGTTGGCAGATCAGTGGGGGGGATTTACCCAGGCCGGTCAGCTATAAGGATTGGCTGTGACCACTGACCACCAACCTCCAACCTTTGTAGAGGATCTGCTATGCAGGGGCAGAGTGGTGGTGCTCTAATGTGGTCTGTAGCTGTCCACTAGGTACACTGACCCTGAGGATTCCCAAGTGGTGCAGGCCAAGGTCAGCCCCAACCTATGTTTTGCCTCTGGCCACCCTGACTAAGCTGTAAAGCAATCTGAGATGGCTGCTGATTGTGCTGGGCTTGAAGATTTCCAGGCAAAGCCAAGCTGTGGATCTAAGCTGGCTGCTGCTAATGCCAGGCCTGGGGCTCATTGAGGCCAGCTGTTGCTTATTTAATAGGATTTAAGAAGTTGTGCACTATGAGCCAAGACCAGCCATTCATGTGGAAAAGCAGCTTGGGTGGGCTGGTAAATTGGGAGGGCCAGAGTCTCTGGGGGTCTCCAAGGTCGATCAAACAGTGTTAGCCAGGTTAATGGAGTCCTAGATTTTGCACCAGCTTGCTAGTTCTGTGGGGGGAGGATTTAGAAAAGGGATGATGGACTCTGCTTGCCCCAATGCCAGACACTTTAGTTTCTCCCTGTATACTACTGGTGCCTTTCAAGCAGCTACCCCAGTGTGGACTTTGGAGGAAGTGAGTCTGAGTAGGTGAGTCTGTGTGTGGGTTCTTTAAGAGGAACTACTTGTGGTTCTAGCAGTTTCTTTCACCAACTCAATCTCCACTGGTTTTTGCAGCCAGAAGCTGTGGAGACTTATCTTCCTGGCACTGGAACCCTGAACTGGTACTCCTCGGTGAACAGGCTGGTTCTCCTCACTCCTGAGATATCTCTCCTGAATTTTCATCCACCACAAGTGGGTGTGTGGCCAGCCCTTCACATCTGTGCCCCTCCTACCAGTTTGGATGGATGCGGTTTCTTTAATTCTGTGTTTGTCAGACTTCCATTCAACTCAATTTCTGATGGTTGTTCTACATTTTAATTGTAATCTTGATGTGGCTCTGTGAACAGGCAAGCCATGTCTGCCTACACTGCCATCTTGACTGGAACTACACGTTTTCTTAATGTTTTAAAGGAAGGAATTGTTTAATAAAACCTTATGGAAGGGGCCAAATGAAGCATTCTGATTGAATAGACTCAAATTTTGACTCTGGATGTTGATCTTTGATGATAATGATGGGAGAACAGCAGGGAAGTAACACTCCTCTTGAGGATTTTTCCCATCATCTTTTAAAATGTCAAAACACTACTGAGGAATTCAGTCTTTTCTATCATCTCTGTTAAGTGTATAACAAAATGTCTGATGATTGCATAGAACCAGCAGGGCTGAGGTTTAGAGGTTTTGTGAGACTCTGGAGAAGAAGTGGCCCGGTGGAAGGCAGAAGGCTCCAGGTAGATATGTAACAGTCTGGGAAGAATCTCCTCTACAGGTAGGTTGGTAAGTAAGAGAGGTGAACTCAGAGTGGAGAAGTCTAGTGAGCAAGGAGGGAAACAATGGACTTTCCTTGGGGAGAGAGTGGAAGTGAAGGAAGCTCACAGGAATCTTGGACAGTGATTTCTCGAGAAGTCAATGAAATGGACAGCTGGCATGGACAATGAAGAGGTTGAAGGGATAACAGAGGCAAAAGCAGCTCACAGGCTACGTAGACAGCAGTGGTCTCAATTCCTTCTCTGAGCTTCATTTCTTCATTGACCTCGTAGGCTTATAGTAAAAATCAAATGTAGTCCATGTAGAGAAAAATCCATGTCAAATGCTAAGCACAATACTTGTTATAAGGGCACAGTACTTGTTATAAAGGTTCATAACTTTTATCTTAAAATTACCATTGCACTTATTTTGGCTAGATGCCTTAATGGTTCCATAAGATAATCTACATGTTAATTCAAAAATCACCAAATATCCTTTCTCTCCTGGAACTTTATCTTTTCCCCAGGTCTAAATGGTATGTTATTTTTGAATTTTTATCATTAGATATACACCTGGTCTTAGCTTCCTGAAACTGAAATAGTTTTAGGTAGTAAGTAGTTTCACTTTCAAAATATTATTAAGCAACAGGAAGAAAAACATTAAAAAATTTTTTTGTTCCTTGCACTTCATTTTTCTTCCCTAACTTAGGGCACCGAACATAATTTCTCCAAAGAAAAGAGGTCATAGTCTGAACCCTACTTTCAAAATTTGGGTGACACTAATTAATAATAGCAGCTATCCTTTATTGAGCTCCTATTACTGGCTGAGTGGGACATGCCCTCCGCATATTTTCCTCCACAATTTTCATTCCTGTGCCAGACAGATTGCATTATTCTCCATTTCATAAAGAAACTAACATTCAAAGAGCTTAACTTGCTGACATACAGCCAAGTCAGGAGTCGCACTCTGAGCTTCCTTACTAAGCTTCTCCCCATGATACCACTCTGCCTCAAACCTCCTTTCCTTAGAAGAAAATACACTTTTAAAAGCATTCTCAAGGTAGTTTTATTTTGACACTAGTGAATTGACCAGCTAGGCTGTTTGACTGACCAAGCAAACCTTTGCCAAGGAGGCAAACTGTAAAAAAAAAAGTGGGAGTTTTTTTTTAGGAAATGCTAGATCATCGAGGCACAACAGGCAAACTATGCCTCCGTTCCCCTGAAGAACATATGGAAGAGAGCGGCAGTAATCACAAAGAACAAGTGGGAAACATGCCCTTTATGAGGGATGGTATTCTGTTTCCAAGGAAACTAGACAGGACGAGAGAGTCCGTACCCCATTTCTATGGACTCAATCTGTGTGTGCTTAGTGTGTATGACAGGGTTCATACCTGTCAACGTTCAGCAAAAAATAATTCAAAAAGACAGCTCTGATCAAGTCACCTCCGCTGCCTAAAATTTGCCTGTGGCTTCTGGCTAAGAGCAGAATGCAGTGCGAGCAAAGGAGGCCCTCTCACGCACAGCACTAACTTACTGAGCCAGCCTCGTCTCCCACCTCCACAACTCAGTCTCTACGCTCTGCTCCAGTGGCTCCTAACCCTGGCTTTCACATGGGGAGCTTTAAAACTATGCAGATGTCTGGGCTTTGCCTCTGGGAATTCTGGTTTGATTGGTCTGAGGTGGGGTTTTAAACATTTCTCCAGGTGATTAAGATTCATAGCCAGGATTAAGAATCACTGCTCCAATCCAAGGAGATTCTGAAAACTACTCTGTGCTTTTTACTGAGGTCCTTCCATTCTCCTAGAAACCTTTTCTATCTCCTCTCCTGCCTCCTTTGGCCAACTACATCCTTTAAATTCTTTCCATCCTTTAGGACCCTTGTCTATGCCTCAAAGCTTTTTTTATTCCTAACCCTAACCCTTCCTTTTTAGTGGAATGTCCTCTCTCTCATTTAAATGCCTCCAAAATTTATCTATACCCATGTTATATCATCTCTAGTTCCTGCCATAGCTTCCTGTCACTCTTCCCCATGAGAGAGGACTCTTCCCCGTGAGAAACCAGTAGGTTTTACTGATTTCTTTACACATGAGATGCTCAATAAGAAACCAAGTACACATATTTCAAGTATGGCAAGGAATCTTTACATAGATCCTTCCTTGCAGGAAAAAGTTAATGGCATCCTTCATTTCTGATGATGTCTGGACTGAGTCTAAGACTAGGTTCACGATCTATCCCATATCAAGGAGACTTCCTATTTTAGGATCTGCAAGCACCTTGATATTTGTATGTAGAGCTGTATGACGCCTAGGTGCTTTATTCTCAGGAGAGGTTCCAGTGTTTTAATTAGAGTCTCGAAGGTACCCATCTATGGTCCATTGGCTTGTTAGTGTCCTGGAGGGTAAATCCCCATCGCTCAGCAGGTAGTGATGATGGCAGCCCAGTTTGCTGATCACTAGCATTCCTTTTTTCCCTGCCACGCTAGCATAGCTTTAGAACACCCCACCTCCATGTAAGTTGAATGCCTTCATGAAAATATCATTAGTCCAAAGAGTGCTCAAGCACTAAAGGCTCAATAGCATCTATCATTTGAATGATGAAAATATTTTTTTAAATGAAAAATAAAAATCAGATTTAAAGGTGCTTTGTTATTGGCTCAGAAAAGGTTGAATTCCCAGTTTGCCTGAATGATAAAAGCACAGTGGTCCTGCCATTGTCCCCCAGTAATTCACAGGAGGAAAGTGTTGACGTGAGGGTAGGAGTGCATGAGTGTGTCTGTGTGTTGTGTGAGTGTTTTACCAAAATATAACTTTTCTTTGACAAAAATCACCAAAGATCTGGGTGTCTGCAAAAGGAACAAAATCTATTTCAGCAGGTCACCTCTGAGTTTCTTACATTTCATCATTTGCTGCTGAAATATTTAGGACTACAACAACAACAATCAAAACATGACTTAGTAGCTGTTAGAAGTAATTTTTCTATCCTGGGCACAAACTAGCCTGAAAGGCATGCCTTCTCAAGTGAACTGATTTGTAATTCTAGAATGGAAAAGGAAAAAAATGGAAGGAACTCCACTTAAATCTGTAATTTTGGTGACTCTGAAGTGATGTAATGTAAGGAATTGATCGGTGCTCAGTTCAGCGTGAGAGATTTCCTTTCGAGGAACGAGAAGGGCTTGGTTGGGAGAAGTAGTTGGAAGGAGCTGCAATTGGGATGTGACCTGAATAAAAGGAAACAGAACATGGGAGACGGTAACTACTGAATTGTTAAATTAATACGCTAATGGTATGGGCTAGCAATATGTATAGGTATACACATGCATATACACAGATACACTATTCCAAATGATTTTCAAGAACAAACATCAGACTTATCAAGTGAAATGCTGATGTGCCTTCCTATGCAAAAAGGCTAGCATTAAAATTTGGAATTTCCTAAATACAAAAATCAGGGAGTGATCCTTGACATTTTTAGAAGGGCTCTTTGTTTCACAAAAGAGTCTACCATAGTACCGCTAAATACCTCAAAAGGCATGTTGAAATTGCCATTTGGTCAATCCTGGTGGTTCTCCAACTTTAGCCTGCATCAGCATCACGTGGAGGGCGTGTGAAAACACAGGTTACACAGCTCGTACCCCTGCAGAGATTCTGATGCAGAAGTTTGGAGGTGTGTCCCCCATGCTGCATTTCTAACAGGTTCTCTGGTGAAATTGATGCTGACAGTGTGAGAGCTGCTTGTTCATTAAAATTCCACCTGAACATAGCTTCAAGAAACAAATGTACAGTGTAATAGGAGGTGCACCTTCAAAGAATTTTTAGTGGGTATGTTATGGGCTGATTGTCACCCCCAAATTCAGGTGTTGAAGTTCTAACCCTAGCACCTCAGAAGATGGCTATATTGTGAAATGGGGTCTTCAAAGTGACTGACACAATAGGACTGGTGTACTTGTGAGAAGCAGAAATTTGGACACAGGTACTGCAGAGGGGAGGCCATGTGAAAACACAGGGTGAAGAAGGCCATCTACAAGCCAAGGAGAGAGGCCTCAGAAGAAACCAGCCCTGCTGACCTTGATTTGGGACTTTGAGCTTCCAGAACTGTGAGGAAATAAATTTCTGCTGTTTAAGTTGCCCAGTTACTCTGATATGGCAACCCTAGCAGACTAGTATAGCTTGTGGGCATTGAGAGGAAATAGCTATTTAGAAAGCTTATTTTACTATTTTGCATTTGGTCTAAGGAAAAGTCAAAGCCAGTCGTAAAGTAAGAGAGAAATATCATCTTTAATGTTTTTAAATTTGATTCATCTTTTCTTAGTTTCTTAATAACTCTTTATATGTTTTGGTACAGTGGATTTTGAAAAGGGAGCATTATGAAATAACTTTCCACCTTGGCCAGCTGGTTGGAGCATCATTCCATGCACCAAAATCATGGTGATTTGATTTCTGGTCAGGGCACATACCTAGGTTGTAGATTCAATCCCTGGTCAGGACACATATAGGAGGCAAACAGTTGATGTTTCTCTCTCACATAGATCTTTCTCTATCTGTCTCCTTCTTCCTCTCTCTTTCTCTCTCTAAAATCAATAAACATATTAAAAAATAATAACTTCCACCCTGGCTAGTGTAGCTCAGTGGATTGAGTGTGGGCTGTGAACCAAAGGGTTGCCAGTTCAGTTCCCAGTTAGGGCACATCCCTGGATTGCAGATCAGGTCCTCAGTGGGGGCCGTGTGAGCAGCAATCACACACTGATGTTTCTCTCCCTCTCTTTCTCCCTCCCTTCCCCTCTCTGTAAATATAAATAAATAAATAAATCTTAAGAAAATAAAAATAATAACTTCCTAATTTTAGCTGCTAAACACTAGCATGTTTTAGAACTGTCTCACAGCAGACAAATTTCCAAAGCAGCATACTTTTTATTCATCCTGATGGGCTGTTATGTTTAAAAGTCAGAGGCCAAATTCACCTATTTTATGAAGATAATTTGAGAAACATAAATAAGAGTGTATGTTCATTAGTATTTGCAGTATCGACTTGTAACTCGAGAAAATCTTGATCACACTTTTTTTATCCTTCTCCCTGGGTTTTTATAATCAAGGGAAGAATAGGGGAGTACTTGATGTCTGTTTAGGAGAAATATCAATACTATATAAAGGGTCCTTTGTGTGACATACAGTTTGGTTTGTAAATGTCTAGTCCTTTTGTTTAAGACTCTGAAAATGACAAATGTGAAACATCAGTCCCAATAACTCCTTTGAAGTTCAATGTAATAGCCATGTTGCCTGGGCTTCAGAGTCTCATAAACTGCTTAGCTGAGAGAACATGAGCCTCTCTCCCGTTTCTGTCCAGGTCCAGCACGGTGCTGGCACTCTGTGAATCCCAGCTACTGAGCACACACATTTAGGTATTAAAGACTGCTGATGGTGCAAAACCCAGAGATCTAGGAAATGCTGAAGCTTGACTCAAAGGGTTTTTCCTTTGTGATGCCAAAGCTAGTAACACCATTGGAAAAGATAGTGAATGTGGACAGGGGTCAAACAAAGCCAAGTGGTAAGAATAGGAAACCCAAACATGAAACAAAGCAACAGAATGCTCACTGGGCTGGGACTTGGAGAACTGGGTTTGGAGCCTCCTGCAGCAAGCTGTCCTGTGAAGGGTTGAAACAAAGATTTTGAAGCAACATGAAAATCTACTTGGTCCCTCAGTGAACCTAACAATATAGAATGTCTGATGAAGCCTTCGGTTTTGTTCTGCCATTGCATATAAAGAAGTTTTGCAACTATTTAACATGTTGGTAGTATATTTCTGTCATATGATGTTGTCATTACATGCCTGTCCATCATCCATTCAGGCCCCACATCCTTGGGGATCCAAAATTATTAGCACTGTAAGCATAGGATGTGTGAGTGTGTGTCTTCTTCCAGATCTGGGTAGTGACCATTTCTTAGCAGATTCCTCTCGGTAATAGTAGTATAAGAGTCCTATCTGATGCCACTGTGACCTGAGGAAGTCATAATGAAGGCAGGCCTGGCTGGCCCTGGAGAAGGACTCTGAGTGCAGGGTCTATGAGAGAGGGAGGCCAGAAAAAACATCTTCTCCGCACTCCCCTTCCTAGGGCAGCTATTTGCAACAAGAGCCAGCAGAAGGCACTAAGCTTCCACAGTCTATGAAGTCCTGGTGGCTGGGCTGATTATAGCAAAAACTGGGCTGCTGCAAAGAGAGCAGGGTTGGCAGTAGCTGCTTGATGGTGAGGGCTGCTTTGTCAGGTCATTCCAGAAACAGCACGTAGGGGGTGTGGATGGAACTAGAACAGGGAGCCCGTCTGCTAAGATTTGCTCAGGGAAGAGCCTCGAGTTTTCAGCTCGTGTCAGTTTATCTAAAAGGAAGGTATTCGAGAAGTACGCCGAGTGTGAGTACATCAGGAACATCTCAGCAAAATGTAGCACAAAGAGGTAAACTGGAGAGGTTTATTATCCACATTAATAAGTATGATTTTATCATTTAATGTCTATTACATAGTTACTATCTGTCAAATCTTATACTGAATACTTTAAATTCAATGTTTTATTTAATCTTCTCAGCAATCTTATGCATTAAGTACTATTATTATTCCCACTTTCAAATGAGATCACTGACGAAGAGAAAATACAAAATTTGCTGAAAGTCACACAGCAACTAGTTACTTGGAAGTGGGTTTGCACACAGCTCGGTCTGAATCAGAACATCGTATTCTTTCCACAAAATCGTGTGGCCTGAAGACAAACACAGGAAAGGCCAGTGAGTGGTCAGAAGGCAAGTTTATTATTTCATGGTGTTGGTGGGTGTTGTGGGAACTACAAACGGCTGTAAATTATTACCCTACCCTGCAGCAGCCTAGAATGTCAACCTATGACTTTTATCATCAATTCTGTTTATGTTCTATTCAACCTCCTACAAAAGCAAGAGTAAAATTTGTCTTGTTTGTATTCAACTGAAGGGCTTATTTTGAAATTTCTACAACCCGTAGTATGTCAAATGTTAGTAAATATTGCTGGTCTCACTTACTATGTTGGTGTAACATACTGAGGATAATGAAAATCACTTACAAGTTTAATTTTTAAATACATGTTCAATACCACTCCTTCTGACCTGTAAGACCATCATGGAACATTTGTCTTAGATCTATCAACAGAGCTTGATAAACTGGGATTTTATCAGTTAAAAAGAGAGGAATATGCCAGGGTTCTTGGAATTTTGGAAAAAGGAGAAGCCTCTAATTGGGTGAGGAAAAGTAGAATTTGAGTTATAACCCCTTCCACGGGCGGTTTATGAGCACACGGTCATTAACATCTATCCCCAGGTTCTGAAGCAGGAAGCAGGAAAGGCAACAAACTGGAGAAAGTTCTGAGCCCCCTTTGAACTTTATAGAAAGGCACTTTGTAAATCTTAGGAAAATGAATTTATGTTATAATTTGTCTAGAGTGACTGAGTTAAAACTCTTTTGAAGGTAGAGCCTACTCTGTATACCAAGTGGAAACTCACCTCTCAGCCTCATCCCCTGAGCAGTGCGGGACCTTGCGTTGACTTGTCCTTTGTCACCCACGATTTCTTCTCCACATTCCTTCCTGTGGTCTTGGCTTAAAAGTGTTAAGAAATACACATGAAGAGAAAGAGCCTCAACACCAGAAAGCCTAAAAGGGCAGGGAAAAGAAGTCTAGCCCTTTGTCATGGAATGGAATGAGAACTCATTCCCGAGTGTTCATTAAACGAGATTTTGTAATTAGCTGTGGACAGTCTCAACTTAATTGGCAGGTAGATCTGCTTTCTATGCAGAGGAGTATATTTATGTGTGTTCATCGTTTTTTTTTTTTTTAATGCGTTCCAAACCCTTACAGTCAAGTTGATTTTTTCCTTCTAAAATAATGATATGCTTTTAGTAGCGTGTCATTTTCTTTACCCTTGTAGGGAGATAACATGCAATTAGGGAGTGATGTCAGCCTATAATGTTTTGGTGTAAAATTTTGGTCGCACCAAAATACCGGGCTCCTTAGCAAAGCTGCCAGACACATCTTTTGGCAGCAGCTGCTCGCCATGTGATTTAAAACTTCCTGTCACTATAATTGATGTGTTTTTATTCTTTCCATTTCCTGAAGCCTGATCAGAATTAAAATTGCTGTTGGAATTTCCTGTCAAAGCAACTCATTTATTCGCTGGGCTCTGCCCTTTGATTGGACGTGGCCTTCAGCTACAGTCCGGTTGAGATTGCTGAGAATTATCCTTTCCACGCAGGTTTGACAGCCACGCACACCACATCTGCAACTACACTCGGACTGTCCGTCATGTGGCGAACCTGTCCTAGTGAAAACTACACATGCAAGATGTTAATGATTTGAATGCCAAACTCAGCCACCTGCTGGGGGCTCTGAGTTTTGTGTTAATTTAGGAAGTCCCACAGTTTTCAACTGATTGCCTCACTGTTGAATTTGGATTCTTGATCCAAGACTCTTGTATTTCTGATCTGTCCCTGCTTCAGATAACATGACTAAAGATTCTGAATTTCCTCAAGCCCATTTCCTCAGCCTTTCTGTGCCTCATGTGCTATTTACTTGTAACATCTTGAGGTGATTTGGTTTGAAGGATGAGTGTTTCTGAACTATGCCTTCATAGGCACTCGCTCATAGACCTGTGGACCAGGACACCTAGCAAACTTCTGGGTGTG
This sequence comes from Tonatia bakeri, assembly GCA_004024845.1. Taxonomy (NCBI): domain Eukaryota; kingdom Metazoa; phylum Chordata; class Mammalia; order Chiroptera; family Phyllostomidae; genus Tonatia; species Tonatia bakeri. The sequence goes on along the minus strand of PVIA01002405.1, from coordinate 80,535 downwards.
GGTAAAACACAGGCATACTTCATTTCATTGCACTTCTCTTTATTGTGTTTCATGGATGTTGTGGTTTTTACAAATTGAAGGCAAGACCCCTCTACCTGCAAAAAGATTACAACTCACTTAATTGTGATGCTCGCATTATTTCAGTGGCCTGGAACCGAACCTGCAATATCTTTGAGGTGTGTCTGTAGTAGGCAGTGAAAGTATCTAAATTTTACTTTGTGGTTGTTTTTATATCTGAAAGAAAAACCCATAAAATTGCTGCTCTTTGCAAAGGAAAGATTCCCTGACTTTCCTCAGTTTGTCTGAGACTACATAGAAGGAATTATTTACCTTCAAATTGTGAGTTTATCTTCTTTTTCAAACCACTATTTTCAGTTGAGGCAGGTGAAAGAGAGAAACTCATATGCATTTGGAGAGACATTTGATTAGATGCAATGCTCTGAGCAATGAGTTCTGTCTTTGATCATCCCCCGTGATTAGGTCCTCAGATTTCTTTTGGGAGTGGGAATCTCTTAAAAAAAAATCTAGCTACCAACATGCAGCGTTTTGTTTTGGTTTGGTTTATTGTCCCCAAATCAAGGTAGACTTTTGAATTTGAGATTCTCCAAGCACTTTTAAAATAGTTTGTTTTCTAAGAATGTAAACTCCGTGAATCTGGGACTTTGTTTTGTTCATTGACTATTCCTATTACATAGGACAGTGCCTTACAAACTATAGACACTTAGTATTTGTTAAATACATGATCTCCTTTAGGCTTCTTAAAGTGTCAAAACAATGGAGAGGAGATGGTATTATATCTGGAGACCCCAAACATAGCAACCTTCCTTTGAATAAGAGATCCCAATGCTGCTTGTACATTAGAATCACCAGGGAATGTTCAAAGATAAAAATCTGATGCCTGGATCTTTCCCCGGGCTATTACAACAGAATGTTTTGTTGGTCACTGAAATAATGTAAAGGTCAACAGTCACCCTTTTTCCACACCAGAGCATTCCACCCTGGGCTGCCACATCTGATCTGTTGGTCCTACCAAGCCAGAAATCATCCGGGACATTTTACAGTTTGTTAATTTGAGACTCTCCATCAGTATTTGAAAGAGGGAGATGGAAGCAGCAGTTAGCGGGGAGAGCAAAACTGCTCCATGAGGTGCACTGTGTGATGAAACAACAAACTAACTGAAAAATCACAGGTAAAAGAAGGATGGTTCAACATTCTCACACCAGTCAGTGTGATACACCATATTAACCATATTAATAAAAATTTTATGATCACCTCAACTGATGCAGAAAAAATTTTAACAAATTGCAATATTTGTTTATGATAAAAAAGAACTCTCAACAAAGATGTTGTAGAAGGAATGTACCTCAACATAAAAAAGGCCATATATTGCAAACCCTCAGCTAAAATCATACTCAACAGTGAAAAGCTAAAAGCTTTTTTTCCAAGATTCAGAACAAGACAAAAATGTCCACTCTTGCCAATTTTACTCAACATAGTATTGGCAGTCCTCACCACAGGAATTAAGCAAGAAAAAGAAACAAAAAATATTTCAATTAGAAAAGAAGTAAAACTGTCACTATTTGCATTATATATAGAAAATTCTACAGATTTCATAAAAAAACTCTTAGAACTAATAGATAATTCAGTAATGTCAGAGGATACAAAATCATTACACAAAAGTCTGGTGTATTTCTATGCACTAATAAACTATCAGAAAGAAATTAAGAAAACAATCCCATTTGCAATTTGCAATTGTATCAAAAATAATAAAACACCTGGGAATAAATTTAACCAAGGAGGTGAAAGACCAATATGTTGAAGACTACAAGACATTAATGAAAGAAACTGAAGAAGACACAAATAAATGAAAATATGTTTAATGCTCATGGACTGGAAGAGTCAATATTGTTAAAATGTTCATACTACTCAAAGCAATCTACAGGTTCAATGCAATCCCCTATAAAATTTGTAATGGCATTTTTCACAGAAATACAGCAAATAATCCTGAAATTTGTATGGAACTGTAGATCCCAAATAGTCAAAGCAATCTTGAGAAAGACACAGCTGGAAGCATTATCCTCCCTAATTTCAAACTATTTACAAAACTACAGTAATTAAAACAGTATGGTATTGGCATAAACAACATAGGTCATGTAACAGAATAGAGAGCCAAGGCATAAATCCATGCATATATTTTCATTTAGAAGTAAACAAGTAGTAAGCTCCTTGACATAGGTCTTGGTGCTGATTTTTTTTGAATCTGAAACCAAAATCAAAAGCAACAAAAGCAAAAATAAACGAGTGAGACTACATCAAACTATAAAGCTTCCGCACCTGAAAGGAAACCATCAGCAAAATGAAAAGGGAACCTACTGAGTGGAAGACAACCTTAGCAAATCATGTACCTAATAAAGGTTAATATCCAAATGTATAAAGAACTCAAAAGCAAAAAAACACAAATAATCTGATCTAAGAATAAGCAGAAGATATTTTTACAAAGAAGCATACAGATGGCCAATACGTACATGAAAAGATGCTCACTAATCATAAGGGAGACGCAAATCAAAACCACAATGATATATCACCTCACACCTGTTAGAATGGCTATTATCAAAAAGACAAGAAATAAAAGTGTTGGAAAGCATGTGGAAAAAAGGAACCTTTGTGCACTGTTGGTGTATATGTAAATTGGTGTTGTTACTATGGAAAACAGTATGGAAGTTACTCAAAAAATAAAAAATAGAATTACCATATGACCCAGTAATTCCAAGTCTGGGCATTTATCCAAAGAAAATGAAAGCACTAACTTGAAAAGATATGTACACTCCTGTGTTCACTGCAGCATTATTTACAATAGCCAAGGTATGGAAACAACCTAAGTTCCATCAGTGGGTGAACGGATAAAGAAAATAAGGTATATAATAGTCTTGAGCCACATAACAATGTTTTGGTCAGTGGCAGACCACATATACAATTGTGGCATACTTAGCTCTTAGGTGTGTAATAGGCTACACCATCTGTGTTAGTGTAAGTGTACTCGTGATGATTGCACAATGACAAGTGTCATTCACCAATGCATTTCTCAGAATGTATCCCTGTCTTTAAACAGTGCATGACTGTATATACAATGGAATATTATTCAGCCATAAAAAAACAATGAAATCTTGCCATTTGTGACAACATGGATGGACCCTGAGAGCATTACACTAAGTACAATGAGTCAGACAGAGATAGGTAAATACCATATGATCTCTCATATGTAGAATCTAAAACAAAACAAAATCATAAAAATACCCCAAAGCAAAACAGAACAGAAAAAGCCACACTCATCAATACAGTGAAAACTTTGGTGGTTGCTGGAAAGTGGGGGTGGGGAAAGTGGGAGGTGGAATGAGAAAACCGGTAAAGGAGGTCAAAAGGCTAAAAGAAAAAAAAGGATAATGTATGTTTTTCTCTTTTTTTCTAAAAATTGATCTTCATCATAAAATAACTTGATGGTATACTGCTTGGATAGTGTACAATTTATATTAAATGTGAAGAAGGAAATCTTGTCAGCAATTAAGCTTTTCAATTATTTTGTCATTAAATATCAATCATCGTTAACATTTCTAGTAATCTAAACAAAATCCACTTCAAACTTAAAATAACACAGTAGAAGAGCAGATGAAATCACTGACTAGGAGTCAGATAGTAATGTAACCAGGGTGGGTGCTGGAAGTCTGCTTCCATTTACTATCACACCTCAGGCGTTTCTTCATAGTTCGCTTCTGACACACTGGAGGAGAAAACCTTATTTTACCCTGCTTTTTTTCAACCCTGCTTTTGCAAAAGGATATCATAAGAAACACCCAACGTATTCATTAACAATCCAGTGTAAGATATTTTGATGTCTACTATTAACAATATGGAATATAAATCACACACGTACACACACACAGAAAAAATCACAGGTAAGGGTTACCCTACATGAGGGGCATGCTGGAAACCACAACTTTCATTCAAGGTCTCCAACAGGTTAGGGTATTCAGAACAGGGGCAGGAAAGTTTACATAACTAGTTTTTTTTTCATCATAAAAGCAAGTTTTGAATATTCTATTTTTTCCTATCACTATCCCCCAGATAATTCTTACTCCTCATTGTTGTTTAAACTCTGTTCTCTCTCTTTCTTTCTTACTTTATTCCCCAAAGCCCCTGATTTTAGAGCAGCTGGGAGAAATAGTAGGTAAATAATCCACTTAGTATCGTGGTAGGGGCTCGTCTGCACATGTGCACAAAGATACTTGTCTCTTTTCCATAAAGCACATGATTTTGCCCTGACAATGGTCTGGAAAGAGTTTGCGTATGTATTTCCATTGCCCTCTCTGGCCACAAGCTTGGGGGATTCATCTGTGGAGGGAGCCTGAGGCTGTGGGGCTGGAGGCTCGTCCTCCTCCAATTCCAGAAGTGCTCCGCAGCCCGCGTTCAGCATGCCACTGGAACGGAATCCTAGTTTGTGTTTTTCTTCAAATTTCCCTTCCCTTTTAATTCTTGTTTCCTTCTTATGACATTTCTGCTGTTCTTTGCCACAGACCATTGCAAAACAACCCATATAAGAATTTTTGCCTCCTTCTTGGCTAGGGTAGAAGGCTCTTTGGAAACCACAAAGCCACATCTCCAGGGAACAGTAGCTTTATTAATATAATAATCACCACCATCATGGACGGGTTACAATACACACATTGCTTTAGAAAGCGAAATAAGGACAACCTGGGGTTTGCTGGAGAAGCTGCACTTGAGGTTAGATGTGTACAGTTAAATTCAGAGTCAAGCTGAGGTCATTGCTGAGGAGACTTGGACTTGGAAATCTGGGTGGAAAATGGTTGCCCCATGGAACCTACCCACTCACCATTAAAACTCATTTTGAATGATATCAGAGCAGGAAAACACAAGGGTTTGATCCCAGAGACAGACTTGGGCTTTTCTTAAAGTCTTTGGTTTATTTGTAAAAGGGATTTGACGGTATTGAATCTTTGTCATCCACCCTTCATCTGTAAAAGAAACCCTAGTAAAAAATGGAATGAAAAGTTTTATTGGGGTGTATAAACTTTGGGGATACACGGGGTGTATCTTCCATGGGAGTTTCATTGTAAATAACAATGAAAACTGAGCGTTTTTAATGCAATGTTTTCTCTACTTGGGGTTGGTATAAAAATATCAAATATGAAGAGAACTTTTAATTTCCTCCTTGGTTGTTTCTTGGATGTAGAGGGGGAGCAGGAGAAATAATAATGTATGACAAGCAAACTTGTCATCCTCTTCTTTGAGCAACTGCGTCAGCTTGGCTACAGACGACTAGGGACCGAAGAGCCAGGCGGAGTGTGCCGGAGCCGCGGGGAAAGGCGGACTGCTGACACAGCAGCGGCTCTACTTCCAGCTGATTTCAGGCCCAGATAACTATCCCTTTTGGTTTAAATGATGCTCTGCCATAATTGACCAATGCCCAGTTGGGTTGGAGCAGAGTTCTCCTGGAACCTGTTCAGACCAACTTTGACAGCCTGTGAGTGCTGGGCCAAGTTCAGACTGGTTTCCTGGAGCCCAAGGTGCTGTGCTGGCTGCAATCAGAGGGACAGACTTGTCTGTCCTCTGAATGTTTAATAGAATGTGTCACTGCATCTGTTTGCTCCATTAACATATTAAAGAATAGTTATTAGCAGACGAATGAGGCTCTACAGCAGTCTTCAGGCTGAAGCAAGGTGCGCACCAAACCTCCCTTGTAGTCATAAATAAGTTTAATGGATCATTTCGTTTTAAGGACAGTTCATCTCTTTCCCACTTTCCCCCACCCTCCCAGTACTTGCTCTTGAACTTTTTTCAATTTGTTGCCTTTTCGTGGACTCTAAGTCCTCCTCCTAATATGAAACTGGCCTTAATTGACGCAAGATACCATTTTCAAGACGTTGAGTTCTCTGCCTCGAACTTACTTACTGATGGTGCTTCCTGGCAGAAGGTGTGGGATGTGGAGATCGTGGATGGATGAAGGAAGCCTTGCATGGTTAGGTGAGGGCCATCACCTGCTCAAGGGTTGGCCAAACACCTGGATACTTTGGGTGAAGAGATCAGTTATTCCATCATTCTGAGTTTACACCAGAAATTACTGCTATGCAGATGTGGCCTCAATAAACAAAAACTGATTTCCCTGGTGAACATTTAGAGGGTAAGGAGTGAGAACTCAAACTGACCCTCAGCTCCAGTGGACCGAGGAGTGCATACCCCGGCCAGGTTCCTGCAGTGCGTATGAGCTACCTGGTGGTTGGTTTAGCACAGTTGGTGCTAGCTTTTGTTTCTTTAGCTGTTGTTTGAAAATATTGATATTTAAAAGTGGCCCTGAGGTGACCACAGAAAGTTGGTAAAATTCAGGTGGCTGCCTTTTACCTTTCCTCCAAAATAATTGTGTTTAGAATATGGGTCTAGGAGATCATTGCTTGCCAATGTCTTATTCTCTGACAGAGCATTTTTCTGTCATTGAGAGGAATCAAAATGGTTAGCATGTAGAAAAATACATGGAATGGTAAACTAAAATATGTCTGTCTAGGGATCCATTTCATTCCCCCCAAAGAGCCCCTTTCTTTGTGCATGCCAGTATGTTTATATACATTTAAATGCCCCATTTGCTACACTGGTTTTAGCTTCTTGTTAGCATCAGTTCTTGTTAGCATGATGTTTTGCAGCACAAGGCAGCTGGAGAAATGAAACATGTGTTGAAGAATTTATGCAGTGTCCTCAGTTTCTTTCATTAAGAGAACCAAGAATAATAGGTGCGCATTATAAGCTCGGTGTGTTAAGCAGTATGTTATAGCTCTGCTTGACAGACACCTTGTTTACATTCGTGTTATACATCGAGGAAAGCGTAGCATTTTAAGAAACATGGCATTTTAAAAAGTAATATTTATACCGTGCTTCTACGCAAGGGAAACAGTCGTCTAAAAAACATGGTGTGTTTTAAATCCACTTGTCTCCTTCCCCTAATGAAATATTCCAAGTGATTTCGCCCCAAAGTAGGGAGTTCAACATGCTCTTTATTCAGGCTGTTAGAGTTACGGCCACAGAAAAACCCTGCTACGTGCCCCTGGTTTATTATAAACAAAGGCCTATCTTATTTCATTTGGGTTGGATTCACATGTGAAAACTCAACCCCATCTTTCCTCCATGGAGAACAGTATGAAAACTATCTTTCTAGTTGGTTCTGTGTTTTTGTTTTTTAAAAAAGTACTGTCTATTTCCAGGCTGACTTGAGGACCTTCACTGATGTCGTTGAGAATTACGATACTGTTAATATTGCTAAAATTGTAATATTGGGTGTGAGGTGCACCAGTGGTTCAGCCCCGTCTGCAGTGCTCAGTACTGAGTGACCCACAGCCGCATTTCGGTAACAAGGATTCTTTGCTGCCCTTTCCCCCACTGAGAACAAACTTGAAGTGGGGGGCAGTTTCCCACAGCCAGCGTTTTGGTAGTAAGTGTATTGAGGTGGGAAAGGAGAACACATCTCACTCCTCTCTGTTTCACATTTTTTGAGCTTAGGTCAGACTCCACCTCTCTCCAAAGTGCTTTGTGCTATTTTACCCCAATGCATCAGACTGTGCGCAGAAGTGTTCATTTTGAAGAGTGAGGCCCCTTGGATTTTCTGAAGTGTATCTACCTCCAGCAGACAGTAGGAAGGCTCGTCATACCTGGATCAGCTGAGTAGTACCTACCCCCTGCCAAGGACTGGGTCCCAGAGGAAGCAAAGGCAGAGGAAAGAGACAAAGCTGTGACAAAAGGTGGCACCACACCCCGGAAGGCAGACTAGAGGAAAGACCAAAAGTCTGAAGTGTTTCAGCCCACAGAAAACGGGCTTTCATGTGCCTGTTCTGAGTATGATCACATCTTCATCGTTATTTCATTACCACCACTAGCCACACTTTATTGAATGCTTCCCTTTTCCAGACCTTGCTAAGTGCTTCGTGTTCCTCATTTAATGTTTATCCTCACAACAACTCTCCGATGTAAGGCTAATCATTCCTCTTTGATAGACAGGGAACCTGAGGCTTAGGGCAGGTGCACTGCTTGTCCAAGGGCACAACCAATGATGTGGGGAGACAGAATTACCATCCCTCTGTGTCTGACTCCACAGAGGGGCAGTCTGCATCGTTGGCAAGGCGAGGTTAGTGGAATGCCAGAATTCTAGGAAACAGCACTGCTCCTGAGGGAGCACTGACTCAGGGCTGAGAACCTAGGGACAAAGGCAGGCAAGAGCAGTGGCGGTGTCCTGAGTGTGTGTTGACACGTTGACATTTTGTAGCTAGAATAAAAGATTTCAAACCCAGTTTCTCCTTGCTGTGTTGGAAGCATAGATGCTATTGAATTGATAACCAGGCTTGGTTAGCCCTTTCTTTTAAGGAATATGCTGGACTAAGATTACCCCTACTCTGACAACTACCTTATGGTAGAGGGTCATCTGTGTTGCAGAGCCACACTGGGTCACTGTGAACAAGGCCGTAGTCCTGTGAACAAGGCCAGGACTACAGCCAGACCTCAGGCTCTGGATTCCAAGTTTCGCTTTTCCTGGCCATCTATGGGAGATTGCTGGATGCTCTGCTGGACAGAGGAAGAAGCTCTGTTTTAACAGCACACAGCAGTGAGCCACAAGTGATGTGCTTTGCCTGGGGGAATTTGGAAAACATGTAGCGAAAGATTCAGCACTGAGAAATTCATCAGATCATTTCTTTTAAAAATGGCAAGAGACTGGGAAATGAAAGGTGCATTACTAGTCAAATGCAGGGCATGACAGAGAACCACCTTTTCCTATTTACAAGTTGATTAAATCTCACTAGATTTACATTCAAGAATATACTTTTGTATAGAAAAGAAAGCAATGTGATCTTTAACTCTTGGAAAATTCTTTTTCTGACATCTTAAATCCCTGAAAAGACTTTTTTTGGTTAAAGACATATATATTCTTAGAAGTGTTTTAGTCCAAAGAAGGAGCTACCCACCTACCTCTTGAATCTTTTCTCTTTAATCTATTGGCATGATATTTCTTCATTAATCTCTTCAGCACATTTTGTCACATCAGTGTCCTATTTAGTGACTTTCAAAACTTTGAAGTTGCCTGTTGCATAAGTCAAAATTCCTTATTGAAATCAACCTTACCTTAAGGTAGTTTCATCATACATTTCAAGGTTCATTTCTACAATTTCCCCATAGACATAATAATTAGTTTAAACAAATGGGTCAATTTGTTGTTTCTGACCTTTGGTTAAAATGTTATTTTCACCTATAATGCCTCCACTATTTTTTTAATCTAAAGGAATGCCAATGGGAGTGTAAAGTTAATGGCCTAGAATTAACTGCAGCAGGCAACAGATGGTGTATAAGTTGGCTTGGTAAGTAACTGAGGTCATGAGTAGCAGTTAGTTTGAGAGTGATAACGAGGTTTGTGTGTTACAGGGTTACATCACAGGTGCACTAGAACAGACCTTGGTCCACTGGGTCAGAAATTGGGGTGAAATCAGTCAGTACCCTGGATAGCTCCCAGGAATAAAAATCTGTGTGCTGACAGGGTTCTATACTTACAGTTGTAGACCGACTCAGCTACAGGTCCACACTCCCTGGGCCCTTTTCCTTTACAAAGCCACTTCCATCCCCACCCTTACCCCCTCAAGCTTATCACAGACAGATCTAGAGGTTCATTGTAAAGTCAGTTTTCCTCTGGTCCGACCGCCTCACTCACGCACACCAGGTCCCTGATCACGCTAGAGATGCGCCATCCACTGTTTAGCCTGAATCATTCTCTGGCAGCTCCTCTCTTAGGGCAGAGATAGGGGCTGGGCTTCTGATAGCACACTTTGTTCAAGCTTTTTCTTTTTCACAGATGACGTTCAGTGTCCTGCCAACATTGTGAGCAGGTTAAAGTTTTGCCCACCCTCCAAGGGGAAGCCCCAGTTTTTTATCTTTGCTTTGAACCCTTCAGTGACCCTCATCTCAACCAGGATCCGTTATGATCTGCACCACTCATTTCCATAATGATGATACGCTGCTTTTGTAAGCTGTCTTTTATCTGCCTGTGCCTTAGTCTGCCCGTGTCTAAGCTCTCCACTTAGCTTGTATACTTCTCGGGGGCAGGGTACTCACTCACTAAGAATGTATTTCAGATTATTTCATGAAATGTACTTCTTTCCTGGGAAAAAGAGAGCAATTTCTATGTTTTCTGAGAGACCTGGTCAGTCAGTAGTCCTTTTCAATTGTGTGTTGAAGTTTCTGTTACTTCTGGAAGCCTCCTGGAGGCGGTGTAACGAATGTCGCACAGGCTGTTGTGAGCCAGAGACTTGTGTTTCCGCTCTTGCTTCACCCCTTATCACCGGGGCCTTGAGCACAGTGATACTGAATCTCTTTCCCTGAGCTCCATTTTGCCCATTTGTAAATGAGACACTGCATATGACAGCCGTGAACATCAGACGAGAGGGGGGTAAAGAGGGCCTTGATCCCTTGACACAGAGTGAGAAGCTCAATTCTTACTGACACCTTTTCCTGTTTTCCACATCTATGCAGCTCTCAAATCAAACCTTTCTGGAGATTTTAAAAACATTGCTTTCAGAGGTTTGGTGTTTTCGTTGTTGTTTGGTTGGTTGGTTTGTTTTTCACCATGTGCTTACAGTGGCTCTCTGGTCACAGTGGAGCAGTTTTCTTCTACTTCCACTGACACCCCGGAGGGCCGTTTCACTCACGATAAAACTGAGAATCAGAGCTGCCATAGTCAGCGTACAAGAAACCAACCTTTAATCTTTATTCTTATATTTGGGGGCAGGGAGCAGGGGAACATTGGTCTCTGTGGAAATCAGGGTGGTGAGGATTTGTTCTGACTTCTTTTAGGTATGGAAAGCCACCTTATCAAGCAACTGGCAAGGGCACAGCCCACTAGATCTCTGGGGAAAGGAGATGCACACGCCAGACACAGTGCCCTCACCACGCACCCCGGGCAGCCCAGTCCCTTTATGACTTGAGTTTCGGAGACTGCTAAGGAAAAAAAAAAAGTTTCAGAACAATAAACCTGAATATTTATTAAAGAAAACCAAAGCATTTTTCCCTGGGCTTCCATCCCCTTAAACAATACCAGTCACAGAAATGTGGTTTCCTACTCATTTAAAACACAGTTTACAGAGGAATTAAGCTAAATCACTTAAGCTCTCCAAGCAGCTGGCTTCCCGGCTTCCTTACTGAGATCTGCTTGCAGAGAATCTTCTTTGAAATCTGCATGCAGCTCAGTCGGAGACAGGGCTGCTGAGCTCTGAGCTACTTGCTTTTTCTTGTCCCCTTCTTCGTGGGTCTCGCAAAGACAGGAAAATATTGGGAGACAAGCACATATTCTAGCCTCATGAACTAGGGTTTTCAGGGGCATTACTCTCACAAGTTCATGTGAGTGAGTATTTGAAAATGTCTTAAAGTTATATTCAATGCTTTCATAAGCTGTCATATAATTCCCAGAATGACTGTGCATTTTGGGAAGAAATGTCAAGGCTTCTGTCTCCCAGGAGAGTAAGCTGGCCCCTGAAACCTTTTACATTTTGCCTTCCTAACCTCCCCTTCCTTGCCACACATTAGCCCTGGGCTCCAGCTCGCCTGGTCCTTTTACTCTGCACTGAAGTCCACATGCATCTCTGCCCTTGTGCCCCTGGTCTTCTCTCTTCTTCCCCAGTGCTTTCCGTCTACTGTGCAGCCACCCCAGCCCTACCTATTCCAGTGCTTGTAGCCCAAGACACATCCCCTCACAAAGATTTCCCAGTCCTCTGTAGTCCAAGTTCATGTTCTCACTCCGACTTTCACTGTGACTGTATCAGTCAGTTTAGTCCTTGTTTTGTGATTTCTGAATTAGAGTGCCGTCCATTTGAGGGAAACTTTCCTTTTTTGGTCCCAGAACCTGTTTTATATATTCAACACTCAGTAAATATTGTTTAGCAGAATTAGCAGACAAAAAATTAAAAGACCATAAGCAAATTGAATCAAATTTTGATAGAACAAAATATACTAAATAGGAGGGGTAAGAAATAAAAGGAGTGAAAACAGACTGGAAAATGGGCATGTAAAAATTCACCTTCTTGTGATATATAGACATCCTTGTCATGTTGAATTGTTTTACTTATTATTATTTATATTTTAATGGATGCAAAGTGGTGTCTAGGTAGTGGTAAATTCAGCTGAGCAGACTGTGAGTATGTTAGCTGTTTAAGGACGAAAATCAGCAACGCTGTGTTCAACCTTAAAGCAGCCATTCAGGGGCACGGGGTTTCTGGCAACCTCTGATGTTTCATAGGGGTGCGCACACCGTTATGTGCAGTTTCACAAAACAGTGGAAGTATTTTTTCTGGAACTATATCATAGAGAACTCTAGTTTTAGCAAATGAGTTGTATTTTTGTATTTCAGTCTAAAAACTATCAGGCAGTACCTGAATAGTGATCTATAAGTAGATTTAGCATCTAGTATGCTATACCCTTAAATATGTAATGTTTTAAATGCACTGGTAGGCATTATTGATGCAATAATTAAGGACTTTGGGGGAAAATAATGCAGCCTGTGTGTCAAAAAGCAATAAAAAAGTAAATGACCCATGGTGTTCCTTTAAAAGAAAGTAAAACACTGAATGGCTGTATATTACTGGTTGGACAAGTCTTCAAGTCTCTGATGTACCTTGCAATTTTCTAGCTGATCTGTGGGATTTAAGCCAGTGATCTGGCCTCTCCTGGGCGTGGGGGGGTTTCTCCCGTGCCCAGATGCAGGGGGTCATCCATAGCCGTTGAGGGTTCATAAGCAGCCCAGGGATCTGGGATTCCTGCGTGTGATTTTCCCTGGCATCTGGCTCAGAAGGAGTCTGCCAGGCTGAACTGCACAGTGAGCAGCGCTTTCCAAAGGCCATGGCCAGCGGAGCGATGCTGGAGAGCTAGCACTCCGCATCATCGAGTTGGTAGTAAAATGGACCTTGTTAAATGTGATCTTGACCTTTAAAAAAACCAGAAGACTACTTTTAAGATGAGGCATAAACTGCATTACAAGACAGGGAGCAGGGGTTGAGCAAAGGCCTGTGAGACTGCAGGGGAAAAATTAAAGGGTTGGGTGCAGCTCTCCAGACAGTGTCCGGGCTGGGGCTGTTACTGGGACAGAAAGGAACGGGAGGATGTGAAGAGTGAGGAAATGCCCAAGGGAGGCTTGGGATGAAAACAATTCCAAATGAAAGGGCAAGAACTGCAGGACAAGAGTTCATGGGGAGGAGGAGAGGAGTTCGGTAATTAAACAGCAAAGCGAACGTGGCCGGAGCTCTGGGGGAACTTGAGAGGAAAAAACTGAGCTCTGAAAGTATTCAAATGGTATTTTCTAGTAGTAATGGGGATTTTTTTTAAACCACATCCTGAGCTGTGAGAACCTTGTCACTGCAGATTACCTGGTACATGTAAGCCGAAAAGGTACGTCCAGATTCGGTTTTTCTCTCATTTATCTCACACGTGTTTTGAGCACCTTCCATGCCTCCCTGGGGCTGGAGCTGGGGACCCAGAGGATGTCACAGGATGCCCACACTCTCTGCTCCTCCAGAATATAAAGGAATTAGGATCTGGAACCATGAATAAGAAGAGAAGAAGGCGAGAGACAGCAACTGGTAGAAGAAGGAGGGGTGAAGCTACAGTAACTTTCATGAAACACAAATAAATCCCAACACTGTTTTACTTGAAGCCCCCTGCTGGCTCTGAGTTGCCCTTGAAGTCAAATCTGAATGCCTCACCGTGGGACCTGTCTGAGCCTGGTGCTCCATTGCTGGTTCACGTCGAGTTCTCCCTTGCTTATGTCATCCGTCTTCACTGGGTCTTTTCTGCTCCTTCTGAATGCCCCAGTCCTTTCATGGCTCCCAGCCTTCACCCTGCTCTGCCCACCTGAAAGAGCCTTTCCTTAGGTCTTAGAGTGGCCTACTGGTTCCCATCCTTCCACTCTCAGACCATGCCCTCCTCGTCATGTCTTCTCAACCCAACCTTGCCCCCGCCGCCCCTCCCCTCCACCGCATACCACCTACTGACTTTTGGTCGTATCATCCTATTTTATTTTCCAGAGCTTTTTACCATAACCTATAATTATTTTATGTATTCGGTTATTCACCTCCAAGCCCCGCCAACTCAGGGAGTCCGTCTGTTTTGCAGCACCCAACACAGTGCCTGCCACTCGACCGGTGCTCAGTCAACAGCTATGTATAAAGGGATGTTTGCCCCAGCTCTTGCTTCCCTCACCACCTAGTGGGACCTACTGTGAATTCCCCAGATGGAAGCCTGCCTCACTGTCTCTCTGAGCCCTTCATCCACACGTGTATGACCCACATCGAGTGGGCATTTCTCTGTGGCAGTGGTAAAACTCGAACTGAGTTCTGAGGCATGGATTAACATTTAGAGAGGCTCAGGGGAAGGGCAGAACCTCCAAGGCAGAGGGTCCTGCCTTAGCAAGGATTTGGAGGCAGGTATGTGGGTAGGTAGCACAGTGTCCCCATGAAATAGTGGGAAATCCAGGTGTGTTGGGCATTTGATATCTCACCAAGGCATTTACAAGTTTAGGGATTGGTATGAGATTATGAATGTATATAAGTTAGAGGCTGGAGTCAAGTCCTATCTCTACCTCTGGTTTAGCTACAGGAGCTTGGAAAAGCACCCAGATTTCCCACCTGTCAAATAGAGGTCATAATAACCCCTCACAGGGTTTTGAAAATGAGGTAGGATAATGCCCGTGACCCCATGCTGCACGTGACTGGCATATGTAAACAATGACCACCATCGTCCCCATCATCACTGTGTTTGCCATAATCATTATTCCCCTGGGAAGCAGGGAATGTTAAAGATCATAATCTTTAACATGGGAGGTGAGGAGGGCTGGCATGATGAAGGCTGTACTTTGGGGCCTCGACTCTTTCAGGAGGTGAGCTTAGAAAAATGCAGGACAGGTTATCTTGGCCGAGTGTGTGTGCAGACAGGACTCAGCCAGCAGCTAGATTGATGAGTGCCAGACACAGTACAAAAAGCAGGCAGACAAGACTGGATCAGGCATGGTTGTCAAAAAGCAGGACAGGGCAGGGGTCCTGAAGCCAGGGAAAGCTCACAGTCCTGAAAGTGTGGACCTGTGATCCAAACAAAGTGACCTGAAGCTGGGAGAGAGACTGGAAAGAAGAGGCTGAAGGCAAATTGAACGGAGCATGTGAATGGCCTGGAGGTCCTGCTAGGACCAGATTGCTGGCCCATCCTTTGAGAATTTGAGGATTCTTTGGGCATGTAGCAAGTTCTCAGGCAGCACTGAGGCTGCTGGGCTAGGCACCTCATTTTGAGAACGACCCTTCTAAAGAGGGCTCTGTGGTAAAACCCTCACCTAACGTCATTGCATGGATAGGGTCTTGGATCTGCAGCCAAGTGACATCAGACAAAACCAGTTTTACCACAGGCCCACTGGTATAAACAATAGTTAAGTTCCTACAGCATCTCATCGATGCTATAATGAAATGACATTGAACAGGCAACCTCATTCGAGGACCTGATGTACCACCATTGAGATAAATTAGAAAATCAGTATGTAGCTAATGTCTCAAGGCTGCTGCATCTAGTTACACATTATCTGTAAGAAAACTTCAGAGATCCTAAGGGTTACCCTTCATCTCTAAAACAACTTCCAAAGCACCAAACTTTGATTGTATTATCCAAACCGTTTCTAAGGCTTCCCCTTTCTCCTGAGAAAGGAGAAGAAAGGCAGTTCTGGAGGAAGGAGTTTGTTCTGTACCCCACAGCATGAGGACTTTTTCTGCAGATGCCACAGAATGCTTCCTGGTCAAGGTGTGCCATGCGCATGGCTTTTGTTGGAATGTGTGGCTCTCCCACCCCTGGATCTGCAGTGGCATGAAAATGTTAATAAGGAGACCGTCTTAAAAAAAAAAAAGGAGAGCGTCTTATTTGGATCACGTGAGGATTCTCCACAAGAAGGATCTCTCAGGGCAGCTGTCTAGCAGAACTGTCCTAAGCCGGCATGGGGTCTTGCCCCTCTGCTTGGGCCAGTGTGAGGGGAGGTGCCATCCAGCTTCTTCAGAAGCAGGGGCGGGCGATGCAGTCTTTGTCTGCATCTTGATCTTCACTCGCAGCAGCTCTGACCAGAGGCTGACACCCCACAGCCTCCCTCCGCCTTTGGATCAGCTTCTGAACAGTGGGAGGCTCATCCTAAGGGCAGGAGATCTGTGGGGCACCGATTACGCTGGACTTCCTGTGTGTTACTGTTGTGGCCAGGAGTTGGTTTCATGCATTTTGGAAATAGTTACTCCCCCATGCTCTGAAAATGAAAACCAACTTTTGCAAAGTTGGTAGAAAAGAAAGCTAATTAAACTCCCTTGATTCATGCTCTATCCCCACTGGCAAAGACTGTCTATTAACCTTTTTATGTAGGCCTTCTCATTTGGTTTGTTTGCTTAAGGCGAGCTAGTCCTTTGCATTCTTAGCATCTCTACTTAGGAGCCCGAGCCTGGTTCATGGCTCTGTCTTAGGTGGGCAAAGCAGGTATTAATATGGTGGTACCTTCAGGTTTATAGATGGATATTGTGTGTGTGAATTCTCTTGAAATGAAGTTGAATCTTGACCCTTATGCCACAAATTGACCCTTGTCTCCAGGTAAGGCAGTGGTGATGTAAGAACTCAAAAGGGAGGAAATTTGAGTGATGAAAAAGAGCTTCACCAGGGATGCCAGGTGTGGACACTTAGGAAGTAGGGTCCCTGCCAGTCTTCGGGGTTACCAGTTTGGCTTTCTGTCTATTCGCTGATACGACTCTGGTTTCTCAGTTCAGCTGTCTCGAGTGATGCTTCCTACCACTCTGTTCCTCACATCAAAATACAATATTGGTGTGACCCACTGGGGGGAGTGGAGGAGGCACCCCCACACTCCTCCCAGGCCGAGGAGACCAGTAGCTCATGTGTAACCCATCAGTGACAGTGACACGCTTGTCAGGAAGCTCTGATCTTGGGCCGAATTGCATGTTTGGTTCACATACCCGCCTTTTAGCTTTGACCTATTTCATGGCGAAAACTACACGCATCAGCCCCAGCAGGCTGTGCGTTGGAAAGTGACTGCAAATGTTAGGCAAGAAAGCCTGGTAGCAACAGCTGACCCATCACTCCTGGGAAAAACAAGTCAAAGCACATTTTATCAACAGCCACAACGAGTCACTTTTTTATTTCCTGAACGCATGAGGAAGCTCTGAACCACTTCCAGCAGCTGGACAGGACAGGGCTGCTCTTCCTGTCTGTGACTATTTCTTTTCATCAGAAATTCCTCATTTATTTATTGTATCCTTTTGTATTTGGGGTTCTTTTTCTAAGCCACTTGAAATCCTTTTGACCCTGGCGGATGTGGCTCAGTAGATTGAGCACCTGTCTGTGAATCAAAAGGTTGCTAGTTCGATTCCCAGTCAGGGCACATGCCTGGGTTGCAGACCAGGTCCCCAGTAGGAGGCACATGAGGGGCAACCACACACTGATGTTTCTCTTACTTCCTTTCTCCCTCCCTTCACTCTCTCTAAAGAGAAATAAATAAAAATCTCAAAAAAAAAGAGAAATCCTCTGGGTTGTGGGTAAGAGAGGGAGCACATGATTGAAAAAGGAAACTCGAAGCACACGCCTTTCCATACTTGGTCAGGCATGCCGTTTTTGTTTGCAGACAGAGTATGTTCACCCTCTAAAACACTGGCAACTGAGTGCGATGTTAGTCATAATATGAAACGATGCTCCTTTTTAAATGTGATGATCATCCTGCTTTATTTCCCCATCTGCAAGATGAGAATGATAATTATCCCTCGGAAAATATCAGATGGTCAGATTAGTTCACGTTGGACAAGCTTGCAAAATGAAGATACCTAATAATTTATTCGTGGCTCCACTGGTGTGCAGTTTAAGAATGAAGTCCGCCTGTGAGACACTGGTGTTTGCCGTGGTTTGTGTTTCCCTTATATGCCTTGCGGGGTCTGCTCTGTGTCTTCCCCTCCGGGTGCCAGCTGTGCCCCCCTGTGGCTCATGGCCCCGTGGTCTTCACCCACAGCTGTCTCTTCCTAGCAGCCAGAGGCCAGGTGACCATGTCCTAAAGGGGAAACTGAGAAAACAAAATTGCCCATGTACTTCTTTTAAATCAACTCATTTGTTTTCTTTTTTAAAAATTTATTTTATTTTTCCCATTACTATTTACCGCCCCCCATACCCTCCACTCACCCTCAGCCCTCTGCAGTTACCAGACTGTTGGCCATGTCCATGAGTTCTTTCTCCCTTTTTTCTTTTTTGATCAGTCTGTCCACCTCCCTCCAACACCCCTAGAGCCGTCATCTGTTCTGTCTCTGAGTTTGTCTATTTTGCTTGTTAGTTGGGTTTGTTCACTAGATTCCACATCTGAGTGGAATCACATGGTATTTGTCTTTCTCTGACTGGCTTATCTTACTAGAATAATGTTCTCCAGGTTCATCCATACTGTCACAACAGTAAAGTTTTCTTTTTTATGGCCAAGCAGTATTCCGTTGTACAAATGCCCTATAGCTCTTTTATCCACTCATCTACTGATGGACACTTGGGCTGTTTCCAGATCTGGATTATTGTAAAGAATGCTGCAGTGAACATAGAGGTGCATATACTCTATTGAATTAGTGTTTCAGGTTTCTTTGGATAAATTCCTAAAAGTGGAATCATTGGGTCATGAGGCAGTTCCATTTTTAATTTTTTGAGGTATCTCTGTACTGCTTTCCACAATGGCCGCACCAGTCAGCATTCCCACCAATAGTGCACACGGGTTCCTCTTTCTCCACATCCTCGACAATGCATTGTTTGGCGATGGCCATTCTAACAGGCATGAAGTGACATCTCACTGTGGATTTAATTGGCATTGATCTGATGATTAGTGACATTGAGCGTCTTTTAGCTTGTTTTCTTTTTAATAAGAATGAAATTTTTGATTCCAGGAAAAATCTGGCAGCATTTTATTTTCTATTCTATACCCTTAAAAATATATTGTTTGACCTTGAAGTGAATGATCTCAGTTATGTGTCAAACTGAGACAAGTGAATGAGCTGTTTCATGTGCTGTCATTTCTTTCATGTTAGATGGTTAAGCTCTTCCTAATTCAGAAAGCATGAGATTCTTGTATAGTCACAAGAGAGCCAAGGAAGATACACATAATAATAAATATAATAATGGCTCTCATTCATTGAACACTTATGGGCCAAAAGCCTGACACATAATCTCCATAGCCACAGCTCTAAAAGGTGCTTACAGACCAGGCCCTGGAGGGTGAGACGGTTCAACCCCCATCCCCATGCACAGTCACATAGCTGGAAAGAGAGGTACTTCTAGGATTTTAACCAAGGTATACCTCCATTACTTTCATTTTTAAATTTAATTTGTATTTCATGAGCCCAAATCATTAATGACTATTTATGTTTTATTTCTATGCATTTCTGGGAAAGCTACCTTTTGAAACAATGTATTGCTACTAAAAGGAGTACATCCTGCTGGAGTGGGGTTAGATCAAGCGACCTGCCTCTCCCCAGTGACTGTAAAGTGACAGATTGACCTGTGTGAGGAACTTTCGACACCTTCCACTTGTTTTACTGAGTGCCTACTGTCTACCAAACTCTGTGGCAAATTCAGTCTGTAAATGCCTGGAATGGAATTCCTTTTTGTCAATGAAATGAAGTTAGAAAATCTCACTTCTCGTGTTAAAGGGCTACACATTTACATAACACAAATCCCCACGTTAGTGAAGTCAGGATATTTTACTTGTCTGCTTTTCATTTAGGTTAGACTATTTCTTCTGTTTCCGTTGAGACGTCCCAATAAAATAGGCTCTCCTTTCCAGTTCGTAGGCAGAGAAACTGAAACCGTGCTTGGTGTTCACTGGAATCCCCTCCACAGCAGCAGCAAAAAGTGAATTCCCTAAAATGCAAAGAGATTGATTTGCCTCAGAGTAAATAACCAGTCATCTTTCCTCTAAGAATCTGTGGGCTTGTGAAGCTTTGAGAACTGATTTGTATCTTGGAGTATATACTCATTACTATGAATTGTGTCTGAAATGCCTAACAGAGAACATTTAGAAGTCATACTGGTCCCCGCATTTAAAATATTTATTTAAAAGAAACTAGCCACAGATGGAAATGTTTTTAACTAAAAATTATCTTTCTCAAGTATAAAAACATTTCTCAAAATCAAATATTTCCCACATAAAGTCAGTCAGTTGTGGGCTTCGGGACTTGATTTTCCATTGCCATTAAAAGCCTTTGATTGGCAAGCTTTTCTTTGCTTTAAATTTGAAACTGGAGTATGTAAGCAGAGCTTGGATATGAGTAGGAAAACTGGCTTAAATTATGTGAATTTCAGAAATATCACTGTGTGTTTATTTGTACTGTTTCCTCTAAAGGGAAAAATTTTGTTTAATATTTGAATATGTTTATTTATGAAAATGATAGAATAATCAGTAGACATTTGTATTCTATTAGACATACGAGTTCTCTATCTTCTTGATGTATTTTATAAGGGCTTGGTTTTCATAGGTCTTATGGCAGAGTATGCACCCAAACATTTAGAAGCAGCTACGGTATCACAGTGAACCTTAAATATGTGAGAATCAATACTTTTCCATGACATACAGTCTTTTCTTGGACGTTTTCCTGTGTCTCTTAAACTCTGCTTTGTTGCTTTGCCCTGCAATTTTCGATTCTGCACACTACAGAAAAATAGCCCGGAGGGGGCGCTGGTGGCTTACTTTTGAGAAAACTGGTTTCTGATTTCAGCACTTAAAAACAGGCGAGTACAAGGAAATTATTTTTATTCACTCAAAGCAATCAGAATGAAAAAAAACTGTCTTGAGTTTGTCAAAATTGCCTCTTCATGTCTCTTGCCACCCCAGTGGCATCAATAAACTGGGCAATGGGTTTTTCTTCACACATCTGCAGAGCCCTTAGCTGACCCACAGTAAGGATGAGTTCAGGGCAACTGGGTGTGATTATCTAATTTTTCCATCAGCTTGAGGTTCTTATGTGAAAGTTCTATTCATGGAGAGCCAAAAGAAGGGGAAAATAAAAACCTGTTTACACCTTCACTTTCCAGCTAGCCTTGCCAAGTTATCCCCTGACCTGGCACAATGATGAGAACGTATCTTTGCGACCTGGGCCATCCAGGGCGTGGACTGGGGAGGTGGCATCGGAGGCCTTGGTGGGGAGCAGGCGGTGGGAGTTGGGCATGACCTTATAGGTGGGCTCACAAACATCCTCTCCCCTCGTGCAGGCGTCTCCCTTCTGTACAGGGGCAGTGTCAAGAAGGGATCTGAGGAGGAACCTTTAGATTCTACCAGCACCTCCATTCTTTCAGATGAACTTCTGACAGCCCCTCAATATTTTATAAACTGCTATGCAAACACAGTTTCAAGTCAAAATTCCCAGCCAATTCTCTCCCTAGTCTCCTTCCAAAGAAAATGCTATACCTAAGCCTGTCTGCTACAAAGAAATTCTAGAAGCTCCACCACTAATAAATATAGGTCTTCTGCTGAACTCCCTCAGCCCTCCTGGGAACGCTTACAAGTTGTTTAAGAGGTGGTGGTGAAATAGAAAATATCAGAATGATTACGGCAATCACATCTGCGCTCACCTTGATGGTGGTGTCAGGGAGTGCCGGAAACACCCTGATAAAGTCCTGGGTGAGTCTGAGCTTTGCTTAATGTGGGTTTCCTTTGCTGTGTGGGCGTTGGGCACTTGCTGTCCTGCGTGGCTGGCGGGTGCCACTCTTGGCTGGCCCCGGAGCTGGCTGCAGCCGTCTGTCCTTCCCTGGGATGAAAAATGTCTTCCATGAGCTAATGGCGGTGTTCTCCGCGAGACGCTCTGCCCTTGGCCTGGGGCTGCAGGAGCGCATCAATCAAGCCTCTGAGATGAGGCCTCAGAGGACTGAGGGAAATTTGTATAATCCTGAACTATAAACATGGGGACCAGCGGTTGAGGTTTTGGATTTGTAAACATTGAAAAATGTCTATTTGAGTATCGAAAGTAAACCTTCATTTTAAAGGGAAGCTGAGGCCCAGTAGGCTCTCCGGGTGGCCTGGAGGGTCTGTGGACCTTTGTGCCTCCGTTTCCCTTCCTTCGAATCAGAAAAAAAAAAAAGGGCAAAAATCTTCACTTTTCTGTTTCAAAAAGTTTGATTTGATCCTTGGCATGAGGTGATCCAACTAACGTAGCTCCTACCCACCAGGTTTTCTTTATGCCTCTCTACATGCTACAGACTGTGTACGAGATCTTCTGGCCTGAGGGTTACATGTCCCTCACTAGCGATCACTCCCGCGTGCTAGTGTTGGGCTGTAAGTGTGTAGTTTTCCTTTTAATTATTCCCTTGGTCTGCATCCTCTTTGCTCACCTACCAGCCAACGAAGATGGGTTGATGTGCTCCCCTACCCCCATTCTGGTGGCCGCAAAACACCTTGTAGCTCGGGAGGGAATTTATGAAGGTGTGGGTGGAGAAAGGCTGGAGCGAGAGTGTGTGTGTGCGTGTGTTTGTGTGTGTCTTCTGGCAGTTGGCTTTTTGTGTGTGTTGGTGGTTTGTTGTTGTTGGCACCTTTAAGAGCAGTCGGGCTGCATAAATTCCTTAGGAAAAAGAATGAACTTCCCAGGGGTGAGCAGAAGGTTGCCGGGGCCTTGGAGGGTGTTTCTGCAGAGCTCGTTTTCCCCTAGGCTCCTCTGCTTTGCTTATTTTGACATCTTTATTGTTAGGACACATTTCTTGTTCAGCATCTCCCTAGTCTCCCGTTTTTTCCCTTTAAACAAATAGAAGGATTTTTATTTGAGGAACGGCCTAGAATTCCCTGAGTTCATGCTTTTTCCATTTTAATAGCAGTGTATCCGAACTCAAATCCTAGGAGATCGTGGAGCACCGCTCCACAGTTTTCCACCCTTTCTACTCTAACCTTGAAAGTGGAGATGGGAGGGACACTGGAAAAGCTTTTATTTTGCACAGAACAGGCAACCCAGAAATATTCATGAAATGGAAATTTAATTACATACACCAGGCTTATTTTCTCCTCAGTAGTAAACTCAGAATTTTGCTATGTATTCTTATCCTTTGTATAAGGCCATACTTTCTTATAAATAAGCAATTAATTATCTGAAATATCCAAATAATGTTTTCTACAAGGAACACTATCCCAAAGAAGTAAAATAAAATCCAGACATGAAATTTGGGATACTAAAACGATGTCACTGCCCTGGAAGTTTTTTTTTTTTCAAAGAGCAGGAGAAAACCCAGTTCTGGATTGTCTAGTTAGAAATACGGCACACTAGTATCAGGTCTCAATGGGGTGGGGCTTCCTTCTGTTCCACGTTCACAAATGTAGCTTCAATTCACAAGCTTTGGGTTAGGTAGGTTCAACGGTTTCATATTTGTGAACATTTAAAAATGAGCTTCTCTGCATGAACATGGTATAGGAAAATATGTAAAAAAAGAAAAGAAAAATCACGACAGTTTGTGAGAAAGCCTGAAATGGCCTGTCGTCTGCATCCTGAGGAACAGCCGTGCACTGGGCGAGTATCTGATCACCCAGAGACTTGGGAGGGACACAGCCTGCTGATGGGTGTGAGCCACCATGAACCAAAGTGATAACATTTAAAATGGTGTAAAATCAGCATGAAAACTGACATGTTCTCCTTGTATAACTTGGGAGAAAATGTCACCAGAACAGGAAAGATATAGCTACCTCTTAAAAAAGTAATATTTAGATGCAAACAGTGAGAGCTCTCCTTGGCCAAAGCCGGAACAATTTGAGCAGCAAAGTGAGTAGCAAATCATTGGGTTGGACTGGACTTGTAACTGAAAGTCGAGTGTTGGACCTATTTCAAAGTGTAATATACAGATCCGTGAGCCCATAATGATGTGAGTAAATGATGCAATAAATACATAAATCAGGGAGGTACAAAAGTCCCCCATACAAAGAGACCCCAAATAATTTATGTAGATCCTGCATCATCAAGGAAACACGATGCCCTGCTCACAAAGTGTGGGTTACCCATCAAACTCCCTCCCATGGAGCAGGGTGTGGAAAATGGGAGTGGGGCAGGGGAGAGAGTGACTTTATGATGGAGAACATAGACAGAACTACCTCAGTCAGGTGGTCAAGGTCAACATCAACAGTGGCAAATCCTACTGATAGGATTCGATGGGAAGATTCGATGGGACTGGCACTGTGTTTCCATGCTCTTCCTTCCCCAAACCATAACCCCAGTCCAGGCATGAGGAAAACATCAGAGAGATCTGAGTAGGGAGGCCTCATACAAAGCACCACGCCAGCATTCCTCAGAACCGTCACGATCATCAAAACAAGGAAAATCTGAGAAACTGTCCCTGTCTGGCAGAGCCTAAGGAGACATGTGACCCAGCATCCTGAGTGGGACTCTGAGACAGAAAAAGGGCATCAAGCAAAAACTAAGGCAATCCAAACAAAGGATGAACATTAGGCAACAATGTGTCAAGATCAGTGCATCAGTTGTGACAAATGGTGTAGTAGTTTAAGATGGTAAATATAGGGGGAACTGGGTGAAGGGTATATGAGACAACTCTATATAGCTTCACAATTTTTCTGTAAAGCCATAACTATTCTAAAATTAAAAGTTCTTTTAAAAAAGTAATTCTTATTATCATATATTAGCCTTATGTCTCAATATAGTTATTATCCTAACTCTTGATTTTTAAAAGATGACTTTATTTTATTTTTAAAAAGATGTTATGTATTTTTAGAGGGGAAGGGAGGGGGAGAGAGAGAGAGAGAGAAAACAGTGATCAGTTGCCTCTCAAACACACCCCATCTGGGGACCGAACCCACAACCTAGGCATGTGCCCCAAGTGGGAATTGAACCAGCGACCTTTTCCTCTGCAGGATGATGCCAAACCCATTGAGCCACACCAGTCAGGGCAAGATGACTTTATATTGGATTAAAGAATTTAGGCTCTCCAAAATTTACCACTACATATATTAATAATCGTTAAAGATGCCACTTATCGAGCTGTGAATATTATGACTACCTTGCCTTACACATAGACTCAACATCATACTATATGAAGTGTTTATGAAGATCCAAGATATAAGAAAGTTTGCATATTTAGGACTGCCATGACCACCCACAGAGGGGAAACTGAGTCACTTTGTGGTGAATAGCCACTTTACCATTCCGTCAAGAATTATGTAATTTTAAGTGGGTGGTTTAGAAATAATATTCAAATGGTTTCTTCTGTGATAATATGATAGCTACCTTCATAAAATCAAATTTACTCTAGTCTTTATCAAAATGGCACTGTATATATTTTCTTGCATTAGTGTAAATACAGTGTCCTTCAAAGAAACTAAAATATATTATTCCCTCTGAAATGAAGTAATGAATTTTTCATCCAATATTGCATCTGTTCATGAGAGATATAAAATTTATCATGAATATTAATAAACCAATAAAAAATTTTTAGGCTTTTTATTTTAAAAATATAAATAGTATGTTATTGTGACTGCAAAAGTTCATAAATATTGCAGGTCTCTACATGTGCCATACATCTGCACAGCAAAGAGACATTTTTGGGAGAGCCCTTTGTGGGGGCCAATGGTCCCCTTTCACTTTCAGTATTTCCTTTGTGTGCAAAGGCGAATTCTTTCCACTTTCTCCACTTTACTGTTCAGCTCCAGCCTGGGACAGGATCTCCGCCTGCAGTAAGAAACACATGGTCTGGGCTTCATCGTGGAAAATCCTCGTGTGATCTGGGGGTCCGAGCAACCAAGGCTTCCCTGGTTGTGCTCTTGTCGGCAAACATGCTGGTCCTCTTCCAAAATGAAACCCTGTCCTGGGAGCTGAGTGTGCACCATATTTACGAGTGTGTTGACTGACCAACGACCCCTGAGACAATCCCGCACAACTGATGAGGAGCGTGTCATTTTTCCTCCTCTAGAGCGACTGCTGTCACCACATGGCTGTGAACGGTGTAAGCCTGCAGTTTCCTCTCCTCTAACCCAGTAAATCCTCGCTGCCTTCTCCTTTGAAGGGATACTTTAGTCATTTTGAAAGAACGGAGAGTGGGCAAGCACTGTATGCAATTACTGGGTATTGTATCTCACCTCGAGGTAATATAATGTCCCAGTAGATTTTATCTTTTAAACGCACACAATAAATCCTTAACTAGAACACACTTGAATTTTCCCATGTTTAATCATTAAAAAGTCAAAACTTAATTTCATCAAGTACAATCAAAGAATTTCTCATAGTAGCAATTAAAAATATGAAACTGGAATTTCAGTGACATAAACCTCAACAGCTGGCTAGGGTATATTTTTAATCTTCATCCAAATCAAATGACCAATCAGTTTTTTTTTCTTTTTCAGAATTATTTTTTCTTTTCTTTTTCAATATCAGTGGGTTGGAAGGGGGTTTCAGTAACTCAGAAAGCTACTCGAACATGCTTCCATGTGTTCTGAAATGGATCTCGAGTGTTGTTCCAAAGTGAGCAATAACCTTTACATTTCTATAAGGCACGGAAGGCGAAAGTCTTCGGAGAAGGACTGACTGGTTAGCTTGCTTTGGCAGGAGGGCCCTTCCAGCTCTACTGAGCTGTTTAACTAAGGAAACCGAAGGCTGTTTTGGTCGGTTCGCTGTTCTTACCGTGCTCCGTGTGTGGCATTTACAATAAGAGGAAGTGGAAGCCACACATGAAGCTCGGGTCTTTTTCCTCACTCCTTCCTGTTTCCATGCTGGAGCTCCTTCTGCGGTGCCCAGACGTCCCCCACACCCTTATGTGTGCGACAGTGAGCTGGGACACGGGTAGACACAGAATTAGCCACAGTGTATGTTTTTCACGCCACGTGCAGACACATCCCCTCTGATTTTCCTCCTTGACCTGTAGGTGTAGACACTGAGGAAAAGCTGCACCCAGCTGAGCTAGGACTTCAGGTTTTGAAAATGTTTAATGCTTCGAAAAAGTGGAACTATTTAATGAATTGTTTTACAATTTCAAAAGTCTTCTTAGTTTCTCTCTGTATTTTTTTCCCCCTGAAAACGGAAGTTTGAGTTAACTGGCCTTGAGTGCCATCACTTCTCAAGACTCCTATTTTAGTTCATTTATTTTCATCGAACCCCTCACTGACTTTATTCTGGTAACAGATTTTTCTTTCTTTTTAATTTTCTTACTGTTGTTCAATTATAGTTGTCCTTATTTTCCCCCCATCACTCTCTCCTGCCCTGCCCACCACCCACCTCCCACATTCAGTCCTCCCCCCAGTGGTCTTTGTCTGTGGGTCCTTCATACATGCTCCTTGACTTGACCCTTCCCCTTCCTTTCTCTGGTAACCCCCTCTCCCCTTCCCTCTGGTCACTGTCAGTTTACTCTTTATTTCCGTGTCTCTGGTTTTATTTTGCTTGCTTGTTTTGTTGATTAGGTTCCACTTACAGGTGAGATCATATGGTATTTGTCTTTCACTGCCTGGCTTATTTCACTTAGCATAATGCTCTCCAGTTCTATCCATGCTGTCTCAAAGGATAGGACCCTTCCTTCCTTCCTTCCTTCCTTCCTTCCTTCCTTCCTTCCTTCCTTCCTTCCTCC